>VXAC01004726.1:666647-1002919 GCA_013399225.1 Rhipidura dahli | reverse complement strand
AAAAAAAGAAAGAAAGAAAGAAAGAAACCATTTATCAATGACCATCTCAGTTTCTTTGAAAACTATGAAAACTACATAAAGTATCATCAGTTTTCATTAATGAAAGTAGTTCAGAAAGCAAAGTGGAAGGTTAATGTCTTATAGGAGTTCAAGGAAAGAAAGGCAAATGAACTTTTTTCTAAGAACTTCGTTAGTGATGCAAAATTGGGAAACCTCTGCCATACAGAGGAGTATCCAGTTTTTGTGCATTATCAGACAAACTTGAACACTTTTTTAAAACAGTAATTGAACAGCAGTTGGTGTTTCAAAATGCTGCAGCTACAGAGCAATAACAAAATTTTTCTGCTATAAATGGGAAGAACTTTGTGATTGGGAGGAAATGAGCTGAGATGCCTAACTAATCAGCTGAGGCCTCTGATTTGTTAGCACTGAGAGGGCTAAGAACCGAAGACATAACAGGAAGTACTTCCAGAAGAAAAATAGAAAAATCTAAAGGTCATCATATGAATTTCATAACTTTGAGTACTACTGATCAGCTGCGTTGCAGAATGATGAGCCCATAGTGTGAGAGAAATTCTACCAAGTTGCTGCAGATCTTAGGAACAGAGCTATAAATAGAGATACAGGAGGGACTTGCATGTGACAGTATGTATATGTGCATATATGAGTGTTGATGACCTAACTTTCAGAAGACTAGGAAGGGACAAAATAAATCATACTTGATTTTGCATAGCATTTGAATTTAATTACATTACGCAACTATCAAAAAGTGCCTGAGTGAATGTAACCTCTCAAATTCCTTTCCTCTTTTTCATTTTCCTAACAAAAATATAACTTGATTTTAAGTGGATTCTAATGGAATTTACAGAACTGCCCTGCAGCTTTCCAATTCTTCTAAGTTAATGAATTTTCAAGTGTTGAAGTATCCTGACCCTTATGGTGGAAATCCCAAAGGAGTAAAAAAGCAATAGTGCAGGTAAAAAGCCAAAACAAACAAACAAAATAAACAAATAAAACAAATAAAATATTTTAAACTAAGTTTATTGTAGTATCACCATATACTGAGTAATTCAGCTGAAATGCTTGCTTTGTCATTCATCACTGCAATGTGGTTTCCCTTCTGCAAAGTCCAGTTAGTTGTCTCACACAATACCTTCAAGATTTATTTTAATTCACATATCCAATGTACCAGCATCACTCCCAGAATTACAAGATTTTTTTTATATCTTTAGGCAGGTTTAGGGAAGTGGGCTTTATTGAAAATAGATCTGAGGCTGAGAGTCTTGATACAAAGAATTCTAAGAAATAACTCAATCTTCATTTCAAATCAATGTGTTAAAGAGATTCCTTTTGCTTAACGTTCTGACCACAAATAGAGGGGAAAAAACTGTATAAACTTAAAAATAGCACAGCCCTTGTGTCACTAATTTTAAGGCATCTGGATACAGCTGTGCAAATGTGAAATAATTACAATACTAAATTATATCTTTGTGCTGTAAAAATCTCAGCCTATTTAGTACTGTAAGAATCTTGACCTATTTTTGCAAAGGTCCTAGTCTTCAAATCCATATGTAATATCATTAGTCAAAACATTCCATTTATTACAGCTTTCAGTCTCTGATTTATTTTTAATAGCATATGACATACTGATAGGCTTCAATAGATGTTTAAAAGTTTCAGTTCAGACAGAAAAAAAGAAAGTTCAAGTTCTCAAAGCTAAGAAGCTCCTTGACTATACTATTTTCCTCTTCTGTTGCCAGTTGCTGAAGTCTTATTATTGCCCTCTTCTTCATTAAAACCATTGCTCAGACACTGTGATGTTTTTGTTGCTGTGCTGTCTCTTCCTGTTTGTACTGCAAATATGACACCTCTCCAAGCTGTGGATCAGAATGATATTCAGGAGGAGAGCTCAGAGCTATAACCTTGGGGGGATTTTGTACTGTGTGCTGTAGAACTCTTATGTTTCTCACCTTTCCAGTCTGACCTTCATTTTGAACTTGGAGATGTGTAATGATGAACCTCTGCACAGGATGAAAGAAAGGCTACTTGCTGCTGTTAGCATTTGTTTGACTGGTAACAGATGTTCATGACAGAGATAATTTTTTTTAAAGTGTCTTGTGGTCTAATGTACAAGGCATGGGGATCATTAACATTCTGATCAGTTACCATACTTTCCATTAATCCATTTTTCTCACTGTTTATGGGAGCCAGTGATCACATATTTTCACAAGATGTTATCAATTTAACAGTAGCTTCTATTCAAATGATTTTAAACATAATTTTAATCCATGGATGTGGTACTAAAATCAACACTTGATCTCTTCTAATTGTTTCTCTGTGGCCTGTGTCAGTTTATGTGTTATATTCCATTCAGCAGCAAAAACCATGGAAAAGACGTGTGATTTTTCACTCTCAAGGACACAGCAGTTCCACTGGGAGCGATCTTTCCTCTCTCATCCCTGTAGAAATCCTTGCACCTGTGCTTGAATTCTTTGAGGTCTCAGCTAATGAAGTAGGTGCTATTTATAACTCTCCAAATCTCCAACAGTTTTTGATGAAAAACGGTCAGTCCTGAAAGCATCTGTGCCACACAAATAGTTCCTCAGACTTGAACTTTAGACAAGCTCAGCTCAGAGAAGACAATCTGTCCTTTCTGCCTTCTCTTCCTCATGTCAGATGCTGTGTACCAAGACAATTTCACATTTTCACTTTAAAAAAAAACAAGGAGTCTGGGCCATAATGTCAACTGAAAACTTAGTAACAATTGCACCAAGTTACTCCTGATCAAGTTTCTGTGGCCTAACAACTTCTGCTCAGCTGACATACAGTGACTGTCAGCCCACAGTGCCAAAGTTATGCAGCTTCAGCAACATTCACACAGTTATCCCAGCTCACTTCAGCACAGTAAGCTTTGAAACACAGTAATTTGTCTGGAAACCTGAGTCCTAAACTTTATATATTAGTCAGTTCTCCTCCCATGTAGGAAATCTGTGTCAAGAGAGGAGTATTTGGAGATTTGAGCCAAATAGTGTAAGCACAAAGGTGTGATGCCTTGGCCCACATTCTCAGTAGAATCATTATGGCTGTGAAGTTCCCTGTGTGGTCATGCTCATCCTTTTCTTCCTTTGTCAGTCATCGATAAATTCAGTCACATGGATTGACTAAATGACTCTACAATCAAAAGTAGTATCTTCCAGCTATGGACAAAAGACATTTGACTGATTGCAGAAAAGTTGATTGCTGCCATAAAAATTCCCTGAAGAGTTCAGACCCAGGCAGACTGGACCTGATCAATTTTCCAGTGCGCATGTTCACCCTTGGTGAGGGAGGGGAAAGAGGAAGGAATCAGCAGTGAAGAGCTAGCCTCCAGAATTATCTACCCTCTTGGTAGGAGTCCCACACCTAGTGGGACTCTAGTCAGTCTCTGAAAGAAATATTCATGGGAACTTTATCTTGTTTTATAAAATGGAGGACTGGAGCTTCCATTCTCCTTACAAAACAGGAAAAGAGTATGGGATAATTCCCTGAGCCTACATTTAGTACATTTTACTAAGGAATTTTCCTCAAATTAAGCTGACTGAAAACCCCCAAAAAAGGATCTATGCAATTGGTCTGGCTCTACAGAAACTTGCAGTTGTCTCATTCTTCCCTCCAAATAATATACTCCATATATTCACCTCAGCAGCTCTGCTCATAGCACGCTGTGGCACCAGCCTGTTACAGCACAGAGGAAGGACTGAAAGGGTCCATTCTAATGAACATAAACTTCAAGACTCAGCCCTACTGTCACTGAGTCTTTGATTTCAAATGAGAGAGAAAGGACTACTGTGTAGGCATGAAAATGGACAGCCTGAAACAGCCACCTGCTAGGGGAAATAGAGAAAGAGAATATACTCATCACACATGATATAGTAGCAACTATGCTGCTGAGCGTGTGCCTCACATAGAGTACCAATGGGCAGTCTATGACCCCTGAAACAAATCTGCCCCATATTCCCCAAATGAAGAGAGGACAGAAGACTAAGAAGTAAGAAGCTTATTTTAGCTGACTGGGTTGCTAGAACACGGACAGAATTGACGGTTTTGCTGATACAATAAAATTGAACTTACTTGGCTTATATAAACAAGAGAGAGCTATGAAAAATGAGAGGAGCCAAGCAGACTATCTCAAGACAAGCTGAAATGACTCATGCTAATTTATACTGTGGCTCTAATGTTTTCCATTAAATAAGGACTTTGTTCGGTAGTTCTGTTACCAATTAAGCTTGTAAAAGATTTCTGTCACAGAAGCAGCCTCTGGGGTCACCCCAGATCATGCAACCTGGGAAGCATTAATAGGAGATATTCTGGTGGCTGTGCCCAGGACCAGACCTACTCAGACTACTCACTTGGTACTTGTGAGCCCCACTCTCCAGTGCTACTGACTCGGGGAGGCTTCTTAACTCAGACACAGCAAAGCATCAGATTTGCACTAGCACTGTCCTGCTTCTGAGTTCACTCTGACAAGCCCTCTTGATATCTGAGGCTGTAAAGTTTTTCAAAACCACCCTTTGGTCCAGTAGGATCAGCTCTGAACAGGAGCCAAGAATTCAAATTTGACCAAAGCCATTCAGACAAGAACTGGCATTTCACAGAAGATGATAGGAAAAAGAGAGACTCTCACACAAAGTCTGATCCAGCAGATCAGGTTTATGTGAGCTATTGGTATCAGGTCTAGACCACATGAAAACTGATTAAATGCTTCAACTTCACCTGAGTTAATCCAAGCCAAAAATAACCAGCTGTGCATAGAGACAGCTCCATTTTCTTGCATCCATGACATGGTTAATTGGCAACATGGATAAAGAGTCCATGGATAATTGAGAGTGAAGTACACAATATATCAGCATTCTCTTGGCACATTTGAGTACTGACACATCATTTATTTCACAGAGACTGTGCATACAAAGCTGAAAACAGAATGTTCACCTCTCACAGAGAAAGTGAGAAGATTTTCCATTTTTTTACACGTTTATACAATTTCTCCTATAACTATCTTTTTTGCCTATAAAACAGCTAATTGAACATCTGAGTTAGGGAGAAACCTCATGAACTTTAGAACTGCTTTTGAGTCCGTGTCATAACAATCCTTACCTCAGAATACAATGTGAGCAAGAGGACAAATAGATCATGAGGGTTTGGGCAGTTGGCTAAAACCTGGAAAATACTTAGCATTAGTTTCTGTGCTCAAGCTGTAGAAGTTCCACACATGTGCTTTACCTTTTGAGGATGGGGGCCCCCCCAGGGTATCTGGAACAGTCTTATAACTACCAGTTTCAGCTTCTTTCTCAAGCCTTATCTCAACTTGCATTGAGCCATTTTGTGCATTTTGAGTTTCAGGGATTTCATAGCTGCCCTTACCAGATCTCCCAGCACTGGCATCTAAAGTTTCTCTGCAGGTTTTTCATTCCTGGAGCCTTCTTACTGGGACTGCAGATTCAGTTCAGCTCTACCCTAAAACACACTTTTCTCTGTCAGACTTGTAATATAGATCTCCTTCAGATGATCATCTGTATCCAAAGACTGCTGCTTCATGAGAAGATAGGTAATTGAGTCCCTTAAAGTGAATACCCTGTAGGTATCTCTGCCATGGAAACAGCAGGGTTTCCACAGCTCATGAGCCTAAATTCTAAATTTTTGTGTCTAAAGTGCCATATCAATTGGTACCTTGTCTAGCTCTTGTAATATTATGTGAGTTTGACACATTCCTCTGCTGACAAGACATTTGGATATAGGTAGAATTTATGCTGTCTAAATATATCCTTAACTAACAGATGCATGAGGATATTTCAGGACCCAGCCTCCCACTGATTTCAACAGATCCGGTATCTGGTTCCTACTTAGAAAATTAGTCACCTGTGTTTTATGCAGAGAGATTTTAAGGGTCATGTCTTCCCCGTGTCCTCAGCAGATTGACCTGCAGACAAGTCAAAAACACAAGCCAGCCATACCAGCACAACCTTATTTTGTATTTGCTCATGTGGCTCTCATTTTGCTCTTCCGAATTTCTTTTAAAGTAGAACACATTTGCTTATTCTAGTATAAAAATAGCAAACAGAGAAGAAATAGCATAAATTGAATAAAAAACAGCAAGCTGCAAAAATCCTATGCAGTATGATGGGAAATCTTTTATCTAGGAAAGTGAGGATTTAAATGGGAAAATGGGAAGTATTACTATACTTCTAACAAATTCTTACTATAAACTGCTAGTTTCTAACAGGGATGGCATGGAGGAGGAACCTTTGATGATTCAGCACTTCTGTAACGTGAAACTTATATGGTGGAGTCAGACTTCAAAAGATAGAAGCATGCATAAAATAATTAAATAGTGACATCAAGTCAAAATTAAAAATCCATACTATGACTCATGTTAGCATAGCGATGGACATAACAGTTTTTAAAATCAGATAAGTGGCTAGATAAATACACAAAGAAAGCAAACTGAGTAAAATTAATTCATCTTGAGAGGAGCAGAAGTATAGATACCAGATAAAATCTATCCATATCTTGTTTCCACTAGAGAACATCCTACACTGGTCTTGGTATCACTCAGATGCATTGCCATTTAGATTATAATGCATCCGAAAAAGAGCAGCGAAGCTGGAGAAGGGTCTGAGGCACAAGTCCTGTAAGGTGCTGAGGGACCTGGGGTTGTTTAGCCTGGTGAAAATGAGGCTGAGGGAAGACTTTATTCACTCTCTACAACTACCTGAAAAGAGGTTGAAGCCAGGTTGGGGTCAGTCTCCTTTCCCGAGTAACAAACAATAGAAAAAAGAAAATGACCTCAATGTGCACCAGAAGAAGTTTAGATTGAATATTACAAACAATTTCTGTTCCAAATGTTTATTGAGTATAGGAATAGGCTGCCCAGTGAAGTGGTTGAGCCATCATCCCTGGATACAATTTAAAGCCATGTAGATATGGCATTTAGGAACACAGTCTAGTGGTGGACTTGGCTGTGTCAGTTCTACAGGTCAGCTCAGTGATCTTAAAAGTCTTTTCCAACCTAGATGTTTCTAGAATTCTATAACGCCAGGAAGAGTTTTGCAGACAAATATGTCAAAATGAAAAATAAGAGAGTCTGTTCTAAGAACTCACATGGTGTAGGGCTTAGTAAGGTAAAGGTGATATCACTTTAAAGTCTAGTTTCACTATTCACTATTTATTACATATTTCGTCCTTATTCACAGGACCCTTCACGTTTCTGCTCTCTGTCAATACTCTCCTCCGATCTGAGGAATCACCATGTTTGTCCATAACTGCTAATGAAAAAAGTTAGCCCAAGTAAAGCCTTAAAAATAAGAGTTTCCAGCTTTCTTTTGCAAATTAACGAAGTTGCTCTTCTGAAAAAAGGCTAATCACAATCATTCTTTGTCCTTTTTTCTGGAGGTTCTTCACTTATGGTTTTTTTTTTTCTCCATCCCATTATTTTGTGAAGCGCTGTCATTTCTTTTCGATTTAGTTGGTACAAAAATTGCAAGTGGGCCCAACTGTCTGAAAAAATAAACTTTTTATTCAGACATTAGTTATAAGAATGTAACAGAACATCAAGTTCTTCAATCCATCCTTCTCTCTTCAAAGTTAAGCTGTTGCATGTGAAAGTCCCAAATATCACTTCTTTACTCCCAGACATAATTGACGCTGAACAACCAAAGCACCATTTTGGGTTTGGGACTGTAGGTACCTTATGGGCTTAACACATTAAAACAAATAACTTCACTTCAGGAGTGCCTTGTGCTGTTTGGATACCAGGCTCAGGAATCTGTTGCTTAAGCAGACTCACCCACATCGTGCCATCTGAAATTCCCCAAGGCAACCAAGATGCATCAGTGAACCATATGATCATTGTAAGCCCCTTCCAACTGAAATTATTCTATTTTATTCTGTGCTATTCTATTCTGTCATGCTGACAGCATGACAGGTCTAAAAGGAGACCTTCACTGGAGGCAGGGAAGAATATTCACATGCAGCACCATGTGCCTCCATCCATGATGACTCCATCCCAGGTGTCCCACAAGTTGGTCGTGTCCTGGTCTATTTGACTGTTCATCTGTTACATTTGGGGCACAATCATCTTTACTTGTTCCAGCTGTGGCCAGTTAACAAGCTTTCTGGTGCAAACAAGAAAAATTAGTCACCTTATCTCTCCTGTTATGGAAGGTGGAAAAGGTGTTGACTTAATTTCAGAGGTAGCTCTTCACAGCCTCAGAGAAACCTCACACAACTTTCTGCAGCCATTGGCTTCTATCAGAGATGTGCATGCAAAATAATCATAGTATTGTAACAGCTAATCTTACTGAAAGGATGTTAAGATCCAGTTTAAACCCAGAAAAACAAAGAAAGCTAAGTCTTGTGCATAAACTGGAAAGAAATTAAAAGCTTCCAAATATTCCCAAAAGCGAGATCAAAACCAAACAAGATTAAATGTTGACACCAAAAAATTGATGTATTTTATTTAATAGTAGAGAGGCAAAGAGAGGGAAAGAGAAAAGAAAGAAAGAAATGGAGAAAGAAGTGTGTGTGGAGGGTGGGGGGAGAGGGAGAGGTGACAGGGTTTAGGTTAGCATATCACCCATCCGGGGGTCCCAACGACGTCTCGTTGCTCCCTTCCATCTGCTCTTCAGGTGTGTCCCCTGCAGGGGGCTGGCTTGACATACTGTCCTTTGCAGGGTCTCAGGACCCTCTGAGGGGGGCTCCTGTGATAGGCCATGTCACCCCCTTCTGCTGTGGATAAGCTTCCCCCCTTCCCCAGTGAGGACCCCTCAGCTGGGCTCCTCTGCACAGTGCAGGGTGGGCAGTCACTGCACCTCTGACCAGAGGCTTTTCCAACACACCCAAATCCTCTCCTCTCCCCACCCTTTGGTGCTGGGGTCTGTGCCAGCCTGGCAGCTGATGGCCCTGGGGCTGTGGTCTCCACCTTGGAGGTGTTAAGCTTGTGCCTTGTGAATGTCCCCAGCCCTGAGTTGTTACTTTATCTTCATCAGCGAGTAGTGTAAGGCTCCTTTTACAGTGTGGTAGTCTTCTCTGCAGCTTATACAGTTTTAAAAGTCCTTCATGAATGTGTTTAAGTCATAAACTATAATATTTCAGTCTCTGACAAAGGAGACAGTACATTTCTTCAGCTTTTCCTGTCTGGTCTTTTCTCTGTAAATCCCAAACACTTCTTATATCATCTTCAAAAGCTGCAAGAATTCTAAATCTTATCTTTATATTAAACACAATACCTGCAGTAGGTAAGCTGTGGTTCATGGGTTATGAATCCGTATTGTATTAGCCTATCATACTGAAAATAATAGAGATTAGGGATTACAGGTTGAAATCCAAATGTCATATCTATTTACAGTCTTTAATATGTCCAATCTACAATGTCTGGGAGAGAGAACATTAATAAGCATAGCTTCTTATCCAGTTATCATATCTTCTAATGGAAAGCTACACTTGCATAAGTAGAATAGCAGTTTAGAAGGAGTATATGTGATTTAGAATGAGCAGAGTTTTTCCTCGGACAACACAAACAAATCAGTTTTTCCTCAGAGGTCATTTTTTTCTGTCCTGTCAAGAGAGTTCATTTGATTGACCTAGTTTATGTGTTTGCTAGAGATGACAGGCATTCTTAAATTCCTCAGTAATTCTGTTAGTTTCTCAGAAATCCACTTAAGACCTCAGTATTCACAGTCTTCTTCAATTTCATTTAATTCTTGTACCACCACTTTGAAAACACATTTCTTATGTTTCAGTTTCATGTGGAGGGTTGTGTTATCTGTATTTCTGTAAAGGGTCAGAACTAATATCCTTTGCCTGAGTTAACTAAGAGTCATCAAGGGCATAAAATGCATTAAAGGCTTCTACTGCCAGAGAAAAGATTACTTTCTATTTGTATTTTTCCCACGCCACTGGAATCTATTTCATGTGGATGAGGATGGAAGCTAAGGTGAAACTCTTTCATTTTTCCAGAGAGCTTCTAATGGTAATAAAAGTAGCCTGCCTAAAGGTCCATTTGTTTTTATTTTCAGTAAAAAACGGTTTTATCTCCTTGAACAATGAGAATAGTAAAGAAAAAAATCCTTTTTCCATTCCAAAAATTCTGTATTTGAGCGCATTTGCCATTGCAATACCTGAAGGCCGAACATTCCAATATGGCTTGTGGCTAGCCCTTGTTGACAAAGTAGCCATGAGTATCTCTGTAAATATTGGTATTATATCTGATTAGGTCACAAGCTTCTGGTGATAATGTTTCATTAAGTCAAATTCATTAAGTGCAGAGCTGTTAGTTTGCTGTGGAATGGTGCAGAGGCATATGTATGGTTATCCCAGCTGCATTGTGACAAATGGAGTAAAAAAGTATAGGAAATGGGTCACAGGAGCACAATCAATAAACTAGTATTTTTTCTCTTATTTTTCACTCCCAGAGTCCTGCTCTGCAAATACATTAAATTCCTAACTGCCTGGCAGAGGATGGTATCAATCTGCATGTTAGTGCTTATTGATTAGCTTTTCTAGGATATGTGCTGCCAGCTATAATAACCAAGAGCATTTCGAGTGAAATTGATCACATTAGTCCTAAAAGTTAGAACATTTTTGTGGGAAGTCCACATGCAACCATCTGACTTAAAACTTTTTAGTTCCAAAATCAATATTCTCAGACCACAGCTGGAGGAGATTGTTTCTAATGGATTTTTTAAAGTTGTTTGTTACTAAGTACCAGTACTAACATAGTACAGGTGAAGTAGAGGCCATGTTGATCACATTAATTTTATTATGCTTTTAAAAAGCCCTAGAATTATCTGAATTATGAAATAATTTATCACAACAGAAGCAAATCAGTAGATCAAAGCAGTTAAAGCAGTGGCCGTCACATCTACAGGTTACACGGATTTGGATAGAGACAATTAGATCCAGGCGGTCACCACAACCAAATACTCCAAACACCCTGGTGAGTTAAGGCTGTCCTAAGACCTATGCATCAGTTTTGACCTCTAGGTTCCCATTAAATGCTGAGTCCATTGGATACAGATCTCAAGTAGACTTTTTTGGCTATTTTTCTCTGAAAGTGACGCACACCAGCACGGCTCTGCAAACTAAACCAGTGCACGCAGCGAGACACAGTGATCAGACATTTCACTTCAGAACTGTTGTACCACTGCAAACCAAAATGTAAATTTAAATGCAGAAATCTAGCCTTACTTTTCTGCTTCAGTTTTTTTATATATAAGCATAAAAAGAAAAGAGGAAGGAAAACATATATATTATCTTAATAAGGGAAAGAATCTGAAGGTAGTCTAAATAAGACTTTTCTTTTACAAAGGAGAAGCAAAAAATCCCCACCTTCCCCTGTCAGAACTACAAAGGGAATCTAAATGTTTGCCCAGAGTTATCAAGCTGTGACCATATACCTACAAAACATGAAGCAGCTCTTGCTCAATGCCACACACCACTGCATCATGAATAGTAAGCATTGTTTTGGTATTGCTGTCTATAGTACAAATACACAAAAAGGGGAAAGAGAGGATGGCATCTGCTGTATGATTAAATATAGGAAAAATACTTTTGGGAGAGGTTTGATCAGAGAGCACACTATCAGTGGAGGAAAAAATAATGCCTGAATGCTCTATCAGAAATGCAAAGACAAGGTAGAAGCACACAGCAAACCAAAATCTAAATAATGAATAGGCAGTGGGGCATCAGTGAATATGCCAGCAGGTTGCAAAGACTTCCACAGCATTACAGATTTCAAAATGGAACAGCAAACAGCAAAGGCTAATTAAAATTATATGCACCATCACTTGGATATTAAAAACTGTAACATCTTACCTCTGTAAGCAGAATTATAAATTTAGTCCAAGATTCTTGAGCCATTCAGTGGGCTCTGGGAAAATATGGAGCACTTCTTGTGTTCCTCCCTGAGAAAGGGTGCTAGTAAGTTGGGTTACAGCCTAAGAGTTGTCACAGTGTTAGTAAGATGAGTCAGTGCTTTTTCATAGAGGTACAAATATCTTCCACAGACTGAATGTGTCTGAATGGGGTTATACATTCACCAGAATAGTCCAGGAAAGGAGAAACTGGCAGTTTTCTGATGCAGCTACCAGTGGGAGCTCCCTGTTTGGACCATCACAGGCCATGGCTGCACTGATTTAAAACAGCCTACACCAGGGAGACAGAGTCCCAAGGAAAAGAGGAATGCTTAATATTGCAGATACAGAAAGCCCCACTGAAATCAATTAATTAATGAGCATATTTAAACTATATGGGGAACAAGTAATTAATACACTAGGTACATAAAGAAAACAGAAAATAAATCCTGGCAGTATACTGCAGCATTCTTGCAGCAAGCTCTGTATGAAGCCTGGCGTATCTCCTGGACTTAACTTGTTTGGAAACAGTTAAGAACAATTTACCAACCTCACTGCTGTCTCCTACCTGTCATTCTGTTGTGAGGAAAACTATACAGAAATAATGAAGTGAACGGTAAAAGGAGATATTACTGCTAAAGGTGGCTAAACTGCTCTTACTTAAACTGCATATTTGCATATACTTAAACATTGTTCTCGTGTGCTTTCAGCTAAATTAAACATGACCTGCCTGCTCTACACTATTGTTGCCAAAGCCAAGAATTACAGAAGTGAATGGGTACAATGCTTAATACTGCACAGCACTGAGTAGTTATAGATGCTTGGGAGCATGATTAGGAATCAATTTACAAAGGAAGAATATCAATTTAACCACCAGAAGGGACTGTTAAAATTCGTGGAAATCCAAATAGATGCATAGCATTCCAGTGTATTACTGTGGAGAAAACTTTGAGGAATTTGCAACAGATAGAAATAACACCCCATGTTATGATCAACAGCACCAGGGAAATAAATAGAAGTCTCTCTGGCAGAATTGCAGATGACTGCAGTTCTTGGGACACTTGGGAAGAAATTCAGCTTTTCTAACTTCAGGCATTTCTAGAATGCATACACTTGACCTATTTTAGATATCTATATTAGGATGAAATGAATCATTCATAGGAAGTGTTTTTCTTAAAACTGCCTTTGAAAGAACCTGAATGAGTCACTCCAAGGGTTTGGTCAGATGAACTGTATTGCCCTGGCAGGCATTCTGACCTGAAGCAAGGAATAAAAGCAACCTGGCAAGTGCTTGTGCATTAAAAAACACAAGAAGACCGAAACAACCATATGTATTTAAGTTTCAGCAAAAAAGTCTCAGAGCAAATTATGCAATAAAAATTAACAAATGCCAGTAGTTACTTTATTTTTCAGAGGAGCCAGAAAATATACACTACCAGTCTTTGAGAAACATGGACATAATGGAGATATCCAATGTGTACTAAAAATCAGATGTGCAGAGCACAGATACCAGTGATATTTGTAAGATTTATCTAGAAATGGAAATTCTATGTGGCAAAAGCAAGTCGGTGATTAAAACTGGTAAGACTGAATTAGAATGCTGCAAACAAGGAAGAGAATGGGAAGTTGTGTTTGGGAGGAAAACATCTGTATTCTAGAGATCCAGTCAGCACAGATGCATGTTTGATATCAAGAGATACACTCACCTTAGAGCTCATTTTCTTAGTTATTTGAAAGTATGTTAATTAGTACAGATATCAGTGGTGGAAAATGTAACGTGCATACCAAGACCAAAAACCACCAGTGAGTATACTTCAACTAGATCTGCCAATTTTCTTTGAATAAACTATGTGTTCAGGAGTAAGTCACATGTTTTAAGCAACGATGAAACTCAACAAGGTAGACGGGCACACGTGAAAGCCAGAGGCACTTTGATTCACTAGGAACTCAAGTCATATCCACCTGTGTGGAGTTGGGTGAAACTTTTATGACACTCAGATTTGATCAGCAGGATGCAAAAGGAACACTGAATGCTGAGTGGCTGATACTGAATGGAACCTAGCATCAAACTGCCTGCAAGGCATGCACAAGGGTTACTGTATAATAGAAAGCCTTTAAAAAAAAAGCTCTCCCCAAATCAGAGAAAAATGCCTTACAGCTTTGATTCATTTTCTTTGTCACATTTAGCTTCTAGAAGTCTAGAGAGGTGACCTCCCTCCACAGCTGGAGCAGTAGCTGTCATGGCATAATCCACCAGGGATCATGAATCAGATGCTTTAACTGCTACAGTTCACAGCCAGTGGATTAACTTAAACTGCCATGACTTCAGGTTATGTACCTAAACCAGATGTGAATTGTAGTAGATAATGATTAAGCTACCCATTTTCATCATTGCTGCATAGCACCCATTCTGCTCCTTCTGGCAAATCATAAAGGATAGTCATCTAGATTATCTTCAACACTGCATCTAAAATCTAGGGATTGGCTCCTTAGCTGCCAAACAACTTAATAAAATTTAAAAGTTGCTGTTCTTGTTATGTCCAAGATGGTATTGTTTTAATGAGGTGTAATAGAATATTAAATAAGAAGGTTATTATAGTCCTGCTTAATTCTGTTATCTCAAGAAGCACAACAAAAGAGACATTACACCTGGCAGATTCTCAAGGCATGTTTATGTAATTCTTCTGCAAGAAGCTGCTAAGCAGGGAAGATAATTACCTCCTGAGAGTAGGGGCTTGTCAAAACTTAGGCAAAACTAACTTCAATCCTCACTCACAAATCTAGAATACAGCATCAAGGTCTAAGGACTCTTGAACTGTACCTGACATCTCTCACACACTTGATCCATAGTGTTAAACCACAGAGCTTTATCACAAGGAAAAGGAAAATGTAATAAACACTAGCTTGAGAACAGTGGGTAATAAATCGAGAGTTGGTGAGACTGGAGGGCCTAATGCAGAAAACAAGGATACAAAGTTGTGTTGATACAACTATATCACTTCATTCACATCTCCTGTGCTCCATAAGGCCATGTTCACAGAGCTACAGTCTCCTTAATATCTACCTGGCCTACCTGTTGGCCTATAGCTGGATACTTCCCAAGTATCCTTCCAGTTCTGTGCCCTAGCCTCTCACCAGTGTCTGAATGCAGATGGGCAGCTGTCACAGTCCCACTCCTCCCTAAAAGGCAGCCACAGAAAACTCCAAATGGGGATCAGACCTTATAGAACATTGACACCAGGGGAGTTCATGTGCCAGCTGAAGTGACTGACTGATAGATATGGTACCAGGCAGGAACCCCTCACTTACCTCTCTGCTTTAGGCTGCTGTTGTGTGGTCTCATTTGTTTGCCATTCCTCCTGCCCTTTGGCTCTTCCTGGCATTCTCAGGGTACTCCCTGGTCTTGTCACTCCCTAGAGTCTGACAGCGAGCATGCTGAGGTTCATTCATGACTCTCCTTTACTCAATGCAGCCTTTTGTGTGAAAGGTGTCTTGACACTTGGGCACTCCAACACAGTTCCTTTAGCTTCCAATGTCTTGCAGAAGGATCTCCTCTGCTCATCAGGACTTTTTGGGGATTCTCAGGCCAGTCTTTTCCCCATCCACCCACACCTGCTAACAGCATATTCCTTGCTTTTCAAGAACATCAAATTGCTGACCTTCCAGATTGTGTACAGAAATTAATTTTATGCAAATGAACTAACTGGGTGTAGGAGTACTGTAATGTGGAGAAAAGAATGGAGACCTAATAGCCTGTGAGGGTCTTATTTCTTACCTCTTTCTACACACCCACTGATCCATACAGCCTCAATGGCTTATCCAGCTTTACTGAAGTGGCTGACTGTCACATCAACAATCTCTAGCTCAGAAGTGGGACTGTAAAAAATCATCCTGAAGCTGGAAGTATTTACTAATCACACCTCTGATGGTCAACGTGTAACAAGAAATCTATCTATTATTCACGTTATATTGTGAGAGATCATGGTATACTCAATGCTTCCTTGACATGCTAAAGTCTTTACTTTCACTGGTTTTTATCACAGCATTCTTCATAACCAAAGATGTCTAATAATTAAAGGTAAAAGTGTCCCCTTAATGATGTCACGCTTCACATCTGGGCTGGTATCTATAGTCACCTTATTAAACAACAAGTCAGATGATAATTCAGCACATAAATGGACTCCACAAACCCCTAAATCTCCCTACCTTTCTCCAGCAAGTGGGCAAGGTACAAAGAAATCTTGTTTGGTTACTAAGCCATAAGCCAGATAGGATGAATCCAGGGCAAAATCAAGATAAACTCTGCACTGCTGCCCTGGACTCCCTGTAAAGTATGTCTGCACCACAACTCCTGCACCCATTCAAGCTGCAACTACAAACTTCCCTGAACTTGTGAGCTACACAGTAAAAACTTCACTAAAGTTTCATACTGAATTTTATCAAAGTACATACCAACAGCTGTGTAATATACATCACATACACAGAGTAGTTGTACTTCCCACTTTTCCACTCCAAGATTTACTTGGCTTGGACAGAGAAGTGAGTCCCAGGGCAATCTTCTATCTCAGTTTCAGCTGTTTCTTTAACTCTCTTCATGCCTGAGACAGAGATTACATGAGTACAGCCTTTGGTTATGGAATGCATCCCCAGCCTGGGAGTCATACTGGAGCTCTTTGTGAGTCACATGTGGTCCAGAAGGGTGTGTGGCCCTGTGTTATTCTGTAAACGTAATGGCTGTGATTGACATAGAAAAATGAAGTAAAAACACATTTATTATACTTTCTGGGGTTTTTATCTCCCAGCTGAGATGGAAGCACCATTGGCTGCAGCCCAACAGCAGTAAAACTGTTCAACTTCTAACCTCACTAAAAAGTACTGTCAAAATGGTATTAAGTCAATAGTGAATGCCTGAGCCTGTGAGAGAAAACAAAAAGTAGTTCATAGATACATGAGTGAGTTTATTGACAACTCTGGGATCTGCAGTACCCTGACTTCAGAGTCTCAGGAGTGATAAATAGGCTGTCAGAGTGAACTGTTTGGGCACGAAAGAATAAAGAATATGCCAGGACTGGGGGAGTGGGGGGAGCTATTTCATTTAACTGAGAGAAGAACCAGATGACCTGCCACAAGTTTTTAAATGTTGTATCACTGGGAATTATAAATTGGAATAGGAATTATCAAAAACCTCTGATAGACAATGTCATCTATACATATTTCTTTACCACACATCCTTCAGTTTTAAGCCAGGACCTTCACCCCAGTGTTACAATGTTGATCTCTCGTACTTTTCTGAACCTTCTCAGAATCTCAGCCCTTTTTTCCTTCTCTCTCTATCCTTTACCCTCAACCTGTGCCTCCTTAACCTGTGCTCCTTATCTGCCCAGTCCTGCCCTGCCCCACAACTTTATCTGGAAGCCACATGGTAACCAGAGCATGTCAGCTTTCTACTCTTCCAGGTATCACAGATCAGCTGATGGAAGGTACCAGGTGGGCAGGGCAGCAAGGACCTTCAGTGGGTACATGAAGAGTATGTTCCTCACTGGCTGGGGCAATAGAGGGTATCAAAAATCTCCCTGGAGGATAGGGACAAGAACCAAAACACAAGAAAGTTGAAGGCCTCTGTACAGGTTCTCTAATCCTCCTATGGGTGCAATAAAATGTGCAGGGAAACACCAAGGGATATGACATAGGCATGAGAAGACACTAGTTTCTCTGTGTTACAGAAAAGACTCCTTAAGCATAAGACTTTTTTTTCTTTCTTCTAGAATTTTACATCTTTAGCTAACACCACTGGAAACTGAGCAATCAAGAACAAATCCATTTTATTAGCCAGATGTGAGAATTTCATTCTTGGCAGCTGACAGCTGAGAACTTGTGCATTCACCTACTTTATTGTTAAACAACATCATTGCCAACTAGCAAATTTGCCCTGACATTCAGTAATTTCTTTTGTCCATCTTCCACCATCTCTACCTCAACAATGAAGGCAATTTGTTGATTGTTTTTTGTTTTGTTTTTATTTCCTATTCTTTTAGCCATCAGGAAGCTGCTTTCAGAAAGCCATCTGCACTTATTCACTGCCAGCTCTCGACACGATTTTAATAAGCCTTGTGTGGTTTTGACTTTAATGCTTGTTTCCCTGTGCATAAAAGCCTATTTCCTTAGCTGTCACAGTTGGTCACTTCAATAAAGTTTCTCAGTTGCCTCCTAAGCAGGACAGTTTTTACTCTTACTCTCTTAAGTAACAAGTTAAATCTGAGCATAACAGCAACACTGATAATTGTCTAAACTAGTAAATGTCCATTGCTTTGAGCATGAGTTTTCCTCTGACCAGAATCCTTCATAATAGATGCAGATACCTGTAGAAATACTATATTTTGAAAAATTATACCAACCACACTTTAGGGTTTATTGGCAGCATATATGAATATCTTTGGAATCAAACAGGCTCCTTCCACAAGGTGATTTAATGAACTTGCATCTCTACAAAGCTCACCTGGGACTGGAAAGTAAAGTCTGGTATTTTTCTTGCTCACAACATCACTAGCAGTGACAATTCTTAGCAAGAAGGGGATTTCTGCAAGACTGATGATAGATGTTGGGAGGGACTGCTGGGCGTTCTCATTGCTCTCCTGAGTAGATTGCAATAGCAATCTTCATTAATAATAGTAATACTGGAGAAGTAAAAATTAATTAATGTCATCATTTGGGTGCTGTTAGACAGGGAAGACAGAGTTTCTCTAACAGCTTCCAGCTGCTCATCTTTCTAGGCTCTTCTGCTGATGGTATTGTTTACCCATGTCTCTTGCACCATCTCTGCCCCTCAGTGAGGCAGTCCATTCACCCTCCTGCCTGGAAGATATCCATGGAAAACAGAGCTCTGCCCTCCTGGCAGAATGTGCTGCCCTCCTGGTAAGTGAGAAGATTCCAAAGGAGTGGGAGAGACTATGCCATCAGGTGGACAGGATGTGGGAACAGGATGGGACAATGAAAAGAAAAAGAGATTATAGGACACAGCAGGAAAGACCACCCTGAGCAAATTGCCAGTCAATGCATAACACTGCAGCCCTAGAGTTTCCTTCCAGCCTCCAAGTTTTCTTTCACATTCTGCTTAGACTGAAACTGTTTTGGCCAGGGACTATTTCTTGTTAAATATCCTCAAAAGATCATATTTTTCACTGAATGATTCTTGGAGCTGGAGTCAGAGGTTCTGATGGTTATACCTACACTGCCCCTTTTGCCCCCACTTGCCAGATTTAGGAAAATGGTTCCATTTTCTTGTTTCTGATTTCCCCATGTCTGTTTAAATCTGAGGTTTCCTAGGCAGAGTCTGGAACAATTAATCCTGATCCTTGATTATTAGCACCTAACCAAGGTGCTAATAAGTACATAATACTTGTAAATAGTACACACAAACACCAACAAAAAATTCAGATGACAGAACAATCCCTGCATTTAACACTGAATTAATAATAGGGTAAAGGAATGCAGAGGAAACCAAATAACTCCTCTGTACCTGCGAAAGTTTTGCAGCAGAAACAATAACAAGGCTACAGGGAAAATTCTAAATCTCTAGAGTAAACATCAAGAAGGTGCTGTATTTCATTTTCTCATACACTCTTTTCAGCCCAGAACCACACTTTAATCATAAAGATTTTACAGTCCAGAGCTTCCTGAAAATCTCTGTTTAATGTAAATTTTAATATCTTTGGCATATTTTGGCAACCTATTATTCACTCGATGCATATCAAGCAAGTTTTATATTATCCTGCTAAAACAAAAACTATTTCAAAAGCTATTCTACTGTGTGGTAGACAGTAAAAAGATTTTGTGAAACAACATTGTAGGAACTTGCAGTTACTGTCCATCATTGATTTCTCTGCATTCAGTTCCAAGATGTGTTCAGTTTATGGGTAAAATGATGGCTGGGTGGGTTTACTAGAAGGGCTTTGGTCTTGCTCATCATGGACCTGGAAAATCAGGCTGGACTTATAAAGTATTATTACAGCAGACCCAGGGTAAGGTTGGAGGGAGAGCAGGGTAAATTATGCTTTTAAGATTAATCTTTTCAGAAGTCTATTTCACAGGGAAGTCATTTCAAAAAAATGTGCCCATCTGCTTGGGCATCTACTCCTACTACAAGAAAGAGGAGACAAAACTGAGAGAAAACAAAAAAAAATACTTCTCTTAAAGTTACTTGCCATCAACAGATAATATACATCCTCAGTCCAAAACTTGTTCTTTCTCTGCTCTAGGCTCAGACCCTGATCCTTCTCTCACAGGGCTTGAAACCAGATGATCTTTAAAGGCTCCTTCAAGCCCATAACATTCCATAATTTTATAAATCACTATCTTGGGCATTGGATTACTGATAATGAAAGGCAGAAAAACTATTAATGGAAAAGTAGACTTTAACGTGTGAGAATATGAATAGTGAGGATTTTCTGGTGTTTCTTTAGTTGTGCAGTTAGATTGCTACAGAATGCACATAGTCATATATTTAATTTAGAAATGAGATTAGTAAATCAGCTAAAGTAGAAGGTAAAGGAAACAAGCTCCTGTATCTGCCTCACAATACAGATTGTAGCTGAAGAACCATGAGGCTCATACTATAGCATGCCAACTTTGTACTGCCCCAGGTGTCTCAGATCAGCTGATGGATGGGGCTGGATGAGCAGGGCAGGAAGGGCAGGTGTACCTTGCCTGTCTGAACAAGAAAGTATCAAAACTCTTCCTGAGGGAGGGCAAACAAAAACACAGAAGAAAGCTGAAGGTCACTAAATGGACAATTTAATCCTCCTTTTCTAAGGACACATTGAAATTTACAGGAAGTTTCTCACAGTCATCTCTCATAATACATGGATGTGGGAAGAGTCATGTTGTTCTGTCTTAAAAATCAGAGTTATTAGGGATAAGATATTTTTTTTTCATTTTTTTCAGTTGTTTTATACCCATAGCTATCACCATTAGAAACATAGTCATTAGGAGTCAATATATATATTAGACAGAAATATGCCCATTCCAAGCCAGGTGTAGGGAGTTGACACTGGCTGGATACCAGACACTCACCAAAGCTTCTCTCTCACTCCCCTCCACAGCTGGGCAGGGAAGAGAGACTATAACAAAGGGTTCATGGGTTGAGATGAGGACCAGGAGAGGTCACTCATCACCTACTGTCACAGGCGAAACAGGCTTGAGTTAGAGATATTAATTGAATGTATTACTAACAAAATCAGAGCAGGATAATGAGAAGTAAAATGAGATCTTTAAAACACCTTTGCCCCACCCCTCCCTCCTTTCCAGCTCTATCTTCTCCCCCTGGCAGCACAGGGAGATGGGAGTTAAGGTCAGTTCATCACACTTGGTTTCTCATGCTGCTCAGAGAGGAGTCATTCCCCTGCTGCACCATGGGGTCCCTCCCATGGGAGACAGTTCCCCATGAATTTCTCCTGTGTGACTCCATCACATGAGCAGCAGTGCCCTGCAGTGACATGAGACCATCCCATGGGGAGCAGCACCCCTCACACTGCTGCAGCATGGGTCACTCATCCATGGGGTGCTGTCCTTCAAAGACAGGCTTCTCCAGTGTGGGGGGCCTCTCTCCCAGGTCTCCCACAGGACCTTAGCCTCCTCTAGGCATCCACCTACTCTGGCACTGGGCTCCTCCACAGGCTGCAGGTGGATCTCTGCATCCCCATGAACCTCCCTGGGCTGCAGGGGCACAGCTGCCTCACCATGGGCTGCACCAGGGGCTGCAGGGGTACCTCAGCTCTGGTGCCTGGAGCACCTCATCCCCCTCCTTCTCCAATGACCTTGGTGTGTGCAGAGTTTTTCCTCGCATGTTCTTACTCTGCTCTTTTCTGGCTGCAATTACAACTGTGCAGTAACATTTTTAATTTTTTTTTTTACAAATCTGTTACCACTGAGGCATTACCACCATTTCTAACTGGCCCAGCCTTGGCCAGGAGCATGTTCATCTTTGGAGCTGCAGGGGATTGGTTCTGCTGAACATGAAGGAAGCATCTGGCAGCTTCTCACAGAAAACACCACTGTAGCCCCCCGGCTACCAAAGTCCGGCCATGCAAACCCAATAACCAGACCAGACATGTGGCCCTAGGGATCTGCTGGTCAGTCCCTAAACCACTCCATATCACAGGTAACTGTGGTGTGGATTGACCAGATCTGCTCATATTGAGCTAAATAAACCTCTGCCTTCTTTGATTGGCTTATCTAGTCAATCTTAAATTCCTAAAGGTCTGAAGTCCCTGTGTGGGATTAACATCACTGTCTTGGTTTCAGGAACAGAAGAGTTCTGTAGCAATGTGGTTTAAGACTGTTCTGGCCCCACAGGCCTCTTCACTTGCTTACAAACAACACTGTTTTATGGCACCATGCTATAACTGAACAGGAAACAAGGCTAGCATTAAAAAATCCCTGAAAAAAAAAAAAAAAAAGGAAGTGTTTTTTAGTTCTTCATTTAGCTAGCGTTCAAATTTATGTTTAAATTAGATCCCTCAAAGTCCTTCCATAGTCTATAGAAAGAAAATGGCATTTCTAGGGTACATCTCATCTCATTGTAATGTAGATGTGATCTAAAATAAAGCAGACACATCAGGCCCTGAAAGTGCCTATTTCTCTGCACTAACTATAAAAGGAGCACAGGCTGGCTAGCTCAGATGGAGACCGCCTACACTCTGGATGTCTAAAGATAGGTGAGATAAATCCTGCCATACATCTGTTGCTGTTTCTCATATGGATTTCCCCTCTTTGTTGCTCTTATACATGGAGTTTCAGTATAATATTGAAATGCCTATAAACATGTAGGTGAGGCACACACATACATGTGCAGTCTCTCTTGATCTCCATCTGCAAAAACAGTGACTTGGGATACAAGGACATTTTTTTCTGGCAGCATAGTCAGTTTATGAAGTTTGCATCTATTGAGCTGAATGCTCACATTTGTCAGTCAAACTGTATTTTAATATAATTTTGTAATGCTAAAAATCTCTCTTCCAAGAAGGATGATTGAAATATTTTTGGGATATCAGCAGAGCACTCCTGATACTGCCAGACACAGAGCTCATTCTGCTGTAACTGTTGCCTGGCATTTCAAATTGTGTCTAGATGACCAGCTGGGACATACTCCTGTCTTTTTGAGTAATGCTTCTCCAGCTGTCCAGATCAGGGACTGGGTAAGGAGTTCCCTGCTGTTCCCTGTCAGACACTGATGGCTAACAACAACATCATTGCCCCAACATGAGGAAGGGATGTGGCTCGGGCTAAGGGAGCCAGGAGCTCCCAAAACTGTGATGATTCCCTTTACCAAGGAATTTTACCAGACTTGTTTCTTCCTGCACTGAATAATGTTGAGAGCTTTCTCTCCATCACCTCCCAGAAAATGAGTGCTAGTTTTCTCCTCAATGCCTCAAATGTGTTTAGCAGTGCTTAACGCAAGCATGCCTTCCTCTTTTCTTCCTATCTCTTTGCAGACTTTGGTGTGGTAGGCATATTCTACTTTTCAGGAAATCCGGAACATGTTCAAATTGAATTAGAAATGGGGAAGTGGAACCAAGAGATTTGAAACCACAGAAACCAATAGCTTTTATTAGAATCTGAAATGAGTTAATATATTAGAGCATATCTCAGCTTTGTAGCAGAAAAAAAAATATGCTCTATCACTACAGGATTTCATCTTCCTTGTAATTTATGTCATTTATCTTCTAATATTAGCAGGCTTCCAAAATCTCCTGCTGTTACTTGAATATCTGAGGCTGTAGTGCTCTGTACTCCATTCTCTCCTCAGTTTCATATCCTGGCTCTGTCCCCAGACTGATGAAGCCTGAAGCTCTCTTTCTCTTTTAGTTATATTGTCATGGTTGTTGTACATGGCTTGTTAGCTGGCCTCAACAGAAAAGCTAGGTGGTCCTCACAGGTTTTCATACTTAGTTCCCACAAAACTGGAAAGTTTCCATGTATTTCTTCATTAGGTTCATGCCTGTGATCAATGCCCAACTTTCTATCAATACCTATTATTTCTCTTATAAAGCTTTGGTAATGACTCACACACACATTGAAAAGGAACATTCTTTCTTTGTAGAATGTCCTACAGATAATATTAATTTCTTTATTTTTACAGAGTGACTAATTTTTGCACAAATAACATGGGAGTATTTCCATAGTACCAACACAGAAATCTTTCATTCCTAGTCTGTAGCAACTCACTCCATAGAGACAACATTTCTTCAGGTCATCAGAAATGTTTCTACAAAATGCTGATGTTGATCTAACTGGGGGGCTTTTTGTTTGTTTCTTTGCTCTTATGTTTCCTAACTTTACTCACATTCAATCACTTCATTAACTACATGGGTTTGCACAGTTTGATGTTACCTTTTTTAGGTAATAAAATATATACTTTTCCATATATTTCTGCTTTCTCTTCTTGCAATGTTGTTTTCTGTTAAGAGAATATGAGTTTATTAACAGAAATGATAACTTAATAAGGTAATACAGTATTTCCCACTGTTGTGACAGCCACCATTATGCCAACCATTTGGCTATTCTTGGTAAACAGCTTGAAGTTGTCATTCAGTGTTTGCTAGAGCATTTGTAAAAGCCAAGAAAGCCTGGAAAAAAAAAAAAAAGTTATTTTCCAGGCTAGCAAAGAGGTAAATAGCTGGAAGTGGCAGCCACCCCTCTGGTAAGCATATTATTTCAGACTTCTTGTCCACTAAGAGCCATTGCTGACCTATGACCAGTTCTGCAAGGATATGAATTCTTTCTGGGTAAATAATGTAGAATTTATTACAAAAACAACATATTTGCCTGTCTTCCAGCAAACCTTCTTTCTTCTTATAAAAGCTAAATATATTTTGAAGCACAAAATCAATTGCCAAATGGATTTTTTATCTCACACGCTCACCTAGGTATACCCTCAAATCGTATGTAACCTATCATTTACATGTTATGTCAAGCTTTTTTCTCTCTGGGACAAGCAAAACAAAAAGTGGTGTTCTAGAAGACACTGCAAGACATGTCTTTGTAACATCTGACCTGATCTGCCAGCTTGCTTCAGTAGCCTAGGACATGAGCTGGTAGCTGTCTTTGCTCCTATCACAGCAGCCAACGTGGTCTCGTCTTCAAAACTGCGCTGCAAATGCATTCTGACTTCACACACATAACCATAACCACACACATGTTGGAGAGATGACATTGTGGAGGTGCTAATTGCCTAGTTGATTCATGGAAATTATTTGTTTTACACTGCACCTCAGGAGATTTTGGGGAGGTAGACTGTGTTTTCTAATCTAAAATGACCTTAACAGAAGTTATATATTTGCAAAGCTTTTACTGTTTACATTTTGTTTCTCACTGTTACCCTATCCTTCTTCCTTGGCAATTATCTTCCCTTATAGATGCCAGTAAAGCAGAATAAAGCTGTACTTCTTGTTTGAATATATGTATATGCAAACACATATGCATGCATGTACACAAAGCTATATAAATCAGAATGCCTAATCTGAGGACTTTCCTTTATATTGATTGATGCTAAACTTAAATGCCTTGCAGATCAGATGCAGAGGAATTTCTGACATATTTTGGTTTCTTGAAGAGGGAAATAATGTTTAAATGTTAAACTTGACATATTTTAAGATTTACTAGATATTGATTCATGATTCTTACACTGCAGATAATCAACACAACAAAACCACAAGCAAAAAATATTGTGCTTTGGAACAATAAAGTGTAAGAGCTGACTTTCCCCACTAGGTCATAAACCAGAATGAGTTATATGATTGTTAGTAGCATTCTTCTATTTACAGAAGAAAAAATCAAGAAAAGTATAGCAGAGGCAACAGTCAAGTAATGGAAACACACATCTTACCTTTCTGGTTTAGGAAAAACTTCATGCTCTGTATTTGAACCCTTGTTGCTGCACATGAACAATTTGCTTAAATTATTTTGGTTTTTGGGTTTTTTTCAAATTTGTTGTGGTGCACTGGTACACATTTTGTGTTGATGGATAAGACAAATATCCTGTGCAGCCTTCCAAATGAGTCATAGAAACCTGTTTTGGAGAAGAGTTTATGTGATGACCCAGATGACATATCAGAGTCCATCAGCCTTACATACATCTAGGGGAGCACAGGGTCCTTCTTAAAGAAACTTCAGGCAAGGATCAGGACAGACCCCAGACAAACGAGTTCAAGCTTCTGAATTCTAGACTTCTGCATCAGAAAAAGGGTAGGCAGATAACTTCTGGCTTTGCCAAGAAGGATGAGGACTTGACTCTGAAGAGCTGAGTGGTGGGAAAGAGGGTTTTATTTATTTATTGTTCTTTTGAAATTAAAAATATATTATGAGGTACTTACATTGGAGCTGTTGAGGTGTTTGATAGAAAGCAAAACCAGCCTATGAAATTTTCCCTGAACAGACTGCTGAGTGAGTGCACTGGTTTGCATAGATGTTTCCACTACACCACTAGAAAGGTAGAAGAGTACTGGCATGATGAAGGGTACAAAAGCAAATTGCAAATTGTATTTCCAATGTTATCTTTCATTCCTGTCATATCCAGTGTTAATTGTTGCACTATGCAGTACCTTAAAGGTATTGTAATAGACACAAATTTAAAAGAAATTCTCTTTTTTTAATTATTAATTTTACCTGTCATGCCATGCCTTTGTGTCCTGGGGTGATTTTTTATTTTGCTTCCTGCCTTGTGTGTTAGTCTGAATATTACTGTCATGCACTGCTGCAGGGAAAAGCACAGTGATTTCTTCAACCCACACAGCTGGGGATATGTGACAAGCAGAAGTCCAGCAGGAGAAAACATGACCTAGTATTTAAAGCACTAGCCTAGCTTCAAACACCTGCCCTAAAATAAACTCCCCCTGGGCCCATGAAGAAGCTACTCAGATTCTCTGTAGTTCAGTGTTCTTCAGTAAAATAATGAATCCTTGTCCCTCAGAAGTAATCTTATGGAAAACCATATCACTAAAGCTAAAAGATAGTTAGGCATGAAGGTTGGAACTATCAGTTTGTTAGGTAGATATAAGGTAAGGGGCAGCAGTTTCCATCCCAGAACAGGAGTTTATATAAGGTTTAAAAGGAGAAGACTGAAAACAGCTATTATATTAGCCACTGCCAAAGGTTTTGCTGCCTTCTGCTTATAACATCTTCACTGCAGACATTTCTACCAATAGCCAAAGCCCAGATCTTGCATTACTGAAGTTATGCCATCAATTGGAGTTGATTCAGCCTTTGTGTGTGTACATGATTACCATACTTTGATAATTATGCACACAGCAAGAAAAACAACATTTCATCTGAAAGAGTCGGATTCAACATCTACAGACAGCTTCCTATAAAGTCTTGCAAAGTAGGTCAGTAAATCAAATCACCAATAACACATTGCTTTTCTGTGGATTGTTGAAAGCAGGCAAAAATAACCCCACTTAATGTATTTGCACTTTTATTTCCTGTTTATGAAATCAGTAATTGACAATCTAATTGCATTTCTTGCTGAATCCTTCTTAATCATCTAAGTTTACTAAAAGAAAATTGTACAGTGTGAGATGACGCTTCTCGAAGCAACAGTAGCTTGGTTCTTGGTACCCTTAAAAGCATTGGGGGTGTTTTATGCAATTTTTTTTCTTGTTTCCTGTAGAAATTGCTGGCATGTTACAGAGGGGGAAAATTTTACTATCAACACACAAAATAGAAAATCTTGCAAAATCATCAAAATTCATCACCTTTCTTGGCATCTGTGAAGGTTTTGCTTGAGTTAAAGACAGGCTCAGGCCCAAAGCTAAGGTGGGAAGAGGCAGCTGTGGAAGTCAGAGGTCTCAGCAATATGTTGCAAGACTGGAAAGCAAAGGTTGTGCCATAATTTACTGAGTTCTTTTTTCCATTCCCCTACTACAGTGACTGTTTCAAATACATGTAGGAACATGTCAGCTTAAGAGAAGCTCTGGCTTTTGTGAAAATTTGTCATTATTAAAGTTGAGCATTTCATAAAATAAATATTTATAGGAAATATTTTTCCTCTTTAGTTCAAACCATTAATTCTTCCTCAGCTGAATAAAAGATTTCAATTTTTCTGTTTTCCTCTAACAGCCTTCACCAGAATACCCAAGTATAAGGTATAATTCAGTGAAAAATTCACTGAAATAGTATGTTCTCTTATTTTTAGTTTTATTGGAAAAGTAACTTTTCTAAAACACCTAACATTTTGGGATGGGGTTTTGGGATGGGGTTATGGGCGGTTGGCAAAAGCAAGCAAAAATCATACAACTACAAACTAAGACATTTACAGACTTTTCATTTAGATGAGCTTGTTCTAACAGTATGCACCTTGTTTATGCATCATTTTCTCCTTTTCCTTATTTCCCTGAATTATTACCTCTTCTTGCAGCCTCATCTGCTGTAATTTTGTACTTTTTTAGTTGCCCCTTGTTCTTGACGAAATGTTATTCACTTAGGACCTTCATCCACTGGAAATAAGATGTGTTTGCAGATGTAATATAAGATGGAAAGGACTGAGAAATTTTGTTTAAGATTCTATGAATGTCAGAACTATACAGAACACTATACAGAGCAATAAATAATTTTTATGAGTCATTTAATGCTGAAACAATATTTCATGTAACTTCCATGTAGTTCTTCCTTTGTGCTAAAAAATAGAAGAGATAAATAAAGATTACAGAAACACAAACAGAAATAAATAATAAGAAGCTATAATTGTTAATTTCTTTGCCTCTCTATGGTTTGTTTTTTCTGTTTGAGCAAGGAAGCTATAAAACTAAGAGTGCTTAAACTAGAAAAAACATGATGGCAAATCAGAAACCTGCAAGGAACACATGAAATGATACAGCCCAGGGAAAGGCTGGGCACAGCAGACAGTAACAGACAAAATTGGGAGCCAGGAAACAAATAAAGGCTATACATACCATCCCACAGTTGAAAATGGGAAAGGAAGGACAGCATAGGATGACTCAGCAAAGAGGAAAGAAGAATGGTCTGTGGGAAGGTGAGAATCAAGGAGATTGAAGGAGTGGGCAAGTAGCCATGCTAACCTGTGCAAGGCAATGCATTTCCAGCTGCTTCAAGGGACCCACCTGCCCCTCCAGATTACCAGCCTGGGACTCCTGTTGGCTTGGTCCCACAGCCTCTGCTTACAAAGTTTCCCTCCCGCTGTTGCTGGTGACTGGCATACAGAGTCCTTTTTCAAAGAATGTGCCATCTGGGAATACTCCATACTCTGGCACTGAAGACAAGGCTGAGCATGATTTGGTTATGATCATTCAGTGTTTGTACAGAGTGGTGGCTGCATGTACTGTGTGCAACACACAACCTAGGTAACACAAACAGTAAGTAACCAGTAAGTACATCAAACAGTATGTGCTCAACAGAGAGAGTCATAAAGTGCAATTAGCCTACTGACTTTCTGTAATAAGCAGCAGTCTTCCTCTGAGGGGTGGATGGGCACTGTAGTGTTCACCTAGCAAACAATACCAATGATGACAAGTAATTTTAATGACAATTGTCACAGTAGTGTTTTGGTTTAAAGATCATTCCAGTTTCAAATCATTCTTCCTAGGAGTATTTAAGTAGAGTCTTGATAAGGGTCTGGAATTCTTTGAGATCTTGAGTGGAAAAAAAAATGATAGAAACTCTAGGTTGTTCAGATATGATCCATTTCTTCAACTAAACATCTAGTAGATATGCTTTTGATTTTTCTGTTCTGTAACCACAAATACATTTTTGGAAATCCATCTTTTCATTTGCAAGGAAAGCCAAAAAGCAAGAACATTATTTGTATCATTCAATAAGAAGTGATGGTGCAAAAGGTGGTGCAGTTTAACACCAGGTTCAAGGCCAGGCTGGATGGAGCTTTGAGCAACCTGGTCTAGAAGAAGGTGTCCTTTGGCAAGGGGATTGGAACTCAGTGAACTCCAAGTTCCCTTCCATTTTATGATTCTATTATTCTATGATTTAGTGTATGATACTTTCTCTTTAACTTTTTATTTTTTTGTGAGATTGGTGTGAACATGACAGTTGCTTGCTGTTGATACCTCATTTTTATCTCTGATGTGGTTTTGCAGTACATGCTAGGGCATCTATTCTGCTCCAGCTCATTCATGTGTTTGTTATTTAATGCATGAATTTGAGGAGGTTCTGAGTAGTAACTTATGTGAAGTAGAGGAGCAGTCTCATGCCATTTACTCTTGACAGGTGTCCACATTAAAAAAACCCTCCCTGTATTTGCCAGCTGGAAATCAGTCAAAAAATCCCCTGGGGGAATGAGTCTGAACTTCCTTTTAGGTCAGGGTCTGTGTAGTTTGGTACATCAAAACACTCTCAGTTTCTGCTATTCTTTCTTAGAGATAATAAAAGACTTAATTTTTAGAACACCCAGACCTGTATCTTTCACTAAGCATTAACACATAGAGATCAACGTATCCTTCCAAGGCTTTTATTTACTGGGATAAGGAATGCATTGAAGTGATATCCAGACAATTACTATCGGGGGGGAAAAAAGAGATACCTAGTAACAGCAGATTTGTAAAATGATTAAGAGAAATTAGGTTGCAGATATGTGTGCATTCTTGATGCTATCATGTTTTAATGTGATTGCAAACAAAGTGAGGAACAACAAGGGAGGTTAAAGATGCATCAGCTGACATGGCACTGAAGGTACTTTGCCTTAAACTGCACTGGTTGTTTTCTCTTTTCAGCATAGTTATACAGTGATTCCTCCTCCATTTCTGACATGTTGCTAACCACTACCCAAGAGAGAAGTTAAAATACCAGAAAACGCTTCTGGATTAACTTTCACTTGAACAAATGATGACTTTTGTATTTTACACCAGCCTTTGTTCATGAGGAAGCTTTGTACGTGTTTGCTTTCTTTGACACTGTGTTAAGACAGCACAAGGAACAGAAAGTCAATGTTCTTGCAATCCCTATTAAACCAAAATTTTACCTAAAATGCTGTCAAAACAAAATCTAAGCCTAATCCATTTTCCTTTTGAATCACTGACTGCACTCAATTTCTGCATAATCCTGACTTACATTTCCATTTCTTTCAACTTCAGTTTCAGTCCATCACATGAGTAATGAGGAAGAGAGCAAAATCATTTGCCTAGACTTTTTAAGATTTAGGAGTTTGTGGTTTACTTTATCCTCAGGACAAATATTATTAATAACTTGAGTGCAAACTATGCTTTATAGGGCACATTTTTTTACAAATCTGGATTAAAAAAAAGAATGGAGGACTGAAAATATGCAATTTGGCATTAAAGAAAAAAGAGCAGCTGATCTCCATCTCCTCTACTCCGATGGAAGAACACCACAGACCAAATCCAGTCTGCAGACCATCAACTAGAGTGCAGTAAATTAGCAGTACCCTTCCCTTGAGTACTAAAAGCAGAATTTATTAAACATTTGTAAATTACATTATAAATACTCTCTTTGTGACCTTTTTCCAGGTTAAGTGAAAATGGGCTTTTATTTAGATAAGCCATGTGAGAAAGAAAGAATAAAATTGTATTTAATGGCAGAACAGTGTGTATATAGTGTGTACATATTCTTAGTATATGCAGCCTTCCAAAGCAGAGGTTAGAGTGGGAGATATACCATGTTGCACAGCTGGTTGATAGAGCTATTATGAGGGTGGTCAATGAAGAATGGGAATGCTGGACAACACCAGATTTGTCTGTGGGGAAAAAGAAAAATCACAGGCAGAATATGGATGATTTGTCCAAACATATATGCTGATAGAAGGATAGAACAATTATGGTCACACTCAATGCACCTACAAAAGGCCAAAATGAAACCGCAAAATTATCTAAACATGGTTGGATTTTAAACCCTGCAGCACTGAAAGTTCCCTTGCCAACCAACCCCTATAAAAGAGCATTTGATTTATTAGGAATAACATAGTGCTGAAGGTCTTGGTTCAGCTTTTATTGTGCCCAATAATATTTTGCAATGACATACTCCATTTTGGAAATAAATTAATGGCAGGATGATCAGACACACAAAACTTTCTTAAACTTCTTGTCCCTGAAGGCATCCCATGTAGGTAACTCTGAAGCAGCAGAAAACATGTTTCCTACCTCTGCATATTCCTCTGGCTGTACTGGGTCACAGTGGGAAAACCTCTCTAAGAAGATGAACCTGAATCACACACATGTGATTTAAGAGTGCTTTTTTCATAAATACCTCTCCTAAGCTGTATGAAGCTCCTTTTAATTAAAGTGCAGGATTGGGACCAGATAGTCCAAAATCAACCACATTTTTCTTCCCCTGAACCAAATAGCCTAGAGGTAAGGGTAATCCTCAGAACAATTTCCCTCTTACCAGTTCTGGCCTGGAGAGGACTGTTCATGAAACTTGCTTTAATCATCAGATTCTAAATTCCCAGGTTAGGTGTCCATTCTGCGTGTGTAGTAAGTAGACAGAGAGGGCTACTCTAAGAGGTCGTGTAAATATGTTCCACATGACTTCAGGCACTTACTTAACTAAGTCACCCTGATCAGTGAAGAATTAGGAATCTAATCTCCAGAAGGCAACTTGGATTGCAGGGTTTCAAAAGCTTTTTCTCAGAAGTGTTTCTCCCTCTCTCTCCCTGTCCTACAACCTCTCTCCTTTCCTCTCTCTCCCTCCTCCTCTCCCCCCTCTCCTTCCCCCATTCCCCACCCTCACTTTGATTGCTTAATTGAACAAGAACCGTTCTCATTTAGCTAACCCAGCTCAGTTAAATGCTTAAGTCAAATGAGACAAAACCAGGTCTAGGCCCCTAACTTCGAGATCTAAATGCAGATGCTGAAAGGATACATTGTAAATACCTGCCATACTAGCATGTGATAAACACCAGCTCTTCATGTAGCAAGGAAATACCATCCTCTTACTGTCCTTGTCCATCTGCAAAAACAAGTCTCCATAAATATTCTCAATTAATGTATTTATTGCCTACCTAAATTAGAAGCACTTCTGATGATTGGAATGTTTCAACCAGCAGCTGAGCTCTTTGTACTGCGTGTTCCTTCTTAACAGATAGACTATTGCTCTCTTAGTGCTTCAAGCAAATAGAAGACTCAGTTGTGCAGTAAATATAAACAGAATTAATACCAACAACACAGATCTTGAAAAGCTTTAAAAGCAGACAGGGTGGCTAGCCACTGTCATGCAGTCCAAGGGGATAGTGGGATATGTGGCAATGTAAATTAGTGCTCAGCTGTGTGAAGCCCAGTCCTCCCTCAGCCAATACTTTGGGGACCTTCTGTTGTTACCACTTGGACAGCAAATGTGAGCGATGTAGTTTCTCTGACTGATAGGATCAGACATCTGAATCTGGGTGGTCAGATTTAAAATTTAGAAGCACAATGCTGCCTGATTATCTGAAAAGGCAAGTTGTAGCCAGCAGCATGCCTTCAGAGATCTACCACAGTAACCAAGACCAGAATCCAACCTTACATAACATCCCATTAAAATTAAAAAAAGCAGAAGTACTAAGCTGAAAGCAACACAAGAATGACAGTGTGTTGAGCTGAGTGATAAATTCATAACATACTTTGTCCTTAATGAAAACAGAGCTAGTTTGTGAAATAGTAGGAAAAAATGAAGCAATTCAAGGGGAAAAGGTTATATGTCTAGTTTTTTTGTTTGTGTGAAAATATGTATGGTATGTTCTCAGGGTGACTACAGGAATTCAAGTGTGTTTTTAGCTGTGTGGCTCTAACATCACAAGTTTGTTCTGCTTCACAAAAGTTAAAAATCTTCTCCATTTTGTCAGGACTCTTTTTGACCCATTTACATAAAGTCCATGGCTAGAATTTATGCTTTTCTCTAGATAATTCAGAAGACTCCCAAAACAGTGAACTCCCAAACACATCAGAGGAAGCCCCTGTGCTAAGCCTGACTGCAGCACAGTGTGTGGATAGAGAGCTGCTGCCTGTGTCCTGAACCCTCCTGAGCCTGTCTCCTGACAGATTCATGACTGAAAACAATACCAGTGAAGATCCAACCCTTCTAACTTGGTAAGATTTGAATTAAATACCAGTAATTTATAAATGCACGTGATTTTTGTCACAAAACTTTAATTATGACAAGTACAGTTTCAAGCACTTCACCTTTACTGAGTTTCAGAAGTTTTTTGAAGCATATCCAGAAGCTGAGCCTCAGTGGCTACAGGGTCTGCCTCTATACACTTTTCATTCTTTCATATCTTGCCATTAGTTATCCATATCTGCATAACATTATGCCACTTCATCCATCCTGTATTGCCATTTTCACATGCCATGACACTTATGGCAAAATCAGCCTCGAATATGCCTTGAAGCAGATCAATAATTGAGGTCAGCTCTGAGCAAATCAATCTTTTGTCACTTCTGCCCTGCCTCACTACAAGTATATGCATGTACATTGGTTCACCCTGTGCATTGTTAAAGCTTTCTCCCTCTCTTGCATAAGCCAAAACTAATGGACAAATTAATTGACAACAAAATTTGAATGCTTCAAAAATCATGTGAAGCATACTGGTGCAAAAATTATGGGCAAAACTTCAACATGAAAACTAAACCTTGCTTTCATATGTTGTTTTCAGAGTTGAAACATTGCTTTGGATTGCTGCTCTATAGTTAGCTCCCTTACAGTTTATTCTTCCTAGAGGTTTACAAGCAGTTCTGTGGGACAAAGTCCCAAACAAGGAAGTTGGCTACACAGAGCAGCTCACAGCCACCATAGACTAACTCACCATGGGAAAATACTCTGTTGAAATAAAGAAATAATGTGAATCCTACTTTGCAAATTAAATAATTGCTGAAATTATAGACAATTCCACAGGGCAGACTCACTCCAGACAAACCCTCACACAATTGTCCTTGCCACAATAATGGATTTAGCTCTGTAGAGGCAAGGCCACTCTGGAGTCACAAGTAAGCACCCAGTAAACACCAAACAAAAAAAGCTAAAAGATAATCCTGCCAAGCTCTTCATAATTTCTAAGGTTATACAGGGTAAAAATGAAGAGAACAGGTGGTGGTAAGGCCTGAATCTATTGTTGCTTTCTGATGGTGTTCTAGTTTGAAAGCCAACCTGTGAGACACTCAAAATCAGAACTACAATTAAATAGGAAAATTAAGATAAAGGCAATAATACAGAAACACTGGCTTAAACTGACAGAGTCTGATTACAACCTGACACCCTGTCAGTCAGGGTGGTGGTAGCAGTCTGATTAAATAGTGGCTGCAGTCCTCCTGAAGTGACAGATGTGGTTCTGTTGAAGAGGTGATCCTGCAGAAGGGTCTGGTCCTCCTCTGAAGGTCCTGTGGTGGTTGTGTAGCTCTCTTATCTTCAGGGAATCCTGTAGGTGAGAACCACCTGTGATGCTCCAAACCTCAGCTTATATCCAGGTAGGATGCCCGGATTCCTCCCCCTGGGTGGAGCATCTGACAATGAAATTATGTGATTTTATGAGCCTGCAGTGAGGGTTGATAGGCCATTGGGAGAAAAGTATCCTTCCAGAGGGAGTTATCAGGGGTGTGTCATGGAGCAGGTAAAGAACACTGACAATATCTGTGCACATTGTCCACACAATGCAGTCATTCTCTTCCAGCTGATGAACTCCGGGTGTATCTATGTCAAACAGCAAACTATTTTGATTGCAACACAGGCCTTTGAACTAAAGCTTCAGAGGAATGTTGGCACAGAACTAACAATGCCGAGCAATTAGCTTAAGTGCTCTCCCGCTGAAATGTAATCAGCATCTGAAATAAACCAACTCCTACTTCAGAGAGCAAGGAGAAGTTGATTTTGGTCAGAAGTCACCTGGCAGGGGTCCTCCTCACCAGAGAGGACTGGAGAGGTGCCACATTTGCCCTCTGGTGACCAGGCATGAAGGAGCCTTCCTGGTTTCCGGAGTCCCCTGGTGCATTGGAGGTGAGGTGGGACCTCTTGTGGACCCCCCCTTTGAGTAAAAATAGGCCTAGAAATATTGTGCAAAACTGGTTTGCTCAGGCATCCTGCAGGTCTCCTGAGCCTGTAGGAATGTCAGCATTAGAGGTGGAATCTGGGACTCCTGGGAGCGCTGGAGCTCTCAGAGTGGCTCCCAAGGGAGAACAGAAAGGAGGGTTCAAAGCCCCTGGGGCACCCATGTCTAGATAACAAACTGGCGAGTAATCAACCAGAGGATCCTTCACCTCACTTTGTTACACTGCTTCCTTTCTCACACGCTCAAAAGATTGCATTAGCCCAAGGCTGCACTGGACACCAGCAAGGACAGAACACTACGACATCCCACTGGACATTGGAAATGTACTGAACTCTTCCTATACAGTCAGACAAAGTCCTTGGAAATGCTCTTGTAAAGGCTTTAATGACACAAGCTGACAAGTAAGGACAAGGATTTTGTGTTATACTCTTGGCAGTGTGCTTATGTCAGAAACTTACATGTACAAGGATCCTTCTCTATGCTGCCCAAAAATGAAGGTTGTTGGAGCATGCAAAAGACAAACAAATAGCAAGAATTCCTAAATAATACCAATAATAAAAACCTCTTACTTTTGACCTAGGATAGTTTCCCTGGTGATACATCTGAGAGCAGATAAGGGCAGAGTGGAAGGAAGAAAGCAAACCCTCCTGCAGCTGCCTTTGCTTCAGAGAAAAAGGCAGCACCATGCCCATAGCAGATCTGCACAAAGGCTGATGGGGCTGTGCCAAAAGATCCTCACAAATGTGAAATGGGGAATATGATAAACTGAACAGGAGAGCAACAGCAATGCAAAGATTTTGACAACAAGCAAAAGCCAAATGCCTAAAGACATCTTCCCATTTAACTCTGGAGCAGATAAATTGGAGTCTGTGTACTGCATAACACTGCTTCCCTAGTTTCTGTGAAGAGACACTTCCAGGTGATTCAGATGTTCATTACATCCCAGGTATGCCTGTCTCCAGTCCATTCCCTTATACTGATACAAGAGTAATTTGAACATTCATGACAGACGACTCTTTAATTCTTTAACAACACCAATTCTAAAACCTTCCCACAGCTGGTTCTGGTCTATTGAGAGCATGATGCTAATAAGGCTAGGACTGTAGATTCAATCCCCATAATGGTCATTCACTATACAGTTGGACTTAATGATCCTTATGGATCAACACAGGATATTCTGTAACTTCTGTAACAAAAAATAAGACTGCAAAGAAAAAAAACAATCCTTGCTATATAACTGAGTCTTTCTGACACAAATGAAATGAACCAGTACTTGCCTTGTGCTCAGCAAAAATCTAAAATATCTTATTGTTCTTTTGCTTGTGTAATGATTTCCTGGTGTCAATATATCATTAGACTCTTAGCATACCTTTAAAATATTTTGTCAGTACCAGAAAGCAGTTCTTTCAGAGTTACAGCCTTAACAGTTTTTTCTAAGCTCTAAGCATTTTTGTAGCTCCTCTCCGAACTTTCTTCAGTTATTTCCATTTAAAATGTAGGACACAAACTGCACATTTTCCCTCAGACAAGACCTCCTGATGTCCAAGAATAAAACACAATAGCATTAATATCTTCTTGCAATTTCCCCTTTGTCAATTCTGCTGCCTCTTGCTGCCATGTGTTTGTCAACTAATTCTTGCTCCCTAAGCATACCAGTTTGTCTGACTCATCACAGAACTTCCTTTTAACATTTTGAACCACTTCTGCTGCTTACCAAAGTCATCCTGGATTTTGATCTATTCTTTCACAGTGTATGTAATGTTTGCATCTATATAGATTTCCTCTGTGCTTTACCATTCACTGCTGTTGAAACCAGGAGAGGAATAGAACTGTTCTTGCCTCTTGGTTTGAGAAGAAACCACTGACAAAATTCTCTGAACGTAGAATTTTAACCTTCTGTGTAAGTCCATCTGAATCTTCTCTCCCTGGATTATCAGTCACATGATTCTGAATCAAAACTTATTCTAAAATCAAGATATAATATATTGAATCTACTCTTACCTCTTATCCTCTAAGCGGGTTAGACTGTCAAGAAAGGAAGTCTTGTTTATTTGACATTATGCGAGTGTAGATAAATGCATGTTAGCTCTTTCTTACAGACCTAGGTGACTGAAATTATTAATAATTTGGTTTGATATCTTTAACCTAATAATATATTTTAATCCTTTCTTTCTCTCTTCCCTGTCCCTAACTTTTCTTTCTTTTCATAGTAAATAATTTGTGGTCACAGCCAGGTTTTTTTCAACAGTGGAGATAAAGAAAAGCACTGAATATTTCAGTATTCCCCCTATTTTGTCCATTAGTTGCTTAGTTCCCCATAAATAATGGAACTGTATCTTCTCTAATCATTCCTTTACTTTCAACGTAAGGTTATTGATTAATAAAGCTGTGGCTGCATAACAGTCTTTCCAGGGTGATAAATGTCCTGCATTTCCCAGCATTCTATAAAATTTTAAATTGCTCTAAGCAGAATTTTCAGCCATTTTGTATTCATCTTATAGTTCAGCTGAACTTACTATATTTCTTGAGTTTGCTTGTGAGAATGTTGTGTGAGGCTGTGTGAAAAGCTACAATAAAACCAAGGTAGTGTACAGGTTCAACTGCTACTTCTTTAAAGAAACTTTTTCCATCCTGCTCCACAATGAAAATCTACAGTGTTAGATTGCTGGTGCACACCTAAAATCAAATACCCAAAAACAAGACATGACAGAGTTTTTAAAGTTACTCCAACCAGACCTATAAGGATTCCCATGTGACAGTGCTCCCCACAGCTTCCAGCTCGTACTAAACTTGCAACACAAATGCTCAGAGCCTTTGCTTTCTTTAATGCTTATGAAAATATAATTCTGTTTTTCAAGCTGGATGTAATTAGTGGTAAGAAACTCCCATCAAATTAAACAGAGACTATTAAAGAGAGGTGTAGCAAAGCTAGGCTGCAACCTTGTGACTCTGCCAATAAACCTACCTGCCAGCAGCTCTGCTGTGTAGAACCAGCATCACAGAACATGGGATTGTACATCAGAATATGTCCCATCTGCTGCTGTGCAGTGTCTGATTATGTGAGTCTCAGGCCTGTATGTATCTTTTCACGTGGATATCTGGGACCTGGACCCAATCAATAGGCTAAGAACAAATGCATGAGTTTCAATAAGGTGAAATTTTGGATCCTGCACTTGAGTTGCAGTAACACCATGCCTTAGGCTGAGATGGGAGATTCAGAATGAATAACAGAAAAATTTTTTCACTGTTAGGGTGTTAGGTCATGCATTGGAATAGGTTGCCCAGGCAAGTGGTGGAGTCACCATCCCTGAAAGTGTTTAAGAGGCATCTGGGTCTGGTGCTGGGTGATGGTTTAGTGGTTTAGGGGTTACAGTAATAGTGCTGGGTGGATGGTTGGGCTGGATGCTCTTAAAGATCTCTTCCAGCCTTGGTGATCCTATGAGGATTCTATGGTACTTGTACAATTCTACTGTAACGTTTTCCACAATGACACTGGGTTAAGGAAGCAGCTGGGAAACTGAGGCATAAGGGGAAAATGCAGTTATGTCCACAGCCACACTGGCTGAGGCCAAGTGGGCAGGCACTGCAGTCTGGCCTCACAAAGCTGTCAGCCAGCACTTCCCCAGATGGACCACACAGTTTCAGTACTTGCTTCATTCTGCTGTTTGTGTCCAGTGGTTAAGTTTGGAAGGTTACTTGTGCCATGACCAGCTCCTTAACTCCATCAGCCTAAATACTAAGCTGGGTTGCATGAGATGTCCTTAAAACTACATTTGAAGCTGTCTACTGTTGTTTTCATTTTTCAATCCTCCTGATTTCTCTGTTCTTTCTAATAATTTTGCTTTATTATTTTTCCAGTGTATATGGGTCTCTGCAATTGAATAATTATTCAGTCTTCATCCTCTGGGTTGTCTTCAAAATCACTCTGATTTTCACCCTGACAAACAACCAACTCTCTTTTCTTCTCTCTCTTGTGCTTCTGTCCTCTACTTTACCTTGTGTTTATTTGCTTTGACTTACTTTCTTTTTACACTTCAAGCTCCACAAGCAAGGACAACACTGGGATGTCTAAAATGTATCATATTTCTATTATGCCATATAAGAAATAGGAATGTAAAAAGAAGCTTGTTTTTACAATCAAAATAAGCACATGTTCTTAACAGTTTCCTGTAAAAGACAAACAGATTTATGGCAAGACCTTGTGCCAGCACCTAACTGGTTCATCTTTTCCTTCTCCCAGTTAAGCAGACACGGGAACTGCTTTTTCCAGAGGCAGAGTGAAGGCAGTGACTTCGGGAGGCAGAGATCTGCACTACTGACACATGACTTGGCTGAAAACCAAGACAAGAGATGCGCTGTTTTCAATTATGTGATTTTATTTCACTTTATTGTTATCAATGCTAATCTTTGGAGGAGCAAGGGAAGAGTTGCTGCCTGCTCTGCTTTGTTTGCCCAGTCATTCCACACAAACCCCTAGCAGGTTGTTTTCTATGCAGAGAGCCCACAGCACATCTGCTTCCAACATTTTACTGTGAAAATTTACTTTGAATGCAAAGAGTGTATTAACCACAAGTAGATGGTTGGGATTGACAGATTTATTTTGAAGATGACTATCTTTTGATATTGACATTTATTAAGAATAATCCATGGGCCATTTTTTCCCCCATATGTACTTTTAAACATCAAAACCAAGTGTTGTTGTCTTCTTACCAATAAATTTATGTCAATAGAACAAAGAAGACTTGAAATTCTGGTAATTGACAACTTTCTGGTTGACTGGCCACCTGTATATTTTCAATACCAGTGTATCTCAAATATCTGCATAAACAAATCACAATTATTTGCCCTGTAGAATAATTTCTTTTTTTTTTTTTTTAATCAAACAATGCTTCAACACTTCTTACTTCAATCTAGATGATCCTTAATTTCATTCTGGAAGATAGTCCTTGAAAGAGTGGTTGTCTGAAGTGGTAGAATTATCACATACTTTAAATGTCAGCTCTGCTGAAATTGTGCAATTAGATCATGACTGATGTGGCTTTCTAAAAACCAAGTCTAAAATTTAACCCTAAAGGAGTCTTAGTCCAAGAATTCCACACTAATGAAGAACACTGTGGAAGGATAAATCGTTTACTGCAAAATGTACATATCATTGAACACTACAAAACTAACTTTAAAGGGACACGGGAAGTACCATTTGGAGTTGCAGAAAGTTTTGTTCCAAATTTCACTGTATGGGCTATTCATCTGTTAAGCAAACAAAAATGTCTCCAGGCAGAGAATTCAATGTCAAGTCCCTGGTATTTCTCAACAACAATCTGATGAAGCAAAACATTAAAGGCAGATCTGCAAATCTTCCTGTGAAATGCACAGGAATTAAAAAGCCTGTTTGCCTGAAGGAATATTAAGTGGAAAAGCAACTGCAAGTCACACTACAAAACAATTGGAGCCGCAATCATGTGCTGTTTAACTGCCTGTTTGAGAGCCTTGTTCACTCACAAGCCCGTTTTCTGGGATCCTGAGTGCTAGGTCAAAAACACTGAAGCCACAGAATGCAAATGTCAGGATCAGAGTAAAGTTATTCAGCAGGCAGCTCAAATCAACTTGGAAAAAACAGTGGCTTTGTACCAGTAGATACTGTAAGCCAGATATTATCTTTGCATGCTGCAGTCTCTGGCTTTCCCACTGCTGCCCATAAGCATTTTACCCATTTTTTCTGTCCTTTCCTTCTCACTTCACCAAAAGACCATTTTCCCCATTAGATTATTGTTTAATTTAAATCCAAATTCAGAATCAGTCTCTTGTCTCCTTGGATATTTACTAGAACTGGAACATTCATTTTAAATAGGCACCATATCACACCTGCAAATTTTGATATTGCTGCAAAGTCCAGCACCTGATGGGAAAATCCAGCTCCATTAACCCCATTAGCCACAGCCATAGGTTTTTTTGTCTTGCTGTCAGCCATGATCTTGCTATTTACACACAGCTTCTGCCCATCACAGTCCAGTTTGAAGTCAGGTGGGAGTATTGGATCTTCCGGATTTCTAAGGAAGAAACCATTATGGCAATGCACGGTGGTGGCAATGATGGTGAAAATGCACTGTGGTCATGAGAAGTCCAGCAATCCTTGTGGGTGAGCACACATAGGGCAGAGCAAAGCAATGAGTAAAGACAAGTGAGCCAAGAGCATTTCCATCCTTCCTTGCTGTGGCAGCCTGGACTGGATCCTAGCAGGACAAAGGCTAATTATTTTTTCTATAATTTTTAATAGTACTAGTACTGAGCATGTTGCTTGCAGAGCATCTTGGCTCCCCTGTCATGAAAAGACAGTTTGCCACCATGGGGAAAGAAGGGGCATCCAGGAGAATTGCTGTCACACTACAGGAGGGCATGTGCCCATGCAGATGAAGGGACATTCCGGTTCAACACCTTCACATTTCAGCAACACATCTAAGATGACTCCACAAGCAAGAGCCAAAGCAGTCTGGCAACAGTCCTGCTAAGAAATTCTCACTATGTGTCCTTTACACCTTTTTTTTTTTTAATGTGTGTTGGGTCTTAAGCACTTTGCCTAAAGGGCTGTCTCGTATTAACAGCTATTCTCCTCCAGCCCCCAAATGGGTACCCTGCACCACTTTCCTTCTGCTGCCACAGTGTCTCTGAGCAGGCTGCAGCTGATATCCCTCCTCAGAACCATCTGAGCTGGCCCCTCCAGCCATATGAGTAGAGATGCAAGAGTGTGAAGAGAAGAGTTTGCAAGAGTAGAGAAGACAGAGTGCCCTGCATCTGTTGTTTTGCCAAGATCTTTAGTAGTGTCCAAACTACCAAGTCAGGCTGAATGCTGATAGTTCAAGAGTTTTGCATGTTTTAGGCACAGCAGCTGACCCCTTAACACGTTTGGACTGCAGCACAATTTAAGAAGAAAAATGCTGTAATTATTCTGTCATGCTCTTTAAAATCAATAGCTGCAAATCAAACTATTTGAATTTTTTCTCCTATTCTGCAAAGGGATGATACTCTGGGTACATGAAGTACTGTAGGTTACCATTAATTTCTAAACCTACAGTGGATTTTTTGTGAAAATCACGGCTCTAAAATTAAAAGCAAAGTATTTTTGTCTATCCATGTTTTTAACTTTAACAGCAATGGCACTAGAACATAATATATTTTGGGATTGTTAACTACATTTGGAAAGAAATGTGAAATATTACGGTTACCACAATCACAATAACTCAGCCACACTGTACATATATGACTCCTGTCATCATGAATGGGTGCAACAAAGAGGGATTTGCTCTCATTTCCAGCAGTCTGGGTGACTGGTGTGGCCCATAGCAGCTGAGAGGTTGAAGCATCAAGGCCTCTGGAACAGTCCTGGTCTGACTGCTACTTTCTCATCAGGGCACACAAAGACAGAAACCTTGCACATGAGCAACTGTTTAAAAAATGCAGTTGCTAATGGTGATCTAAGGCAGCACAGAAATCTGTGGCACTGCTTGGACATGAAATTTAGCCCATTGAGCTCTCTGCATGGTCAGATTATTGTTCAGTACAAGCTGGACTAAAGTGTGTACCATCAAAGATATTTTTACTTTTAATTTTGATTTTGTTTTTGAATTATTTCTTTATTTCCTCAGTTCTTTGCATTTTTATTCACAATGTTTATATTTTCATATCTGAAGCCCTGGTAGTTTAATAACAACTTAAACAAATCATTGAGTTTTTCTGTCTATCAGGTTATCCTATCTGAAACAAACAAAATCCTATCTGAACAAATAATCTCTGAAGCATTAAACAGAATAGAAATAGAAGGACATACCTTGGAACAACTGCACAAGCTCCATTTTTACTGAAGCGAGTAATGTTTTTAATGAGTAGATTTTATTATAAAAGCACTAAAAACATCCAAAGGATTGCTCAGACTAATTTCAAAAGGTCTAAAATTACAAAGACTCTACAGAAGAAAGCAGCATTAAAAGCCACTCTTCACAAAACAAAAAAAAAAAAGCCAAAAAACTAAAGGTTCCAAATAAATCTAATAGAAATGAGGCCTTCTTGTTGACCTGGAGTCTCAGATTTTTTCTCTTGCTGCCATTGTGCAATTCTTTCTTTGGGGAAAAAATGAGTGATGGCAGGAGGGAGGGGAAGAGAAAAAACTTCAATGAAAAGATTGACCATACTTCTTGGAACTGGTACCCATGCATCCACATTGAAGTGAGTTTGTCCTGTGAATGACAAGATAACTTTGAAAAGGTTTGTTATTCACTAAATGACAATACTCAGAAAATTAACATCACTGCTCTATTGTTTTATGTTAGAAGAGCTATCCATGATTTGAATTCTCTTTCTGGGCTTAATTTCATCTTCTAGTCTAGAATCAGAGAATAATTTAGGTTGGAAAATACCCCTAAGATCAAATCCAACCCTTAAATTAGCATTGCTGAGTCCACCACTAAACCATGTCCCTAAACACCACATCTACACTTCTCATAAAGACCTTAATGGTGACTCAGCCACTTCCCTGGGCCTGTTCCAATGCTTGACAACCCTTTCTATGAAGAAATTTTCTCTAATATCCATCTTAAATCTCCCCTGGTGTAGCTGGAGGCCATTTCCCCTCATCCTATCACCTGTTACTTAGGAGAAGAGACCGACCCCCCTCCAGCACAACCTCCTTTCAGGCAGTTGCAGAGCATGCTAATGTCTCCCTTGAGCCTTCTTTTCTCCAAGCTAAACAACCTCAGCTCCCTCAGCTGCTCTTCACAAGACTTATGCTCTACAGCCTATGTATTACTGTGTGAGAGCAGGTAAGCATGTCTGACTTTATATATCATTTCTGTAGCTAGTCAGACATTAACTGGAATCTGCCTGCCTTGGGGGACTGGCTGTACTTTTATTTTGCTGCTGTCAGTAGCTTAAATTCAGCCCAGGACTTAGAGACTGGTGCAAATGCCACTGAATACCCACTCTCTTGGAGAAGGCAACTTGTTTTAGGTTCAAACCAAGCAGAGCTCCAGTTCAGCTTTCCTGTATCTAAAGGGAAGGTGCACACTTGATGAGGATGCTCACATAAAATATGGTTCAGGACTACTGTTGCTAATGACTGAAAGTGATGACTATCCTCCAAGAGTAATCACATCTTTCTATGAAGCAAACAGATTTCATCCTAGCTCCTAACAGGCAGATACCAAAATGATAAGACAGGACACTGAAACGCCCTCTCAGTCCCGTGGGCAATGCTTGCCTGATGAAACTGGGATTAAAAGGACAAGGTGGTATGAAGTAGTTCAAAATGGGGTTGAACCAGTTCAAACAGCAGGTTAAAAGTGTTCCTTCACGAGGCTTCAAGCGCATCTTCTCATCACTTTAAATCTGTTTGTAAGATAGTGACTGGGTGATAATGAATGCTACCCATTCACTGCGCTTGCTGAATATATTGATTAATTGTGCTCAACACTTTGAAGATAAAGCGCTGTGTTGTTAATAAACACAGTCTAATGATTCCCTCCTGGGTTTTTTTAGCGCTTCTCTTACTTTGTCCAAGGTGTAAATACCTTACTGCAGCTACTGGCAGCCAGGCAGGCCAGCTGCGTGGGCCACATGCTGATTTCAGCTGAAGGCTTTCACATCAATTGTTCTGTCGCTGTTCCCCTCCATTGCCAACACACCGGGCTATCTCCTGTTGCTGTTTCCTTGCTTACTTGTTCGGGGGCAGGATAAGGGAATTTCCATGATTTCTGCTGAAAAGGGCCCTTCCTTTGCAGCAGGCTGCCATTTCCTTCTGCCTAATACACAAAGAAGGCAGCCAACAGGAGCACAACTGCTTTCATTGGCTGCTAACAGTCTTTAAGTGGAACAAAATTACCAAACGAGAAGAAACACTAATTTCCTCTTCGCTCTCCGCACCCTGACTCAGATTAACGTTAAGGGGACAATTTTCTTTGAGGAAAGAAGAAAACTTCTCCCAGCCGCAGGAGTGAGACAGAAGAGGCTGCTGAAATCAGCTGTTAGCACAGAGTGATAGGTTTTTCACACCTAAAAAGACCTTTCATTTAGTTTCCTCTCTTGGACTCCTGCAGCATGTTTTGAAAAGACAATGAATATTGCTTTCACATGTAATTGCAGGCATGCACCACTTTAAAGGTATTCAGAACCAGGCAAAGAACCTCAGGAAAACAAAGAAGCAATGTGCTTAGCTGCTAACTCTAGCTCTCAGTGAGAATTAAACCTTCTGCAAGGCACCCGCGTCAACCTCATCTGGATTAAGAGAGCTGCTCCACTAGGTGACAGAAACACCGAGCTCGTGGGAACTGACCTTGCCAACAATTGTACACGAGCTTTGTTTTAAACCTATGAAAATAGTCCCATTTGGGCTATCAATATGCACAGACCGACCAAGGGTCTGCAAACGTACTCCCGTACTCCCGAGAGCAAGACCTGAGAGCAGGACTCCTCTACCAGCCACCCCAGGCTGCAGAAGTTCTCAGTGGATGACATATCTCAAACATTCCGAGAGAGACAAGATTTTGGTTATAGGCTGTAGCTGCTGCGAGTACTCAAAGCAACTAAAAATGAAGCAAAGTATCCTTTCACTTTGTATCAGTATTTTGATACAAAATTATCAAAATCAGTCATTCCTGCAGCTAATCCTATGGCTCCTTTTCAGTGCCTAAAACGATGACAGCAACTATATATGAACCCTTCCCCATACCTGAAATGTACCTAAATCTCTGTTCTGTTTCAATCCCTTCATACTTACCAACCTCGCTGACATCACATTTTTCCTTTATGACACCAGTTTGTCTATACATATGTATACATATATTCTTCCTACCTCTATACATATTTTCAATAAAATTTCCAGAACTTCAATGTTTTAAAAACCTGAAATTAGGACATGGTTCCAAATTTGTTATGGGGGAAGAAATAAAAATCCAAACCATCATTTCATAAACCTTTTTTTCTTAGGAAAATGTGGCAAAAATAAGACTGTATGTCAAACCACAAAACCTGCTAAAGGATTGAGGAGGAGATATAGTACATAAAGTTATTTTTTTTCTACCCTTCTTTGCCAAACTAGATTTAAATGTGTTCTACAGTAATACTTATCATTAGCCTGTAATACAGCACCACGATCCATGGCAGTAACCATTTTGAATAAGATGCTATTAACACACAGAAGTCATCTGTCTGTTGCAATTCCATCAAACAATTCCATTCTAAGGTCAAAAATGTTTTTCCCCTATCCATCTGCTACAGTTTTGGAGATTCATTGAATAAAGAAGACAAAAATTTTAAATATTGAGCAAATCTATTTTAAGAAGTATATTTATCACAAATCTAATGTGTTGGGTGACTAATAACATACATGTGTGCACTGCGCTTGCCAAAAAACATCAACATTTCCAAATAGTTACCACATTTACAATTAAAATAATGTATTTGCCAAATGTTTGCTTGTTTTTCTTTGTTTTATTCAAATGATGATTTCTCTTCTGTTCCAAGTGCAGAACAAAATTTCCTGGGTATCAGAAGCAAAACATTAGGGAGAGATTTTAATGCCTGATAGAGCCTCATTTAGCTCTCAGCTATACAATATTGCTTAGATTGTATCGGGCTTGTCATTGTTGCAGGAGGCCCAACAGCAGCCTAACAAGGAAAACTGAAATGAGGCTTTAAATTTTGCCTCTTGCAAGTCTCTTGCCTGTCAGTTGCAATTGTCCAGCCATTTCTCATGTTGCCTGATTTCTGGCTTGTGCTGCCTCTCCTGCTGCCTCCGTCCTTCTGTAAGCGGTGGAGGCAGGAGAGGCGGGTGGCAGCAGGAGTTCACACTCACAGCACTCTCATGCCCCATGGTATCTGGTGTGCAGAAAGCTTAACATGTGAATGTTCCCACTGCCTTATTAACTTCTGCTCTGAGGCTGGGGCCAGGGAGTGGAATCTTAGAGAAAAAATAGAAAAACAGATGATCAAAGAAGGATTAAAACTGCATTGCCTTTTTGTAACAATCTCATTCTTAAGCCTCCCACCTACTTCAAGTACAGACAGCTGCAACTTCAGTATAATGTAGAAATGAAAGTCAAGTATTGTTAAAACCACAGATTTCAGAAGAGAAAACACAAATGAAGCACCTAGTGATTGCTTCCCATTACTTTTTTTCCCCTCTAATAGCAGAGAGGGATGTTGAGGCTTACCCAGTGGTTGATCTAGTGTTCTGTTGCCCGCCTGTTCCTTTCTCTCATCCCATTCCAATCCCATTCCAATGTGCCAGTGTTAGCACCATCCTGACATGGTGGTAAATCTGGTCAGAGGGAAATATCACCAGGCATTCTGGAAGCAGAAAAAGTACATATCTTTTTCTTGTTATTTTCTGGCTCCCAAAACCGGCTTATTTTTTGGGGTCAGATATGTACCAAACTGGACCAAGGTGCTGGGGAATTATACAGCCAGAATCAGGGAAGGGGATGGGAACCATCAATCATTGAAGAGAACCTTAGACCAGATAGTCACCCCAGAAACCCCTCTTGAAGGAATTAATTATCAAGGACATGTTACAAGGGGAAAGACAGTAAAAGAGAGGGACTAGGTGTTCATTAATCATCATTTGCTATTTTCAGCATTTATTGCCTCACTTCCATGTATCACCATGCTGAGAGAACGGCTTGGGAGAGGTGCCAAAGGCAGCAGAAATGTACTTAGAGTGAAGATTTGGGAGACAGGAGTTCCCAGCTACAAGCTCCAGTTGCTGCTTTAGTATGCAACTAGATGAAGAGTCTCCAGACTCCATGCCCCCGCTCAGGCTCCAAGATGTTAGGGGAGAGATGGCTGCCCCAGGAGTCACATCATGGGCTGCATTGATGGTATTTTAGTTTGGCCACTGGGCAGCTATGCAGAACTTGGCTTAACTCCTACATGGAAAAGGAGTACACTTTTTTGTCTATGTTTGGCTATTTTCTTTAGTGACAGTGAAGTTTATCCTCCTGGACACTTACTTTTCTAGTTAATTTAAGTTATATTTTATTATTTTTATACAATTTTCTTCCTCTATCAGCTGAAAAAGGGAGGCTAAATGCAAACCAAAAGAAATCCAGCAAGACTAATAGCATCTTTGGGGTACTATAACATTGCCATAGGTCATTTAATCATTGTAGACTTTACCCTCACTAGAAGCATTGCATACTTAACAAGCAAACCCACCTACTGACAGGCTCCACACTCCCTTTACCAGCATGGTTCAATTCTTCTCCATTTCAGTGCATCATTTTCTGAAGGCCCTTTCAGCTCGAACTTCCAAGTTTCATATAACAGCAGTACAACCTGCAGAGCAACTGAGGCAAACTTTTCACTGTATTCACCACGGGCAAGGGCTCAGCTGAAGCATCAGGGCTACTGTTAAGGACTGCATTTCAGGGCTGAAGCTGCCCAGTTACACAAACCCAGAAAATAATCAGAGACCTAGAAAATTCAGCCTACATGAGAAGTCTAAATGAATGGGGGAGGAGAAATGTAAAGAATGAAGGCTTAGAGAAGGTATAATCACCACTTTCAAATACATAAAGGGTTTTTGTGAAGAGACAAGAACAACCTACCTGCTTTAACATCCTTGCTAAGGGGAAAAGTGTTTCATCTGCAGTAAGGAAGATTCAGATGGGATATTAGGATTACAATAACAGTTAAGAAATAAATAGCCTGCAAAATGCTCAGACCTCCTTCAACAGAGATTTTTAGGAGAACATAAAATCATAGAATTATGGAATACTTTGGGTTGGAAGGCACCTTGTGAAGCTCATCTAGTCCAACTCCCTGTAGTGAGCAGGGGCATCTACAACTAGATCAGGTTACTGACAGCCCTGTCCAGCCTGACCTTGAGTATTTCCAGTGATGGGACATTGACTACCTCTCTGGGTAACCTGTACCGGTGTTTCACTACCCTCACCATAAAAAATTCTCTTATATCTAATCTAAGTCGACCTTCTTTCTGTTTAAACCCATTACCTCTTGTCCTATTGTAACATGCCCAGTTAAAATGTTTCTCCCCATCTTTCTTGTAGGAGTCCTTCAGGTACTGAAAGGCCACAAGAAGGTCAGCCTGGAGCCATATCTTCTCCAGGCTGAACAATCCCAACTTCTCTCAGCCTTTCCTCATGGGAAAAGTGCTCCAGCCCTCTGATCAACTCCGTGGTCCTCCACTGGACAAACAAGTCAAAATTTACCTATAGGTGTATGTGGTACTGCTCCAAGTCAGGGGTATGTTCTAAATACCTCAGAGGTCCTTTCCAGCTGCCTGGGTCTGTGAACCTCCCTGTGTGAGGCCACACCATAGATGTGGTCCCAGGAGAAAAATCACAAGCTCCAGAGGGCCACTGGTAGGGGACTTGTGCATCCAGTGGTGACTCTTTGTGTGCCAAGCCTTGGGAGGAGGCACCACCCTGCACAAAGAGCTTTCTTGAAGGAAAGAAGCATTCAGAGCTATGTAAAAGGTGACCAAAATCCTGATTTGCCTGAGCCACTGGGCAGAACAGTTCCTTAGTTGAGCCTATGTGACCAAATTTTGTTCAGCTCTCACAAATTTTATACTAGGCTTTGTGATCTGCTTTCTCAGAGGAGCGCCATTTATGCAAGTATTACTAGAATGAAATATAGCCACAGCCTTACCTATTAATTGCTTTGGAAATGAAACCACAAGCTTTCTTACACTGCATACAGGAAAAGAGTACAAGCACAGACTTGATGCATATATACATGTATTTATATACACACACACATAAAACTGAGCCATTGGAAAACTGAGCATCTGTGTTTTGTACATGCAGAAACCTATACAAACCCTTTCAATTCACTTCAGATTGCATGCGTTCCAGTTATGTGATGTGCCTGTGATAAACACGGGGTTTATTACATCCTGGAGTTATTATCCACAAGAAAATAACTTAATCTTCTAGTAAATTAAAACATGAAAAAAACCATGCATTTTTAAGACTAACACATAGAGGACACTGAGATTTTGCAATATGCTGGTGAACTAGAGCTGTTTACTGCAGACAAAAGACAGCACCTGCACTTCGGCTAGTTCTTTGTTGCATCTCTCTCTGAGGACAAACATCACTTTATTCTGGCCAGAATCCAAGTGAACCAACCACTTTCATCAAGAACATTTTTAGATACTCTGACAGAGTGGCAAAGGCACTCCAGATGTGATTAATGGCAATGGGAGATCACACCAAAGGTTAATGCTTTTTCAGCTGTTTGCCACTGTTTTTAAACCAGAGATTTGGATTCATACTGGCCACCTACTTCACCTACTCATGCAGGGCAGTTTTCATATGGCAGATGAAGATTGCACTGGACTTCTGGTAGGCAAATGTAACAGAGATGTGCAGAGTATTTGAAAGTTTATTAGTCCATCTTCATGCTGTTATCTAACCAAAATCCTTTGAGTTGGATGTCCCAGGCCTCAGTACAAACCTCATGATTTATGTATGCCAAAAGCTGCTTTCAAAAACATTCATCCTTTTACCATCTCCCTTGAGCATCAAAACATCCAGGATGTCTAGCAGGATGCCATGTATTTTTTTTCCATGTTGCTCACAAGGAAAAGCTGCTTTAGCAAACCCACATGGGGTGGCAAGCATTGTTAAAGAAAAGTTTCCTGTTCATTACCCCATTCCTTCTCCTCCCTTTGGCAGAAGCAGGTAAGACGTGATTTTTCTACCAATTTCCTTGACATGAAAATAACCACTCTTAGAATCAGGGCTAATGAGCTAGAAATGTACAAGAACAAAAAAAATTGCTCAACACCTTCAAGTGTGGACACTGAAATGCAGCTATTTGACATGCTGAGCTACAACAATGCACATGATTTATTGATTAGTTGCCATTACATGAGGGAAGCTCAGCTAGTCATTTAAAGTACACATATTATCTTGGAAATCTTCCTTTGAATAAAAAGGTAAAAAATAGCTGCTGTGGTAGCAGTCAATACTTTATTTTTCCTTTTTAACTGAATTGTCATTGATGAATTCTGAAAGGTCTAAATATTTTTAAATGACAAATGCTTCTTTAATGCTGTTGTACCATTTTAAACTCCTACTATTTAAGCTGCATTTTAACTACTATAGTTCAGACACACTTCAGTAGTATAAACACAACATTTGTGCAATATATATTTGGAAAATACTAATCACACAGTATCTGAGGTTACTGATGTAAAAAGATGCATTATTTCCAGCACAGAATAGGTAAACTTGATTTTCCACTTTTGAACACTGTAATCATGAACTCTTATTTGTAATTGCCTTCCCATAGCCTACCTCTCCGTAATAAAATGAGTTCAAATATTAGTAGATAAGGAGATTCTATTTTTTTTTCTATAATATAAATATATTTATAGAAGCCTGCCTGGCAGTTAGCTGATCCTAATAGACAATTTTTCAACCAGCTGAAGAATTACCAATACCCCCAAGTGTAAGTAAGTAAGGCTGTGGTTAAAATGAATGGCAGAGCAATGGCTTCAATGTTTTGCCAGGCAGTTGCCTTAATCAAAGTTGGAAATGCTGGTTTGTCTGGTTTATATATATACAGGTTTGTGTTTGTATGTGTGTTTGTGAAGGGCTTATTCAAACAATGAAAAGAGGAGGAAAGAAAAAGGGCAGGGGCAAATATTTGTTGTCAATATCTTATATTAATTTTCATTTTACCTACACTTTGAAACACCATTAAAATTCCTGATGAAAATTCTTATATTTTTTTTTAATTAAATTCCTCCGAAAATACAAGACAGCTTTAAGAAATGCACACATTGTCTATATGAACCTTGTCATTAACCAAAGATCTCTTAACTAGGCTCACACAACCAGGTGCAGCCAGGGCAATGTCAGAACATCAAGTCTTGACTGCGAGGGCTGTTACTTGTAATAGTTACGCATATGCATATAAAATAGATATTGCACATATCCATATAAGGCTTTCTGTGGATTCCACATGGAAATTGTATCCAGAGCCTGCTGCTTTTTTATCTCATACCTTTGTGTAGCAATTTATGAATGTAAAAAGTATATGCAAAATGTTTGTTAAACTAAACAAAAAAAACCTGACAGTGTGGCATTTTGCACAGGGTTTTAAACAAATGTATCAAGTTAGGGTTAGTTAGGAAATACCAAAACCCACTTGCCCTGGGTGGATCAAATATTTTCTAGTATCAAAGGAAAAAAATTGAAGGGAATTGTACAACTAACCTTGGGTTATTTTACCCTCAAACATTTTTTTCTGGATTGTTGGAAAATGGACACTGAGAAATCCATCAAGCAAAGAACAACCCCAAATGTATACAAATTGGTCTGCTATGTGAGCTTGGTGCAAAGGGCATGAATATCAGGATGCACATAGTGACATTTCAAAAATCTAATAATAACACCTTAGATTTATCTAGCACTTTTTATACAGAAAAAGTACATCCCAGGGTGATTTATGGACTGTAAAAATATAAATATGTATATTTGGTCACTAGCAGAAGATGATTAAGTGCCCTATCCAAACCAGAGACATCAGATGGAGAGGGAAAAATCCTTACAGATGCTTTGTTTATACCTTTGCCGTGAGACTAAACCCATTCAGGTGGTTTCCTACTTCTGGTGCTTTTTGCTTTCCCATTGATATAAATTTCTTACAAAGGATGGTGGTAGCAGGAGTGCTAGGGCAGGCTGAATCTCAGTGGTTGCCCAGTACAGCTGATGAATTGCTGCTTAATGAGGAATAATCCATTTCCCTTTCTTCCCCCTCCCCACCCTTCAGAAGAGAGTTGAGATATGGGACATCCCCAAGCAGGACCTAAGGCAATTGATCAGACGTGTGCATGTAGACAATCAAAATTGTCTGCACACAGAAAGTGCAATTTTCAAAACTTTATAAAGGATTTGATGTTCTTTTTTAGCTGTTTGGGCTGCTCCCAGGTTATCTCCATGACCACAGGGCAACAACCTTCCTTCCTAAAGACCGATAATCCATCATCTGACTGTTTATCTGCCCATCAGCCCCTCATAAAAATGTCAGAGCACATTGGCTAGTTGCAAACAAATGAATAAAAGAGGTAGAAACCTCAAAGATAATTAAGTTCCCAGGGATTTGTGAGCATCAGCGACTAGAGACTCAAATTAGTTTTCCAGCAGAGAGAGATGAAGGAGGAGTCGGCTGTTAAGGGCTGCGCTTGGCAGCAGCCCGCGGCCCCGGCAGCGCAGGCAGCCGCGCCGTGCAGGCAGCACGCGGCGCTCCGGACCCGCAGCAGCGCCCGCCTCCCGCCGCCGAGGAGAGATGTCACATCGGACATGAAACAGGAATGGGAGACGAGGTTATCGCAGTGAGTGAGTCAGAGAGGGAACCGCAGGAAACCTGGCTTCATTAGTCCTGTTGATCATGGAAAAAGGTGTTTTTAATAATAGCAGCTGAAAATTCGGCTCTTTTCTATGGGCCTTCGAGGTCTCAGCAGTAGGAACGATGCTGTGTATGGCTGCATCTTGGACAAAATTCAGAACTGATGGCACCGGGAAGAGAAGCAGGGAGGAAAGAGGCACAGGTGTTGCCTTCAGTGTAAAAATAATAACACGCAGAGAAAAATAACAGGAAGAGAAAAAAAAACAGGAGGATACACATAACAACAACTGGGTGATAATAAAGTAAGGACAGAAAGAGGGAATGCAGAGGGAGAAAATATAGAGGAAATTGAAATCTGAACTAGAGTTCTATTCACACTCAGCCCTGTCATCTGCGTCCTGATGCTGGAGAGGGAGGGAACAAAGCTTTCTGCCCTGAGCCACACCCTGTGTCTGTGCATGACTGCAGTGAAGATCCCCAGGAGCCTGGGCAGCTGTTAATCATTCAGTCCTTGACTTGTTGCTCTTTTCTAAGCATCTCTGCACTTAGGATTTGATTTGACCTCTTTTCTTCTTTTCTTTTTGGGTGGATGATGATAAGGGAGGGAAGTAATCCTTCAGCTGCAAATAGCAGGTTTCATCGTGCAGCTGTTTATCTGGGTTCACCGAAGAATATCTCCCTGTATCACTTCTCCATGGGTCAGAAGGATGTTGTGCTGGTTCCAAGATAAGGAAGAGCAGAAGACCATCTTGTGAACAATTTTCACCTTTGCAAGTGGGCCAAGTGCCGAATTCAGCACAGAATTCAGTAACAAAAGTGCTGTGGCACACATTTGTGTACCAGCTGGCAGAAGCATGGGCCAATATGCCACACTGCTGCTTTAGCATATCCACATGCATCTGGCAGAACAGCAGAAGATAGCTGTGCTGGGGTGGGATGCTGTGTGGCCACCTCAAACTCCAGATCAGCTTCATAATCCCTGTCACACTCAGCAAGGTCAGGTGCACAGCAAGGGATTGTTATGGACTGGATGAGGATTCAACACAGCTTCCCTTCAGCAGCTCTTTTTTTGGATTAAATAAATTATCACCATTGTTCTGGCTCTGTGTATGTCCACGGGCAGGTTTCTTTAAAAAAAAATTATCATGAGGCCAGAGCAACAGGAGATGAACAGGAGTTGGAGGAAACTGTTCCAGCCAGAGGGAACCGTGTTGTGAGCTGGGAGGGGGCCAAGGCTTAGATTTAACCTGGGTGCAGCCACATTGAGACAGCAGAAGTGTGGCAAGTACAGTCCTGGTCAGCGGTCATCAGATGGAGCAGATGTGGGCTTCTCCCCAGAGTAGGGAGAGCAGATCATTAGGTTTGGAGCAGGCAGGGTAGGGGGATGAGTGACAGAGACCCCAGCAAAAGGCCCTGGGGCAGAGTGTGATGAAAGGCAGGGATTCATAGCTCAGGGCACAAAGAGAGCTGCCAGGCTGGTAATTCCAGGGCATTCTGCCAAAACTTTTGGGTACAACCTGGCCAGAAGCCCAGATGTTGAGAAAGTAGCCTGGAAAGTCAGGTGTTACCAAGCCCTTTAGCAGCCTGTGAGTTTCTCCTTACTGAATTCCTCACAAAGATTGCAGGATGCCACTAATCCAAATTTCCTAGGGAAGTCCCATCTCTCTCTTCAGATTCCCCTCCTCTCTTCCAGTAAGTGAGGAGGTACAGAAGAGGAATCCATATCTTCTGAAATACTATGTCAGAGCTGTTCTTTCTCATCTTACAGTGACTCGACCCAGACAGGTGAAGAGCAGGAAGGAAGCCAATAAACAAGGACAAGGTCCTTCTCATGGAGGTTAGCACAAAAACTGGGCCCAACTGGCGAAACTCAGCCAGAAAAATCTGTATCCCCTGTGCAATCCCAAAGGGAAAATCCCACAAAACACTATAAAATGTTTGCGTAGTCCCAAACCACTGCTAAATCTGTGGTGGCACTTTGCACAGATAGGGTCTGAAAGGCACTTTAAACAACCCTTCCAAAAGTATAACTTTACTCTTGACCAGGTTTTTTGAGTTGATTTTTATTTATTTGGTATTTGTAGCTGTTTTGAGATGCAAAGGCAACTTTTCAGCAACTTCTCAGCAACTTCTAGTTTGTGAAGCATGGTATTTGGACCAGCTTTCTCCTGTTGTTTTAGTAGGGAGCACAACGAACACAGCATTTAATGACGCTGCACTCAAAGTGCCAAGAGCAGTTAATTAATTACTCCTTGAAACATTGCTGGTCCGCATTCCACTGATGGAAAGTTACAAAGTCTAAACAACCTTACCAAGGCTTACCTGAGCCATTCTTCTAAGATATCCCTCCTTTTAATCGATTATCCCTACATTAGCTATAGTTGAGACAGGGAGATGCTGTATTCACAACAGGTGGGAAGCGGCCTCTGCAATAACTGTTGATCTGTTTCTGGGGGAAGGCACGAAAAATTTGCAAACAGGCTTTTTAGTTGAGTGCTTGAGACAGCGAAAGGAGCTGCAGAAAATGTGATTGCAGAGAATTTACCTAACAGGGATAAACCTCGGAGTACTTCAAGTTCAGTAAAAGTGATGCCAGTGACATGTTCTGGGCCCTTCAACGACAAGGGTGTGCAAGACTAGAGGCAGCCTCTGTGTGCTCAGAGACCCTGCTCAGGGGATAAGGGGAAGGAATTACACTGTTCCTACATGTTCAGGAGCGTCCCCGAAACACCACCGGGATACGACAGGCACCCCAAAGCCGCTAGGTACAGACCAGCAGGCAGACCCTTTCCCAGCCGTACCGCCGCACCGCTGGAGCGCGCCGCGGAGCCCAAGCGCCGACCCCGGCCGCGGGCAGAGGCTGCCCAGAGGCAGTTCCCGGCAGTCCCGCCGCTCCCCTCTGTTGGGGTTCCTTGCCCCCAGCGCTGGAGCTGCCGCCCGGCCCGGCCCCGGTCCCCCGGCGGGGCTCGGAGCGCCCCCAGTTCTCCGGGAGCACTCGGCCCCGCGGGCGGCCCCGCTTCGCCGAGCCGGCTCTGCCTGGCTGGCGGGCAAAACAAAGCGGAGACAGGGAAAGGAAAACGGGGAGAAAGTGCCGCTCCTGCCGCCTCCCAGCCCTCTGCCTGGATCTCCCTCCATGAGACAGCGCTGCAAGCAGATCCTGACCGGGGGCAGGGGGTGGAGAGAGGAGGAGGAGGAGGACGGACAGAGAGAGGGAGGGAGAGAGGGAGGGAGGGAAGGAGGGACGAACGGGAGCCTCTCTCCTTCCCTGGGCTGTTTTTTCAGTTTCCTGTCTCGCATTGTGCTCACAGCGGATATGTGCTGCGCCTACAGGTGTGTCCCCTCCTCGCAGCTTTTCCCCGGCTCCCAAGCGTAGGCTCTGGCTGTCGGGGGGCGGCGGCGGATCGTGATCGCCATGTGATGATTATTTCTCTTGGGGCGGTTTCTCTCTCCTCTCGCTCTCTGCCTCCCCCTCCCTCTCTCCCCGCCGCTCTCGTCCTTCCTCTCGGAGGTGGCCGTAGCCGCTGCCGCCTTCACGCTGACTCCGGCTGCGGTGGCGGCGGCGGGGCCCGCCGGGAGCATGGGCGGCCGCCGGGGGCTGCCGTAGCGCCTCTGTCCAGCCCACCGCCACCCACCCGGGGCTGCCGGGGTCGCCTCTCCCGCTCGGGCAGCTCGGACGGCCCGTGCCCGCGGGCTCCCTCCCGCCGGCGCCTGCACCTGTTGAAGGTAACGCAGCCCCAGCCCTGCCGCCGCGCACCGCGGGATGGGGCGCCCAGGGGAGGGGGGAAGGCGGAATCCGCGGCGACTTCCCCCTGTCTCCCCCAGCTCGGGAGCTGCTGAATCGCGGGTAAAGCAGCTTCTCTCCTCCTCGGCTGCGGGGCCAGGGCCGGGGGTAGGCGGCGGGAGCCGGGGCGGAGGGAGCTTTCTGCCGCCCTGCCCGCGACCAGATGGTTTTGGTTAAGGGGCTCCCGGGCGGCGGCTCCGGACTCGGAGCGCCTTTCCCAGCCGCCGTGCAGGGCGGGGATGTGGGGGAGGCGGGGGGAGTCGGCTCCTCCCGGACCGGCAGCCGGGGAGCGCCGGTGTCCAGCGAGCTCCCTCCGCCCCGCTCGATGGGGGCTGGCTGCTCTTCCTGAGAGTTTCGCAACCCCGAAGCGGCCAGGGTCAGCAGCCCCGGTGCCGCGGCTGGCCCTGGCCCGGCGCCGGCCCCGCGCTCCGCCTGCGCACCGCCGACTCGGGAACTCGTCTTGGATTTTCCTGCAAACGCGTTTTGTCTCTTTGCAGAGGCAGCTTTAAACTTTCTTTTCAAACTGTTAATTAGATACACTGTACTTTGCTCGTGTTCCGTGCGGGCGAATGGGAGTGCGAGGCTGGAAAGGCTTGTGACTCAAGGCTTAGTTATTCGGGAGGTGCAGAACATCTTTGCGTGATGCGTCCAGCTGGGCTGTACCTGTAATTTGTTACTTTGTCTTCTCCGAGACTTCGTCGGTCTTGGTGACACCGGGAGGCGGAAGGGATCTGTGACAGTTTGGGTCCTTTCTGGGTTAATCAGACATTAGGTTGAATATACAAAGGAGGAAATGAAAGTTTATCGCCTCTCTGAAATCTGATGGAAAATAGCATTGCTTTTGTCCACGAGTTACGACACTATGGTCTTGTCCCTATCGCTGTGCTCATCATCAAATGATAACTTGCTCGAGAGGGAACTTAAGCTTTTGTAACGAAGGCTCTTACCTTGAATGTGATGATTAGCGCATTGAACACCAGAGGGAACTCTGAATAGGTAATTCATTCGGGGGAGATATATGCTTATTTTACTGTTTATGTTCTCATTACAATGGAATCTAGGAGGAAGCAAAGGTTGGTAAGTAATAGCCTGCTGGTATGTACCTAGGACTGACTTCAGTTTTCTTTGCAGTTCTTTTCAGAAGACATCAACCCTAAATTTGGGGTGAAAAATCTCCTTTTTTTCGTCTTTTTTTTTCTTTTTTCCCCAAAGCTTGAAATATTCAACTGGTCCTGCAGGAGCAGGGTTTTCTACCATGCTGTAGGCAAATCAGTTGGGAGACCTGTTCACTGTTTGCTAGGGAGTGAGATTATACATGCATGTTGGGCTTACGCTTAATGCCCCGCCTGCTTCTCGGGTTGTGAGACAGATCCAGCACACTTGGGTACGGGGGCTGCCGCCTGCAATCGATATACCAGAATGGAACATGCTTCCAGCCAAAACAAAAGGGAGGAAGTCTTCTTCCAAGCCTAGCATAGTTTGTCATTCTTACCTAGAATACTTGTGGATCCAAAGCCTAGCCTGATTGCTGTGAAGTAGAAAATAGTCTTTCTTAAAATGTATGACTTAAACGAATACAGAAAGTGAATGGTGTCAGTGTTTGGGAAAGGAGTTTGAATGGTGGCTTCTGGTACCAAAAGCTGTTTAAATCATCTGAGATTATTGTAAGAAGCTAGGGTCAACCCATCAAAATGTGATACTGCATTTTGTAGTAACGTGAACCCTCAAAATGTGCAACTGAAGCTTTGGATGCTCGTGATAGTCTGTTACAACAGTGTTGATAACCAGGCTTCTTTGATACTCCTGGATTGTCAACAACATGGGAAGGATAGCACAGTAAATACACTTGTGACTCTGATTTATGCTCCAGAAGCTGACGCATTCAACTGTTCATCCTGTCCCTTTGCCAGAGGTAACTCTGCCATTCAGGGTTGTTTTCTATTGAACTTTGAATCTGCCAGAGTTTATAGACAGGCATATGAATGTAAACTATATTTTATGGCTGTTCATATTAGTGTGTGATGTTGTGAAGTCTGATAGCATGGACCTCCTTTATATCTCTCTGTTGTGACAGAGGGACCAAGCAAACAGTTGGGGTCAGCTGAATCGAGCTGCAGTTGTGAACCATAGCCCATAAGCACCTACATTCTTCTGAATTGGTAGATCTAAGTCCAGTGAGCTACCTTGTACCAGGACTTGGTGGGCAGGCCCTTGCCTCCCTTGTACCAGACAGGGAGGCAGCTCTGCACAAGGATAGGTAGGTTGGTCACAGCACACGGGGTTCAGGGTTTCAGAAGGACGTGATAGATGGTGCACCTGATGGTGCTTCCTCTCCTCCTTTGTCCATTCTAGGAATTAGAAAGTGATCCATGTTTTTTGTTCTTTTATCTAAGTCTTGCTTTGTTAGTCTGACTTGAGGACTTGTTACATTAAATATCCTCACTAAGGGCACAGCCTTGTTCTGCCTGAATTTTCTATGGATGATGTTAGAAGTTGGATGTAGGCTTTGTATAGCTTTACAAAACTGGGAGTTGTTTACCTTGTGTGAGGAAGCTCACTAAGGACAAATTACATTTTGAAGGGAGACCTCTTCATGAATGCCTATTAAGAACAAAAAAGTCCCTCTTACTTGTTGCTAATGGGTTTGGATTCTGTGTCAGATTTGAGAAAATGGTTTGCACATTCATTTATTTATTTTTATGAAGATGTAATACTAAGCATTTGTAGTTCTGTAATGGCTATAATTTGGAAATTTTCATATACTTTTAAATTATTTATTGTATGAAGCACTGAATGAAGATATTTGTTACACTAGTGTCACATTCAGAATATTGAATTGCAATTGTAAAATTAAGGTAACAAGCTTAAATTGGGGTTTGCAACTTTAAGCTCTTGCCAGCAAGCAGTTAATGGCAACATTAACTGCTAGAAAAGTAATTGCCACCGTTCTTTTACTGTCATTTTGTTCTCACTCTCCTCCAGTCAGCCTGTTCCACAGAGATATCATGAATATTCACCAAAATAGCTTGGCATTGTCACTTATGCAATTTCTCATCAGATTCAATGTGTTGATGAGCTAATGTGCACTTGATTAAATGTACTTGATTTATGCAAACAAAAACTCTGGATGCTTCTTGAAGTAAAGTTAGCACCTGCACAGCTATTAGTGAGATGAGAGTCTAAATAATTAAGATGGAATTAAGTAAACAAACAACCTCGATGTGGTATTCCTCCTCTTTACCTTTATCTTTTTGTACAACTCAGTAGTGGATATTTATTTTGGCTTTTCTTGCAGGTTTTCTTATGCACCATAGGAAATTGTAAAACTCAGCTTATAGTGGAGGGTCTATTTAAATAGCTAACTCTAGGGAAAAAAATCCCAAACAAACAAGAAAAAGAGTATTATTAGCTGTAATTAGGCTGGGGTAACAAGGATTTGTAGAGTATTACTTAAAGAGTTTTGTTTAAGTGTGAGTCTAATTTGGATTTGCCATTGGTCAGTTAATCCTTGTTGAAAATAAAATAAAATCACATAGCCTGAGTAAGTCATTGAGGGGGTGTCTGTTATAACAAAAGCCAGTATTTGGATAGTAAGTGGTTTAACCTCTTTTTAATTGGTCAAACACATGTAGAACTAAGGAGTTGAAAATAGACATTTTATTTAACCATCAGTGGCTTAATGGTACAAAAAGCTCTCTAATGGTCTAGAAAACTGCTCAAATCTGGCTACAAAAAGAGGCCATGGAGTCCTTGCCCCTGGAGGCAGCAGAGGATGGATGGAGGAGGGAGAGGACACATGCTTGCTCAAGCCCTGGAGCAACCAGACAAACTGGAAAGCTGTTCAGGGAATCTTGTGGACCTGGCGTTTACTCTCTTTAGGCAGATAGTAATTTAGTTATCTGTTAAAATCAAGTATTTCTGTTCCTGTCTCTGCAGTTGAATCTTTGGAAATACCTAACTTTTGGATCTCTCTGAGTTTCCATCTCAGGTGGTTGAGGGAAGAATTACTTGTTGTTATAATGTCTAAAAGTGTCTGTTCTTAATAAATGTTACCACCAATTGTTAAAAAAAATCTGGGAGTCAACGTGATGATCAGCCCCTGCTCAACTGCTCAGCCTGACACCACCGTAACACGGGGCAGAGTTTGCTCCCAGGAATGTGTCAGCAGAGCTGTGGTCACCAGCCACGTGCTTGTTGGGACGCTTGGTTTCTCTTTGGAATTCAGCTTCTGGGAGCTGTCGCCAGCACGGATTGATGATTAGCACCGTGACGAGTTCCCTCAGCACTCATCAGTGGACAGAGTCCACCTGGCACCTGAAACACCACCAACCTTGCTCCACCTTTGTAGTTAGCTTCCAAGTTTCTGCCTTTATAGTTTCACTGTTGACATGCCCCAGTCAAAAAGCTTTGCAATCCTGAAAACAAGTGAATTTAGTAGTTTTGATTTATTCAATCAAAGTGTGTCTTCAAGAAGTTAGTTATCCAATTAAAACCTTATTCCTAGTGTTTCACTTGTTTTCTTGTTAATTGGTATCACTAGTTTAAGGCTCACAAGTAGAAAGTGAAGGCAATCAGTCTTACTGACTTGCCTCTGTGCCCAGCAAGATCCTGGCACAGATCCTCCTGGGAGCTATGTGAAAGCATATGGAAAAAAATGAAGTGGCTTGTGACAGGCAAAATGGCTTCAACACGGGCAAACTGTGCTTGAAAAATCTGATGGACTTCTATGACCTGGGTTACAGTGTTGGTGGATAAAGGAAGAGCAACCAATGCCATCTACGTAGATTTGTGTGAAGTGTTTGACATTGTCCCATGTGGTATAATTGTCTAAACTGGAGATACATGTATTTGACTGATGGACTGCTCAGTGGATCAGGAGTTGGCTGGATGGTTGTACTCAAAGAGTTGCAGTGAATGGCATGATGTCCAAGTGGAGACCAGTGACAAGGGGTGTTCCTCAGCTATTCAAACCAGCACTTTTTAACATCTCTGTCGGTGACACGGACAGTGGGATTGAATGCACCCTCAGCAAGTCTGCCAGTGACACCAAGCTGTGTGGTGCAGTTGATATGCTGGAGGGAAGCAATGTCATCCTGAGGAACTTGGACAGGCTTGAGAGGAAGGCCTCTGCAAACCTGAAGTTCAACAAGGCCAAGCACAGGGTCCTGCCCCTGGGTTGGGGAAATCCCAAGCACAAATACAGGCTGGATGCAGAATGAATTGAGAGCAGCCCTGAGGAGAACCTGGGGGCTGTTGGTTAACAAGAAAGTCAACATGACCCAGCAACGCATACTCACCGCCCAGAAAGCCGGCTGCATTCTGGGCTGCATCAAAGAAGTGTGGGCAACAGGTTGACAGCAGCATAAGAAGGTTGTGGAACTGCTGGAGCTAGTCCAGAGGAGGGTCGTGGAGATGATGAGTGGGCTGATGCACCTCTCCTGTGAAGGCAGGCTGAGAGGGTTGGGGTTGTTCTGCCCAGAAAAGAGAAGGCTTCGAGATGGTCTAACTGGCTTTCCAGTACCTGAAGGGAACTTAGAGGAAAGATAGGGCAAGACTATTTGCAAAAGCGTGTAGTGACAGGACAAGGGGGGATGGGTTCAAATTGAAAGAGAGTAGGTTAGAATAGATATTTGGAAAAAATTCTTTAGTATGAAGGTGGTGAGGCACTGGAACATGTTGCCCAGGGAAGCTGTGAGTGCCCCACCCCTGGACATGTTCAAGGCCACTTTGGATGGGGCTTTGGGCAACCTGGTCTAGTGGAAGGTATCCGGGGTGCTGGAATGAGATGATCTTTCAGGTCCCTTTCAACCCAAACCTTTCCATGATTTATGTAATTTGCAGTGAATGGCTTTGGTATTGACAATTACAGTTTTCTTTATGTTGCAGATATCATTATTTCTGTCTTGGTTTTTTAAAAACTTTTCAATCCCACAATAATCCAGGAAGCTGTAGAAAAACTTTGCCCCTAATTCTGTCCTGGACCTTCAAATAGATCCATCAGAACCACTCTTCCAGATTAGGTACATGGGAGCTGCCTGTGAAGAGCATGATTTTGAATAAAAATCCATGAGTTGTTTAGCACTTAAACTGAATTGTTCCAGAACTTACTTTTTTATAACCAGGTGTGTTCATGGTAATTGCTGAACAGACCTGACTAGCATATTTCTAGTTAAACTGGATTAGATCTGCTTGTTGACTTGGATTGAAGGAAGCTCTCATAAACCTAACACTAATCTTGCTGTATCTAGAGGAATTATTAATGTGAAAGCTCTGTGTCTCAGAGAAGGGATGCAGAAAGCTTAATGTTCTGTCTATACTTACTGACTGTGTTTTAAATATGTAAAAATTTTAGGAGTGAACTCCTCACATCTTTTTCCCCAGGGCTCTTGTTTATCTTCTAGATAGTTTGAGAAGAGATAGTATCTCTTTCTGACGTCTAAGAGCTGTGTATAAAGATGATCTAGCTCTTACATTACTATTGGCACCACTGTTTAGAATTTATGAAGGACCAGTTTTTTAACCAGTGTTTGCCCTGTAGGAAAATAGTTATTGGTCAAATGTATTCAACCACAGGGAGAAAGCAGAGTGCAGAAAATATAAACCACATTGATCTGGTAAAAAGGGTGCAACTGAAATACAAAGTAAGGTTTACTATCTTGAATCAGGACAAGTTAGTAATCTTTCACTGGGGTTTAAACTAGGTATGAAAGGCAAATAAAAGCTTCTTCTTTCCAGAAGATACGTGGCACTTAGATTCTTTAATAGTTATAGGGTATGATTTCCTTCATGCTTATATTTGTTAGTTAGTTTCCCTTTAATGGATCTGATTATGCTCATCGTAGCTGAAAGTCTAAAATATGCAATATCTCTCTTAAATATATCAGAAGAATGTTAATTTGTCCTTCCGTAGTGTCTTATCACAGTGTGTGTTGAACGTAACATGCTATGTTCATTTAATCAGTATGAGAGGAATTGGTATAAACCTAATGTTGGGCCTGTTGAATTGTAAGGCAATGAAAGCAGTAGTTTGACCTCTTCTATTTCCAGTCTTGTGTGATTAAGTAGTTTAAAAGCTGTGAAGAGTTTTTCTGTGCAGTTTTAGCATGCATCATCAGCAGCTAGACCTTTTCCCTCATGAACTGAGCAACTTCTCATGTAAACTGCAGTTGTGGTTATGATGTGTGCACATCTCCCATAGAAGTGTTAGTTACAAATATAAAAAAAAACAACTGAAGTGGGTGACTTTGAGGATATTTTCCCCCCCCACAAATGTCTAATGGCAATGCTTTTTTCTGAAAGGCTTTTTACACAGGCAGGAAGTGTCTTTGCGAGTACTTTTAAAAAGTTTTTCAAGAGTCAGTAACTCTGCAACCATGAAGCTGGCTTCATGACTCAGTTTATGCATGTGCTGTGTGGTCCAGGTGTTGTTACCTTCTGCCTACCCAAACTGTTGAGATAAAAACCCAAAAGACTTCATTTGCCTTGGCAATCTTGAGTCCTAAGTGGTGGCATGAGTTTATGTATTAGTAGGTTGGATAAAACTCCAGAGAGGTGACATCTCTGTTTATTAACAGATGGCTTCTTGGTTTGACATTTAACTGGGAGAAGATCTGGAAGTATTTCACAGTCCATTGTGCATTTAATTTGTTGTTTAGTAACGCTGATGAAAATGTAGGGCAATATCCTTTTGGGGTTTTTAAAATTATTTGATTGAGAGGTTTTTCTTTGGTTTGGGGTTTTGTCTGGTGTTTTTTGAGGTTGTCATCTAGAGTTTAGGGTCAGTGGAGCTGTCAAGTCCCGCAATTGTTTGAACATCTCACTTGGCCATTGCTCATGAGCCAAACAAATTCTTGGTGTAAAGCATATCTTATCTTAAAAATTCTGAGAAAAGAAAGAATCCATCTTTAAGAATGTTTTTCCTATTTGGTTTTGCCTTTTCAGAATTTCATCTTGTTTCTAACAAGAGCCTTCTATGCTTTTGAATTGCATCTGTTCATCCCTTTTAAGTTTTCCTGTGGCTGTATTAAAGACCTTTTGTTGCTGGTAATTTTTTTTCCTTAAAGATGATCAAGTAAGCTGTCAGTTGTCTGGGTGGCTTATCAGAAGGACTGAATCTTTAAATCTGATAATACATAACGCTTTTTACCCCCCTGCCAGATGCTAATTGTTTTTGAAGCTCTACTTTGCTGCAAATGTTCTATAATTTTCAACATCAATTTTTGAGCATCACCCATGGAACTGGCACAGTACTTCAGTGTCGCTCTACCACTGCATGCCCCATGCCACCCCATTCAGTATTTTCCTTCACTCACATGTCTTTGAACCCAGGAGCCACATTAGGCCTTCTAATAACAGCAGAAGCTCTGAATCTGATGCTTAGCAGTGAGGCTGTGTTGACCTCACCCATTTTGCTTTTCTTGCTTCAGAGGTCATGGTCCTCTGATTTGCAAACCTTACCTGCATCCTTTGTTACTGAATATATATATCTGCATGCAGACATGTTAAGATTGTTTTGGTTGGAACAAGCACAACTTGACAAGTAATTGTGTTAACTCTGTGATTTGCTTTTTGTTTTATTTCTCATGCTACTAATCCATGTAATCTGTTAATTTTACTACCAAGGACTTGCTTATTTCCAGGTATCTAATTAAACACTTAGTTAATGTAAAGCATAATTCCAGTAATTTTGAACTGCAAAAGAAGCATTACAATTTCATGGTGATGTTACTCACTAATGACAGCTTTTTTGAGACCTTTAAGTTAACTAATTTTTACATATTTGTCCCATATGTTTTGATATCCTGTTTTAAAAATCCCAGTGATGTGATATTTGTTGCTTATGTCACATCTTTAAGCCTTTAATTGCTTTATGTGATGCAAAATCAATAGATTTCACCATCCTTCCTCCTACCCCTTTTGCATTTATAAAGATGAAAATGAGAGACTTTCTACAACGTCTTAAGATGCCAGCTCAAAAACAATTCCTTTCTTAGGATGCCCGTAGACCCTCTGAGCAAGCTCTTCATGTTTGATTGTGCGTATTGTCTACTCCCTTGTCTTATGTGTTGTCTGAAGCATCTGTTCTGTGTCTCTCCAGCAGGAGCAAGTACACGTCAGAAGGCACTTCATCCCGGAGGCTATTTGCACAGGAGCCTGAGCCCCAAGGAGTCACTTTCACTAGCAACACTCGTGCTGCTCAGGTGGGCTAAGAACTCATTTGGACTGAGGGGTTTGCTTTAACCTCCATTTCTTCTTCCAAAGTGTTGTGCTGCTTGCTTGAGAAGGAGAAGTTTCTTGTGTAGAGCCCTGCAGTGCAGCTGGCTTGGTGCACCGAGACGAGAGATGTCTGTGTGGGACATATGTGCTTTAGGGTTCAGGTTGAAATATTACAGCCTCAAATTTAGTGTAATAATCTGGCATGAAAAGGTACTCACTTTGTAATTGTCCTGGATACTGTCTGATTCAGTAGTCATTTTTACGTGTAGTTGTGTCTCCTGGACCTGTAGTGTAAAAGGAGGTTAAACAGCTAGTGGGTGTTTACTCCAGGTTAACTCAGTTATCAAAACATAGTATCTCAATTGCTCAGAGTAACACTTTCCACTTCACTTTTGCAATCTGTGTTGCTTGTTGCCGCTGTTCAAATTTAACTGCCTATTTACTTTTCCCAGTTGCAGCAATTAGTTGTTCTCTTTTAATTTAGATCCTGATGCCTGTAAAATGAGTAAATGTAAACAGCATTCTTGAAACTAAACTTTTAATGCTATTTTCTCCTACTGATAATTTGAAGAAGCAGACTGTGTTTTCCGTTGTCTGTGGTTTAATTAATATACTTGAATTATACTTGAACAGGAACTCTGATATCAGAAGAAGGTTTAGCAACCTTGGAAGTTAGGAGCTTATGAATGAGGCAGCTCTGAAGAGTCACTTTATGTTATTACTTATCTTGTTGGAAAAAGATGATATTTGTAAACTCGTGGCCAGAAATGGCTACATACTTGCTTCCTTTCCTCCCTCTCAGAGACTTTTCTATTTTCTCAGACCTTCCATCTATGATAACTTGGCATGGATAGACAGGTCTCTGTCCCAAACTGAGATGCTCCAACACCATGCTAATAACTCAGTGGCATCAGTCAGATGAAACTGGCATATTCAGTGGAATACCAGAGGTCTGGGCTGCATTGTGTGTAGGTTTGGTGTCCAGAGTGCCATCTATGCAATCCACTGTATGCAGTGGGGTCCTGTAAGTTTCTTGACTAGGGTCAAGCATAGTGGTTTTGTTTCTGTCTTGAGCAAGTAATTTAATTTCTCTGTGATTTTGTGGTGTGTTTTGTTTTGTTGGGGGGGAGTGGGATGTTGGTTTTGGTTTTTTTTTTTCATTGCTTCGCTTTGGGGAATTTTGGGAAATCTGTAGCTGAGCAGTACAATTTGGTGGTATTTTTGTTACATATAAGTAGGGCAAGTAGATGCTGCAGCATTCCTTCTTGACCAGAAAGGGTGGGGACCTGCTAATTCTCTTAAGTTATCACTTGTTGCCTCCCCAGAAGCCCCTATGCAAAAGCAGACCTTGCATCCCCAGATTTCCTGGCTTGAACAAAGACTCCTACAAAGCACTTTCACATCGTGCTCTCTGTATCCATGAGATGACTTGGCACAGGAGGGAGCATTTTTGTTCCAAGTGGGTTAGCAGCATGCACAGACCATCATTCAATGATATGAAATCTTCAGTGGCAGCTCTGCTGTAAGTGGTTCCTGCCATCACTGGCCAGTACCTGCTTGGTTGTGCGACCATGACTATTTTGTGGAGCTGTGCTGTGGACTGGACAGGAGAGCTGACCTAGCATTAGACTGTATTTTATGTAGTTGTTATATGGCTTTGCAAAAAAGTATTTAGAAGTTTTTCTTCATCTCTGCTGTGTTTCACAGCATGGTCCTGCAAACACATGATAATTTGCAATATTGGACTGAGAAGCTGGAAGGCACCCCCTGTACCCTGCCCCTTAAAAAAAAAAAAAAAAAGTGGATTCAAACCCTGCTTAAAGTAATTTTGTTGCCAAGTTCTTTGTGTTATCAAGCCCCGCCTGTGTCTGTAGCTCTCTTCCCTTCCTGCCGGTCCCATCCTGGGTGGCCCTATTAGTCAGAGAAGAAGAGGCTTTTGCAAGCAGAGTTAGGGTGTTGAGTTTGTACTTTCAATAGCAGCTGTGCTCCTGTGTAGCTGTTCTTTCATTTGGAATAATATGAGGTAGCTTTAAACTAAATACAGCCCTTTTAGATAGATCTGGCTAGTGCCTTTATTCTCTCTGGGTGCTCTAAATATCGTGTCCATGCGCGCTTTGTGAGGGAGCTTTTTTGGTGTCTGCTGGTTTTCTTTCTCCGCTGATGACCTCCAGTGCAGTGCTAGCACTCTCCTGTAGCATTAACCATGCACAGAGTCACTTCCTTTTCCCTCTTACCTCAGTTTAAAAGACTTTGCTCTTGAATCTTGTAAATGGGGTGATAATTTCAAAGCAAACAGCTTCCAGTCCTTTCTTGCCAACTTTTGCCCACAAGGTATGCAAAGTAAACAGAGCAGTTAGGATATTAGTTATGTACTTTCCCTCCTAGTGCAAGGCATCCCAGGATGGTTTCCTAGTCCTTTAAGTAATGGATAAAGGGTGAGATGGAGAGCTGGTATGCCCAAGTTGCATTTTAATATATGGAGCCATTGCACAGATCATTCATATTTTACAAGCTTTAGGAAAACCTTGTAAAATGTTAGGCTTTAAAACATCTCCGCTATTCATATATTGAGCATAAAAGTGGTTTATTTCTTGCAGCAAAGAAAGAAAACCAAAATACTTAGGATGGGCTAAAAAATACAAGGAATTTTTTTCCACATATAAAACATAGCTTTGAAGCAGACTTTACCTAAATATGAGGAAGATTCTTACCTCTGGTAGGCTTTTTGAGGTAGTTTAGGAAGGTTTTCCAGTGCCAACATGATGTTTACAGCTTTGATTTGGAAACTGTGAGTCTGGATGCTGTAATGCTGCAGTTACAGGGTACAATACCTATAACAGGATATGCAGATGCCATTTTGGTCTATTTATTAAAAGGAGACAAGTCTAGGCAGCTATTAAAAATGTGACTTTGAAAAAGTTGACGAATAAATGGTTAATGCTTAATACATTCATCTCCAGCCTAGGTATTGAACAGTCTTTACTAATTGAGCTGTAGGAAAATCTGTTAAATGTGAGGACTAGACTTAAGGTTATCGACTGTAAGGCTTAGCTACAAGGTGATGGTGGGGCTGTAAAAGGGAAAAACCATTATGTGGTCTCCTCCAAATGAGATAGGGCATGTCCCCAGAGTACAAGGCCTGCAGGAATTCAAATCAACAGACAAGTTTTAATCTGAGGCCATGAGCACAAACACAACTTCAATTTTATGCTCATGCATGTGGCAGCACAAGTAGGAAGCTGGAGCCCTCCTGGTCCCAAAAGAATATCCTTCATTATCAATTTTACTCCCTTGGCATGCCTCAAAGGTCAGTATCGTAATAACCCATAGTGTTGTTCCTTCACACATTTCTATCCACTTCATAAAAGTAGCTCTATGCATGGAGTGTACTCTACTTCTTTTCAGAAACAGGATCTTGGTTTAAAAAATTATATAAATTTGAAGGTACTATATACAATATGTATAATGTATTTTATAGTTACAGTCAATGGTTTTTAAAGGAAAGTATGCTCTGTCTTATGAAAACTTTCCCTTCATGTTTCCCAGCTGAAGGTTATGAAATTTGCTGAAGATGGGGGTTTTTTTTCATAGAAATTCCTTGAGTTCCATAAACATTAATTCAAAACACATGAAAGAATGTAACATATCTGTCTTCTGGAGTATTTCATTTGTACTTGTGCCAAAAGCAGAGCAGCAAACTCAGCTGCAAGAGCCCAGTTTGGCTGTACTTGTAGCCCCTAGAATGTATAAGAAGATTTTTTTTAAATATGGATTTAATGCTAAGCTCTTGTATTTACTGGAGGAAGAGGAAATATTACTATTTGAGTAATTTTTTTTTTTTAGTAATTTATATATATATATTAGCCACAAGGTAAGGATAATGTATTTCTGGAATAATTTCTTTCTAAATATCTGTGATTCAATGCAGCATGAACTCAAACATCCCAAACCACACATTTTGCTCTTTAGTTCAAATAAACCTTACCTCAATTGACATATAGATTTATTTTCCTGAGTGGAATTATGAATACCCTCTTTACAAACCAAAGAGAGAGAAGGTGTTGAATTATCTTCTGATTAGTGTAGCCTCTTTAAAGCAGCCATTGCTTTGTAAGATTTGATTCAGCATCTGTGTTTTACCTGTGAATCCTTAATGAGGTTAAAGCTGTCCAGGTAATACAATTACAAATGTGATGCAAGCTGTACCAAAGCCAGGAGATTGTCAGCCCAGAAGCTTTGTGTATGAACTAGAAATCATCAGAGTAACCTTCTCTTCAGTACATACCCATTCCCATTTTCTGCCCATCTCCTGGGGAAGAAAAGGCAGCAGAAGTCAGTGGGAGAGACTGCTCTACTTGGTACAAAGATCAACAAACAAGATCGGAGTCGAGATTTTTTTTTAGAATGCCTTTCCTCCTGCTCTGTGGGCAGACAGAGGGTATTGTCTTATCTATGTCTCTGTTGCAGTTACAATAGCCTTGCTTTTTCTTCAGACTGTGCATGTTAAGTATAGTGGGGATGGTATAGTTTTCATCTTTTTGTTGGGAGAAACCTGGCAACAGATTGCTGACTGATGGGAAGGCTGACTAATGGGAGCAGTCCTTGTAGTAGCTTCATATTATTTGGCTGTTTGAAGAGGAGATAAAAAATGCTGGCGTCATCTAAGTTAGGTTTTGTCTTTGTGGTGTGAGGCTGCACATGTGAAAATTTGAGAATGCTGGAATATTTTTCTTGTTTCTAACTTTAGCTATTAATATCTATGGCCTACTTAAATAAGGATAACCTGTGTACTTCAAAATGAATAGCAGATTACAAGAAAATCAGGATGCTTTCTTCAAGTAAGTAGTTGTGAAACTCAAAACATTCAGAAAAGGTGAATTTGCTGAAGGTGTGGAGATGGAGTACACCAAACCTCAAGCTACCTGCATGGCACTCTTGAGAGAGAAATTGACTTTTTTCCTCTGTGAAGATGGAGGGAGCATCATGCTGACTCATCATTCACTTGGGAGTTGTTCTTCAGTGGAGAGATCTATCATTAGATCTCTTTCAGGAAATGAGGTGGCTGCCATTTTACAGGAGAGCAAGATGAAAGATGGATCTGTTACTTACTTGCCCAGGATCAGAACTGCAGATTTATTCCCCAGGCCTGCATATCCAGGAGTAAAAATCATGTGTTCAAATGACTTTTTTCAGAGACCCTCCAGGGTCTCCTTCTGCAGAATGAACTTCAGGTGGTGTTTTGGATCTATTTGTACTTAAATTGTATAAATTCAACTAATAAGATCACACAGATGTTACACCGAGTGCATTTTTACGCAAGAAAATTGAACTGTGAATCTGCACTACTGGGTCCAGTTAAAATGAAGTATTACCACATCAGTCATGAGCAGAGACATGTGAAGGAAATCCTTTCCTAGCATTCCTAGGGAATGCTACAAATGCTTCACTGTTCCTGGAGTGCAAAATCATTCCTCCCTCCTAAAGAGCATCCTAATGCTTTTAATATTGACTTGGAGATTAAAAAAGCCCCAACAACTAAGTGTACAGCTTGAATCCTATTACTGTATTGAATAGCTATTAATATGGCTGCTGCAGGAGATGGGGCAGGAAGGGAAGCAGGGCTGCCTATAGCTGCAAACATAATAGCTTCTAAAGTTGTGAAATGCTCTTTCTGCCCCCTCCCACATGCATGTTACCTGCCCTCCTATGTTTGTAGTTTGTATGTTGATTTGGGAAAAGATTTGATTTGACACTACAGCACAGCTTGAGGAACCAGCTGTACAGAATATTAATATCTGATCTTATTTCATTAATATCAATTTCAGGCCTGCATTCCAGAGGGGGCTAATATTAAGCTGGTTTTAATCACAGCAATATTTTTCAGATTCCTAGACAAAATGCACCAGCTGGTTTGCACTAAATTTTACAGTGCAGGAGACAAGAACCAGGCGTCCTCACAGGAAGGGAATGTGGCCGTCTAAGTCCTGGAAGCATGGGGAGGTTTCAAGCACTTAGCAGGATGTCTTTCTTTCACAGTGAGGTCTGGGAAAGGCAATGCTGAAAACCAGAGGGACATTTAGTCTTGCCTGTGCTCTTACCGTGGGTTCCAGTGTTGCTGCTCTCCTCAGGCTCTTTGATCCCACCTTGGCTCTCTTTTTGCCTTCTGTTTCTCTCTCACTGCGAGTGACAAGCTTTCAGCAAGGCTGTGTTTCTAGGCTGGCTTGTGGCTGTCCACTCCACTCCCTGCATCCCACCTAAAGCAAAAGCAGTTGTGCAACCACTTGCTGGAAGTTGGAGGAAACATTGCAATGCCTGATCTCCTGTGAAACCACCAAATGAGGTCGTTAGATAATTTTTTTTTTTTACACAGTTCAGATATGCAGCCTTGGAAGAAATGAATGAACCATAGCTTCCTTTTTTTCTCCACTTTTTTCCACCACATGAAATGGCATAATTAAATAGCAGCTATATTGTTTTACAAATGCCTCTATGCGTGAAATTAGCGTGCTTCCAAAAAAGCCCTGAAACTGAAAGACTCTGCAGTGCTTTTTACAGTAAGTTAGGCCTGTGACATTCTATCCTCTGAGAAATATTCCTGCATAGAATCTAGTTATCCAGTTCACCAACATGCATAATTTCTTCCACTACTCCTAGCTTTGAGTCAAAATTTGATTTTGTGAAGATGTCTGCAGAGGAGTTCTATATATGGAGGCGTACGAAAAGAAAAGGTTAAAAATTGTTGTTGCAACAGCCGTGAAAAGCTATAGCATAAGCGTTCACTGCTTTAAAATATGAAAAAAAACGTGCCTTTTAAATATCAAAGGGATTAGTATTAATCCAGCACTTGTGATTTTCTTAAATCATGTTATTTGCATAATAATACTCACCACCTGCTATATCTTCAAAGCGCTTTTCAGACATTAACTAATTGATCTTTGTAACACCCCTGTGATGTAAAGACCTGTTATTATCCCCAGTCTGCAGATGTGGAAACCAAGACCCAGAGCAGTTGAAGGAACTTGTTGGGCACAGTTGAAGGAACTATTGTGGGCTGAGACGGTGTCATCGAGGGTGCCATGTCTCTATTGTCCTGTCCACTGGGAGTTCAGAGTTCCCACTTGCAGCACTTGCAGGGGCAGCCACAATTTCTTCTTTCCTGCCTTTAGAAACAAAAAAGGAACCAATTTATTTTTTGGGTCTCTGAAGGGATATTGCTGGGAGAGGTTTGTTTGTTTTGATTTTGAGGGTGTTCTGCTAAATGATTTTGCTTTTGTTTTTTCTTGCCCTGTAGTCTAAGACAGATAAGACCAAAAAGCTTCTTACAGCTTCTTATTGTCTGTGTGCACCACAGTGTACATTGAGAGCTTTTAAGCACTTTTTTCTTTGTTCAGGACTCAGTATGGACTTCTTAAACCACATAAAGTTCCATCTTAATATGAGAAAGATCATAAAGAGCTTTACATAGAGGGTGGCAAAGCACTGGAACAGGCTGCCCAGAGAGGCTGTGGAGTCTTCCTCTCAGGAAACATTCAAGCCCACCTGGATGTGTTCATGTGTAACCAGCTTCTGGTGGCCCTGCCTTGGCAGGGATTGGATTAGATGGTTTCCAGAGGTCTCTTCCAACCCTAACAATTCTGTGATTCTGTGATTCTAATTGGTAGTTTTTTGGTCAAACTTGCCCCTGCTTGTCAGACTAAGAAATTATTAACATGAAAAGTGACAGGTTGAGTTGCTTATCATTATAAAATTTAAATACTTATTTCCATGCTGTGCTGGCGGTGAGCAGCGGTGCCCGGTGCCTGCCAGAAGAGCAGCTGGCGTCTGCAGTCGAGGGCTACTCCAGCAGTGGAAGGCTGGGGTGGTGCTGGGAAGGCTGGGATGGCATCATGTTCCCAACACCTGCCTCACGGTGCTCCTTCACCACGTGTGTGGGGAGGCTGTGGGCATGTGTTGTTCCAGCCCTCAGTTGTGTGGGTGATGTGCAGGTGACACATGGGCTCCCCCAACCTCCACCGCTTCTTGCTTTGGGGCAGAGCTTAGTAAAATGCCATGTGGGCCTTGGTAAGTGTTGTGCACCTGGAGCAAAAATGAGGCAGAAATGGAGGACAGACAGGTGTCACACACCTCAGTCAAAAAAGGGATATTAAAAGCTCTTTCATGGGTAATAATCTGAAGAAGAGTTTAAAATGGGATATTAAAAAAATATTACAGTCCCTTTAATCTGGCAGTGTCACTTCAATATTTAGTGCAAGGGCTTAACATTAAAGTGAATGCATTTGTTTTCACAGATGTTTCAGCAGCATTATCTCTAAGTAGGCAAGTAAATCTTGGTGATGGAGCACTTGGAGCCCGTCAGTGCAGGTTCAGACCAAACTCTAGGAAAAGCCTGTGTCACACCAGCTTCCAGGAGATGATTTTGGATAACCCATAATTTTCCAAGTACAGTGTCTATGCCCTCACAAGGGCTTCAGTGGTGACAAAGGAGCAGATTACTTCAACGAGTTAGGGACATGGTTATATGTATTTGCTTTAGTTATTTGGCCAAACAGGGGGCCAGAGAAGGTGAGCAGGTGCACAAACCACTCTGAATTCTCCTGTACTCCGGCTGGGACAGATGGGCTGTAGTGTCTCTTTGGGGCACAAATTACAGGGTTTCCAGACCTTTGCATGCTTGTGGATTGTTGGCTTCTTTTCACTCCCTGGAACACCATTTCCATACATCTCTCTTGATTCGGGACAGAATGGGGTCCAGCTTCAAGTGCCCATGTTGCTTGTACCATGAGGTCCTCCCTCCATGATTTGTGTCATTTTCAGGTGAGAGGGGTGAAACTGAAGAGTCTGTTGTGAAATGCTGATCCTAGAGGGAAGGGCAGCTTAGGAGAGGGAGAAGAATGGGCAAAGCTCAGGTCATGCTTCAAGTGATGCTTGGTGGCAGCAGAAGCACTCCAGTGCTGATTATTCTACAATCATGGAGAGAAGATGGATAAAAGGTGGATCATTTAGCAGGGCTGGAAGCATGGGGCAGGCACAGGGGTTGACATGAGCTGGCTGGGGCTTGAGGTTGAATCCAGCTTGTGGGAGGCATTGTGTCAGCCCAGTGTGCTCCTCTGGCAGCCTTGCACCACTTGGGAGAAGGGTTTGGCTGTGGTGTGCCCAGTGCTCCCAGCAGCAGGTGCCACATGGGCTCCTTCCCTGACAGGACAGGGCAGGCCTCACTCCCATGTGAGCCAGCAGCATGAGAGTCTCAAGGGGAAGCTTCCATATTCACAACTATATCAGACATTTTTATTTTTTGGGGCCAAGGGCAGCAGCTTGTACAGTGACCTCAGTCACAGCTCTTGTGCTTGGGCAGCATTGCTGGGGCTGGTGGCAAAGAAGAGGTTGAGTTTCCCTCCATCTTGCTTGGCAAGTGCTTTTTGGCCGTGGGATCATGTCAGAATTGCAACTTGGACAGTGATGCCCTGGCTTCTAAAATGTTGGATGGTGATATGCCCTCTATCTCTATGAATTTTCTTTGGTTTTGATCTGACACTTCTGGAAGGCAGGGGTTTGTTGTACTGTTGATGGCATACATACCAGAAGGAGTCTGAAGAACACTTCTTACTGTAACATACTTCTTGTAATCAGGGCAAAAACTTTTTAAACCCAAATCTATCATGTTTCTCTCCCTCTCTCCCTGAAAGCAATCAAAGGAATAAAAATATTGTTGGCACTCAAGCTTATGTTTCAGACTTGGGATTAATTTTTTTAAGCTTGATGTTTATGAAGGATTCAGGGCTGTCTGCAGCAGTGAATGACATCCTACTTAGGTCCAGCTGAAGTTTCTCCGTAGAATCTCATCAGAGGGCCTCAATTCTGGACTGCAGACAGCATCAAATGCAATTTATTCTTGGCCCTTGGATCAGCCAGTTGTTTTTACGGTTTATTTTTTGGTTGGTTGGTTGGTTTTTTGTTTGTTTTTTATTCTGAATACCTACTCAGTTATGGGACTGAGCTGATAGCTTCTTGGGAAACCTGGGCAGCTATCAAATAATGGTTAGGTTTGATCTCTTTTTTGCCAGACTCTACTCTAATATGAACCCATGGGAGACATCTCAGCAAACTCAGTTTATTTAAAAGAACATTAAAAATTATGGAAAATAGATTTGAGGAGGGATCTGAAGAAGCCATATACAGATAGTCCATGCTCTGTCATAAGGGAGAGAATCACCTGTAATGAAGCCATTCATTAACTTCCTCTTCTAAAGGAAAAGACTTGGTAGCTGTCAATTCTCTGCTCAACTGTTATTACTGTGAAGTTTTTCCTGATGTTTATCCTGCAACTCCTGGATGCTATTTAGGTCTCTTGTCTTTAATAGACATGGTGAATAGTTCATTCCCTTCCTCTGTGACTAATTTCCCCCTAGTTGTGTACTCAGTGAAAGCTAAATCACTTGCCAATAATTCTTAGGTCCTTGAAACAGCGAGAAAGCAAGCTTTTAAACTGTTACAGTTCTCTTAAGAAATAACACTATTTTGGCAACTTATACTGCCTTGAACTTGTTTGCGAGCTGACTATAGACTCTGTAACTGAGTAGGTTTGTTTAGTAAACTTTTTAAAACCTCTCACCTTTTAAAACCCAGTTGTTTCCAGATTGGGGTTATAAATGGGGTTCTGTGCCTCTTGTTTAATTTTGCTGTGAACAGAACTGCTAGTGTCTTCATTCAAGGGCTTGCCTTGCTTTGTACCGGCTGATTTACAATACAATGTGTAAATGTAGTAGCAGTCTGGAACAAAGGAGAGCCTGTTTATCCAAACAAATTTGAGGGTGAGGGTGAAGAGGTAAATTGCAGCCTGTTCACTGAATTGCAGCTTGAAAGCAGAACGAAACGACCGCGGGGGGAAACGTGACAGGCAAATGACTCTCGGGGGGGTTTTGGCCCAGAGTCCCTGTAATTTTAGGGCAGGACTGACCCAAGGAGCCAAGGCGAGCTGTCGGGGTGCCCAGGTGCTTCCTGGTCCTTTGGAGGAGCTTCGCTGGCAATTAAAGACTTTTTGTAGATGGTTTTTGTGCTCTGCTCAGAGCAGTTCTCCTGTAGCCAGTTGTGCCGAGTGCAGTGTAACCTCTTGGCAGGTGTTGCCGTGCTTCCCCGGTCCGCAGTGCCTTAGCTGATTGCTTCTACTTGTCCTGAACTCAAGCCAGAAAACACATTTCTTGGATTTAAGTATTCTGGGTATTTTAGCCTTATTGTTAAGCTTGAGTATTTCAGCTATAACTGCTAAGTCTATTAGCAAAGAGATTAAATTGTGAAGAAGTTATACTGCTTTGTCCAGACATGAAAAATAAATTGTTAGAAATAGGCTTCCATCCAAGCATGATCACTCCTGCAAAACAAATTGGACAGAAATACTGTGGTGCTTTTCTGTGCCTTGCATGCTCGCTCTTTGCACTTCCTGTAAATGAGCTTGCTACCTAATTATGAAAAAGGTTAAGGAGGATTGCCTAATCAAACTGTATTGATAGTGCTTCCTAATGCTGGTCGCAATAGAGGCCTGGTTTGCTCAAAATCTACTTTTTTTTCTGCTTCTGCTACCATGTAACATCTTGAAAGGGTGATTTGCAGAGCAAGGTAGGCTGGGACCTGAATGAGGAGAACTCTTCTTTAACGCAGCTCATCAGCTTCTTGGCTCAGTGGCAACCTGCGTGCTGTGTAGTATTTACTGTTGTACCAAGAAACATGAAGTTCCATCTGTCCTTTGTTTTCCTGCCCATTAAGTACAAAATTCGTTTTGGTTTTGCAGAGCTTTCCTCTAAACTTTTCCTGAGTTATAAATTATGGCTTTTCTGAAATCTTCAGCCTTGCCTGTGGGAAGAACACTTTAATTTGGTTTAACAGTAGATGACTAATCTAGCTACAGATAGTGATTTTTCAGTTCAGCTGCAGTCAGCTTCTTGCTCCAACTGTTCCACTAAAATTTCAGAGGTGGCAATCAATTCGCAGCCAGCCTTGTTTATCCTCCCTTTGACTTTTCTTGTTCTCTTCTTAGTCTATGACACTGAAAAGTACCACCTTATAAAGCATGTGTGCTCTATTCCTGTTAATGGTTTTCAACACAATTTTGTTAAGTCAGGTTGCTGACCTGGTTTTGCTCTGTTTGGTCATCACCTAGAATTTACCACACATACTCAAATATTTCATGCTTGCCACTTCAAAACAGATGAACAGTATCTCTTCAGGAATACATTTTAACTTCTTATATCTGTTTTGGTTCTTCCCACTGTAACATGGAAAGAAGTGGGTCAGCATTAGTTAAACTAGCTTATCTTGTTCTCCATACACGTGAATACGAAGCCAGGCTGAAAGCTCTCATTTGCTGTGCAGGTCCACTCACAGCCATTTTATGGGCACCCAGACTTGCAACACATCCTTTCAACATTGGCAAGATCTGTTCTTGGGGTGGGTGAATGGATAGGACAGAGAAATGTGCCTGCAAGCACAGGGGTAGGTGTGCTGAGGCCAGCAGGGAAGCTCCTGATTCGGGGCATGGAGCACTTCTTAGGGCATTGGGGTGGGTGAAGAGGGGTACCCTGATGATGTGAAAGCTGCTGCCCCACAAGGTTCTGGCAGGTCAGCAGATGGGATGCAGTGCTCTTGATATGCTTGTTTTCATTTCTCTAATTAGTATGTAAGGTTAATTTCCTCTTGAGTATGCAAGAGAGGGAGGCTCAGTCTTCAGGGACTAAAGCTGCCTGGAGGAGTGGGGGGTTGTTTTGATTTGTTTTATTTTAAGGGACTGAGTATGGTATACACTGTTCCTTGATGGAAAGACAGAAACTTCTTCATAGCTCTTGTTTTAAAAGCTATGGGCTATGGGTCAGCCCATAAATGTTATTAATTTCATGTGGAGTGGCTAAACTTCCTGCTGACTTAGGTAATGTACCTACTGAGCTTGGATAAAAGGTTAGAGTTGGCAATTATGGAAAAATCTTTTTCCATTAAGCTTTTGTAAGCTTAACCAAGCTGCTGTCAATAATTACTCTTTTTTTTCCCTGCTATTTTGGATTGAATCTAATCCAGACTAGGTTTATTTAATTTTTTTATTGCTTGAATGTGCACACTCAAAATACATGGAGAATATCAAGCTACATTGAGTACACACTGAGCAAATGCATTTGCTGGATGTACCTGGTGTGTTAAGCAGTGAATACATTTACAGTATGTTTGTAAGTGGTCGTAATTGGGCTGTAAAAGTGCATGCTCTTGCACTTTTAAGTCTCTGTTTGTCTCTTAAGTTGAACAAGGCATCTTGCAGAGTGGCATTGGGCTGGAGGAGGGGGTACCACGAGGGCTAGAAATAGCAGATGTTTGTTTATGCCAGAATTTTTATTCTCTCTCTTCCTTCTCCCTTTCCTAGGGATAGTCTTATGTATTCCACCCACTCTCATTCCCTTCTGGTGAATGTGTGTGGATGTGCTCCAGGACCATATGTGCTTGGAGATAGATACTTCAAAGGAAATTCTAGACTGCCTAGAGAAGCTGTTTGAGTTTAGATGAGGCCTGAATTTGCCGACTGCTACAGCATTTCTTTTGAAGAGCCACATGGCAGTGCTGCTGTTTCCTTCCTTCAGCACCTTTACACACTGATGAACAACCTTAGCCCCCAAAGCAAGTGAGCTGCTGATAGGTGTACTCTGTATGAACTTAAGCAAGCTGAATTTCACTTCAAGGCATCAGCTCAGCTGGGCTTTTTGGTGACTAGCTGACATGCTTTAGATTTCATGATATATTTGTCCAGCAGTGAAGATAATATGAGGTTGTTTCTTTTTTCCCCCTCCATGCAAAAGGATTTCTTCAAAGAAGATTTTACCAGGTGGTTTTCTAGAAAGGTAGGAACTTGCCTCAGCTGATTCAGGGACACTGTCTTACCAAGACATTATTTCTAGATGCTGAGGATTCTGGTTGCAGACCAAAAGGACATTGTCTGTGTCTTCTCTGCTGTGACTATTTTTGGTCAGATGCCTACTTTCTGTTTGACAAACCTCTGCAGATTCTTGATGGCTTCCTTATGGATTGTGTAGTATTCAAATGAATATGCTAAACATACCCTTCGTTGGGGAATGTAGGGCATCTGGTGCAGACTTTGGCATCCTTTTCCTTCCAGAAATCAGAATTGCACAATAGCTGCTCCATTCCAGCAGCAGCAGCTTTTGAACCTGCACTGTATTCAAGTTAAGTGTTTGTCAGGAGTTTCCAATATGAAACATTGACCTTTCATATGAAGGCATTTATTTTAAAAAGTCCATTTTTATGGGTATTTGGTCCACTACTCTTGAAGAATGAGTGACTGTATCTGGCAGATGATTCAGTGGACTTTTATATAGCATCTTTCACTCTTTATGTGCTCTAATCCATGGTGCTGATCTTCATTTATTTGTTTCTGTAGACACAAGTTTCATATACCAGACAGGCTGATCCTGTTTGTAGCTAGCTGGAGGTAAGGGAAGGAAAATAGTTTGATTTTTCACAGGTGTTTCCATGCAGTCATGCATTTCCTTCTCCAGAATTCACTCTTTGGTCCACCATGAAATGCAGCATGTGAGGGTGTGTCTGGAAACTGTCAGCTAAAAAACCACCCTCTGAATGTGGGGAATTGGTTGTATCAGGGATGAGCAGTCTTGCTTGCTCACATCCTAAGCCAGCAGCATGAAATTGCTTTTAGATACTTGAAAACAGCAAAAGAAAATTGCTTCTCCCCCTCTCCCTGCCTTTGGAAGAGCATGTTCTTGTTAGATGGGCTGCTTGTAAAGGTGAGACTCTCTTTGTTATCCCTAAGATGGTCTGTTGGTGTGCTGGGATGGCTTCTCGCCTCCCCAGTCACATATTTGTTTCCCTATTATTCGCAGCTGGTGGAGTGTTTGTGTTCACGGGATCATTTGTTTACAAATGATATCGTTTCTCCTGAGACTACATCTTCTGATGATGATCAATGGCTCAGTTACTTTTAATAAAGCCGAGGCAGTCAGACACAGGAATTCTTTTGAAGTTGTTGAGGCCTCATCTGAGTCATATAATACCTTAAATAAAAACAGAGCAAATAGGAAATGTAGAAACGAATGACAGGTGTTGGCAGGAGGGATGTTTAGGGAGTTTATAACTCTCACATCTTTCTTTTCTGCTCAGGGCAGATGATTGTTCTGCCTTTAGGCATAGACAAGCTGCGAATGAGAAGATGGTGCAGAAAAATGGGTAGCAGTGACATGATGGGAGGTGTGTGATGGATCTGACTGAGCAGATCTTCCTTTTTCAGCACAGGTAAAACTGCTTGTTCTGGTGGGCCAGGTTCAGCATTTAGGGCTGATGCCCTTGGCCCCAGGAAGGTGGTCACAGGACAGGGCTGGCTAGAGGCCAGGGCTCAGCAGCTCAGTTTCCCATGAGGAAAGATCTCCTAGGACCTCCAATGATTAGTTCTGAGATGCTCTGGCAGGCACTGAGTGGTTTTGAGAAGTGTTTGGAAGCTGATTCAGTAGTCTGTAATAGATCTTCTCATATGTTCCAATTGCCCCCAGGCTTCCTACGTGTGAGTGTCCATAGGACTACTTAAGCCATTTGCCAATTCAGGCTGCACATAGACTTTAGTCAAACTAGTAAAGCAGTGGTGCTTTTCTGCAGATTTGGTAAAAGGGCATCTGTGAATATTATATTTAACCTTTTCTTTCATAGGAATGGATACATAGGAGCAAATGCTGAGTGAGGATGTCTCTACTATTCACTTTTCCAATATCATGGAACTTAAAGGCATTTATGGCATTTCAAACTCTTCTAGATAAAATAGCTCCTCAGAGGTGCAAAAAGGTTTGGGTTTGAGAAAAAAACTGGAGTATAAAGTGTGTTGTGCTGGTAGGTTTTGTAACCCTGGACATTTGCTACTGTGCTGAAGAAGATAAGGACTCTTCTTTCCTCCCTCACCTTCCTATCCCATAAGCCTCCAAGCTTTTTGAACCAGCACATATCTTCACCTCTTAACCTCTCCCACTTCTCTGCCATGCTGCTGCATGGATGAACGGTTGGCAGGTGATGCTCTCCGGGCATGGCTGTGGCAGACTCTGCTTAATGTTTTGCCACCAACAGGGTGTCATTTCCCATGGCACCCACTATCTGACCACAGTCTGAGAGCCTCTGCCCTAGTCCTGCGGGACTTGCTCACTCTTACACAGCCACTGAAGGGCACTGCTGATTTTCCACCTACAAGAAGAGGTCTAACTGTGTGTGGGTAACCTAGTTTAGGTACTGGCTCATACTAACCACCACTGATGGTAACCCTGGGGGACAGATTGGCGTGGCCTTTATTTCCTGAGATCACAGAATCACAAAACTGTTAAGATTTGGAAGGAACCTCTGGAGGTCATCTGGTCCAACATTCCTGCTCAGGTAGCTCCTCATAAAGCCAGCTGTTCAGGACTATGTGTAGACAGTTTTTCAATATCACCAAGAATGGAGACTCTACAATTTTTCTGGGCAACCTGGGCCATTTTCGGTCATTGTCACAGTGAAAAACTGTCTCCTGGTGTTCAGGAGGAAGCTCCTGTGTTTCAATTTGTGCCCATTGCCTCTGATCCTGTCACTGGGTGCTTCTGTAAAGCAGCAGGCTCCATATTCTTTGCACTCTCCCTTCAGCTATTTATATATATTGACAAGATTCCCCACGAGCATTCTCTCCTCCAAGCTGAACAGTCACTGCTCTGTCAGGTTATCTGCACAGCAGAGGTGCTACAGTCCCTCAGTTGTATTTGTGGCTCTTTGTTGAACTCTCTCCAGTATGCTGATGTCTCTCTTGTACTCAGCCCAGAACAAGACATAGTTCTCCAGGTGTGGCCTCACCTCCTCAGCTTACTGATAACACTCTGTCTAAAGCAGCCCAAGACACCATAGGCCTTCTCTGTGCCAAGGGCACGTCTCTGACCCATGCTGAACCTGGTGTACACTGACATCCCCAGCTCCTTTTGTGCCAGTCTGCTTTCCAGCTGGATGGCCCTCAGCATGTACTGATGTCTGGGGTTGTTCCCCATGGGTGCAGGACTTTGCACTTCCCGTTGTTCATGATGTTCCTGTTGGTCCATTTCTCAGGCCAGTCAAGGTCCCTCTGTATGGCAGCACGACTCCGGTGTATCAGCCACTCCTCTTGGTTGTGTGTCATCCACAAGCTGGCTGTGGGTGCACTGCCCCATCATCCAGATGACTGATTATGATGCTGGACAGGACTGGATCTAGCACTGGCCTCTGGAGTACACCGCTAGTCACTGCCTTGAACTTTGCTCTGATGATGAGTTTTCTAGTGTCAGGGTCTGAGCAGCAGGGAGGAGGGATTAAAAAGTCCCTCAACTGGCTCCTGCTGGGAGCTGAAGGAAGCTTGTCTGAGCAAGAAGCAGAGACACAGGGAGATGTGGCAGTGTTTGCAAGAGATTTTGCCTGACAGGTGGGGAGAGGAGCTTTCAGAAGGAGATGTGTGCTTGTCTGGTAAGCTAATGCCAATTTGTACAATTTTATCACCAGTCTTGAAAATAGTTTATTGCCAGCTTAAATCCCTGGCTTCTGGAGTCAAATGACTGAAGGAATGTAAGCATCTTCTTAACAGAGTATTAATCTCCCTGTTCCTGGTATTAACTAGAGAAGGAAGAGAATTTAAATGCTTAAAAATGAAAGGTAAATAAAAGCATGCCTTATTTGCCACCAGTGGACCTGAGACCATCAATATGGCCAGGGCCCAGGTGGCTCTGCAGCCTGCACACCCAGGTGTCTGGGTGGCTCAGGTGCTGCAGGAGCTCACGCACCTCACGGTGGAGGCTCGCTGCTGGCAGCGCCTCTGCGTTCTGTTGGAACATGTGTCGTGCTGCTTGGGCTACCTCCACGAGACTCTAACACACTTGTAGTCATCCCTTGTCTGCAAAAGTAGCTTTCAGGCTGAGTGCTGTTCCCCTTTTTTTTATGGGGAGGGGTGGAGTTCGGTGGTTTCCATCCTGCCCCTGGTTCCTTGTGCCTCTTTCTCATTCTCTGCAGCTGGTGGGTGCTGCTTCCTCCCCAGCTGATTCAGCTTCTGGCAGGGCTGTGCTTTGTGCCAGACCTGTGAGATGTTTTGATTTGAGGGTGATTTGTTTGGGTTTTTTTAAAGAACACACTGCACTTTTGGAGGTTTTATTTTAAATTCTATGTGTGAACGTGCACCCAGCTTGCCTGCGGTTAGGTAAGCAGCTGAATTAGCACAGGGGAAAGGTGTGGTAGCTCTCCTGTGCTGGCAGGGAGGCATAGGGTGGTGGCAGTGGGGAGGAGGCAGCTCCCCAAACCAGCTTTGCTGCTGCCAGAGGATTGGCAAGGTGCAGTGGCATCCTTCCCCAGGTGCTTCTGCACTTTCCATCCCTCCCCAAAGTTGCTGCCCACTTGCTAAAAGCTGGTAAAACAGAGTCCCAGGAACTCCCTGGGATATGGTGAGACTTTTACTTCAGCTCCTTGGTGACAGGACTGAAGGCATAGTCCCATCTGCCTTAAGTACCAACAGAGCCTGACCAGGCTGGAGGGGAGCTGGGGACATTTTCCCACTGAGTGACAGCAGTGCTGAGCCAGGTGTCCCTTGTCCACCTTGTTCACACAGCTAAATCTATTATCTAAACAGATCTAGTTCTGTTCTAGTCCTAAACAAAGTGATCAAGATGGGGCTGTATCTACAAATACAACGAGTCTTCTCATGCAGGATGAGTCACAAGATCAGTGGAAATGGTTGTGTCGTAGTGGAGCTGGAGAGGAGCCAAGGCTGAAGGTCCTTATACTCTGAATGAGATCTTCAGTATGCCTGTGCCTGGGTTCCTCTCCAGTAACCTCATTTTTTCCTGCACTGAAGCTGGGTTTATCATAGCCCTGGAAAAGACATGGTCATTAGCTGTATTGTAATTGCCTTGCTAAGGAGCTTCTACTTAGGTATTAGTTTTTCCTGGCTCACCTCTGTGAGAAATCCTGTCTAGCAGCCAAAGAGAGCCTAGCCCTTTGAAAAACCACCCATAACATCCTCTCCGAGCATCTGCTAGCTGTGTCCCAATTGGCTTGAAGGATCTGTGTACTCGGCGCTTGTGAGCAAAAGCTGTGTGAACCTGCCAGAATTATGCCCTTGGCTGCAAAAAGAAAAGGCACATGGAGTCCAATTACTGGCTCTAAGCAGTATAAAATAATGTTAAATAACTCCCGATTTTTAGATTTAATTAAAATGAAAGGCTGAATTGGCACAGCCACTTCTGAGTTCTCAGCGAGGGGTAGGAGTTTGCAGCAAAGTCTAGGGGAGAAACTTTAAAATTGTTCTAGTTATGCTGGAAGACAGAGATCCAAAAATATTTGGCCTTGCTCACTGTGCTGAACATGTTCCTGTTCATGCTTTTTGTTGCTTGTTCCCTAGTGACAATGACACATTCACTTAAATCATGGGGGAAAAAATAAGATTTTTAAAGCAGTTGATTATGAATCATACCAAAAACAACCCAACTACCCAGTACTGGGGACATAAGAAAAATGTAGTTCAGCATTTACAGTCATGAGAAAAAAGGAGGTTTGGAGAAGTAACGCACCCGAATTAGCCTGCAAAGTCACTATGTATTAAAAAAACTTGACAAGAGTGTTTTCTGTCACCATATCAAACCAAGTATTTTTTTAGTAATCTTCCTTTATTTGTACTGAGACTGTTTGGTCTGACTGACAGCTAGTTTGCTTGTTCATTCATGGGATAATCTGTTTTGTCTTCTACATCTGTATGAAGCCGAAGAAGAAAATTGCAGGTAGGTTTTTTGTAGGGAGACAGAGTCTTTTCTGCTCATCTCTGTGCGTGAAAAGTTGCAAGCTGTGTTCAAGGGAGAAAAGAAAACCTGTGTTCTGCTGCTGTTTCTGGAATATTGTTATAACACCTTTCTAATGAAGCTCTCATACTGTGGCGATGGAAGTGAGTCCCAGATAGGCTCTTGGCAAAAATGAATTTGAAGAATTCACACAGCTTCTTTAAAAATCTGTTTATTTGTGTTATGTGCTACTAATTTAGCTTGTTAAACCTATTTTTTTTCCTTCAAGATGGAAGAACTAACAATCATCTGAGTGTAATAACAATTTTCCTAGCTTTTTGAAACATATTTATTCTAAATATGAGGTTATAATTGCAGTACTTTTATTTTATGTTGATAGTGTTTAAATTATTGAAAGGAACTGCAAAGCTATATTCTGCTTGGACATTTTATTCCAGAAAAATAAAGTAAATTCTAAGCACTTGGGCTTTCCTGAATTATACTTTTTCTGAGAGGGACTGTAAAACCAATCCAACCTTGGAAAGCCTGGCCTCTTTGCCAGGATGATCAAAGTGATATTGAGCAATGCTTGGGCAAGTGCATTTATGAAATGACGATTGAAAGCAGAAAACCTATTTCATTATCTACCTGCAGATACACATGCTAAATTTCCACTGTTGCTGCATCATTTAAGTGTGGTCTAAAGTACAATTTCTTCCATGAATCTGGCCATATTTCATGAGATACTTTTGTTTAAGCAAAGTTCCCCGGAGTCATATTATAAGTAATTCCAGCTTACAATTGAATTCATATATTTCAAAAACTGTAGCAAAAGACAAGAACAATAGAAACGCATTGCTACTCGAAAATTACACAATGGAAATAAAGCCAAGGGGAAGGGGATGCCCCATGTGTGTTTGGCTTTATGGGTGGTTGTTTTTTTTTTTTTTTTTCCATGGGAAGAAAATCGTCTGAGTCATTGCTCTGGAAATATTTGGGGTTGGCACAACTGCTGCAAACTACAGTGCCATTCATCAAAGCAAATAGTGGTAATGTGCTCAAATCCCACTCTGATCACTTCCTTCATCTTTTCTCATAGGCCTAAGATACAGCTGTCACCTCCCTAGATGGAGGACAGATCCATGTTTGCTGAAGTTAAGGGGAGGGCTCATCCTTGTTAGAGTGGTGTGGGACCCCCAGCACTGGAAGTCCCTGCTGCACAAGGGAAGTGATGCACCCGGGCTGGCCCAGGTGTCACTGCAGGCTGACTTACTGGGCACAAGGGTGTCCCACCCCAGGGGGCTGTGGGTGACACCTGTATGCAGTAGGTTCATAACCCAGCTCCTGCCTTCTCCCCCGTCCTCCACTCTGAGTGGGCTGAGGACACAGGGTATTAGGTGCCAAAATAAAGGGAAGCTTAGGTGTCAGCTATTTTAAATAGCGTGACTCATCCCTTATCCTTTTACCTTGTATTCCCTCTTTTCTCATGCCCTTGCTGCTCCTAGGCTACAGATCCTTAGCTTTGCTAAAACTGCTGTTGGTATCTTCAAGGCAGCCAGATTGCAGGGACTTGCCTTCACTGGACCAGACATGTCTCTTTGATAGTCGCCTGGCGCTTTTTGAAATGCCAGTTCTAAAAGTCTGCTCACAAAAAAAAAAAAAAAAAAATCTGGTAACAAGGTAACAAGGCACTGGAGCTGGATGCTGTTCATGCAGAGCTCTAGAGGAATAAAAATAAGAAATTGCTCCTAGTTTGCTGTCTGCTTAAATAAACCAATAATGTACCAGTCTAGAGAGGGCTTCTGGGGGTCATGTAGGGAGATGATCAGTAAATCTTGCTCCTGTATTACATAGTTTTGTAGAAATCAGAATAGGAATAGAAGCAGTAGATAACAGAAATATAATAAACCAGAGAGGAGACAGTATGTCTTCTGTAAAGGGAATTTGCTTCTTGTGATTCTGTGCAAGTTTTGGAGGGAAGGTACTGTATGCATACGGCAGATCTAGCTGGTACTTTGTAAAAAGCTATTTGAAAGTAGAAGTACAAGCTGTATTTCACAGAAACATTTTTGAACCACAGTTATCAGGGAATGAAAGAAAAAGTGCTAAACGATTAAAAATAGGAAACAAAGAAGTGGAATACCTGATTAGCATCCTTCTTCTATAGCAGCTATTACTGGGATGAGTCCTTCAAAGATCTGTTCTGTTGTTGATGTTCAACATATTCATCAACAATCTGATCTTAAGTAGGTGACAGAATTTGTAGAGAATACCAAAATTATTTACAATAATCTGACCTGAAGCTGCCTGAAATTACTTGCAGAGGCTCTGTCAACACAAAGCTGGAAATAAAGGGAAATGAAATTCAGTGTCAAGGAATGCAAAATAATGCATGAAGGGGGAAAGGAAATAATCCTCTTTTTGCTGAAGGGCTAAAAAGCCCCAACATACTATTGGAGGTGCAGTGGATAATACTTTGTAAATGTCAGTTCAATGTGCAGTGGTGGTCAGTAAAGTAAATAGGAAATAAGAAATACTGGAGTAGAGACTAAAATCAGAATTATCCCTGTGACTTTACAGATCCATAAACTTTTGAATCTTAAATACCCTGGAGGGTTCTGCTCATTTTACCTGAAGGCTGGGGCACCTTTTCTTAGAAGAAAAACTTTTCAGTTGAGGGTGAAAAAAGGCATGAGAGAAAATATGATGTAATTTAAAAGTACACACTAGGAACAATGCAATTATCAGACAGCAGGCTTAAGATCCAGTTCCCTCTTCTGCCCCTTCTCCTGTTCAAGGGAAAGCTAAATCATGGAATTGCTGCAGGAAGCCTTTATATGCCAGTGATATGGAGAAGAGATTAGGCACCTACATAGAAAATAAGACCTTTCGTAACTTTAAAGCCTTGATGCAACTTTCAGTTTAGAAAGTCCTGAAACTCATTTTTCTTAGGAAGCTGGGAAGATATTTGGCATGAAAAATGAATGGTCTTCAGTGGCTGCTGCTGGCTACTGTTAAAATGTGGTTCATTTTCCCTGAATGTCTTCAGCAAGACACCTAATTTCTAGCTCTGTGCATTTATTTACAGCAAACAATCATCAGGGGATGGGAAGAGGGGAGTATCAGGTGATTCATGCAAGCCTGAGATAAGCACCTAAACCGGGGAAGCTGAATTGCCCCTGGGAGGGCTCAGTCTCCTTGAAAATAGAAATAACCTAATGACTAGTTTGGGCTGCTCTGCAGAAAGTGAGATGAAGTCTGTTCTCAGGGAAGTGTGTTGGACTAGAGGATATTTCCACTGTCTTATCAGGACAGCTCTCAGGTTTTTAAACAACACGAAAAGCTGTGCATCAAAGTAGATGGTACCAGGGGCCTTAATTCCAAATGGCTTAGCACAATCACAGTGGGTGTGTTGGGCTGTTTTCCAAAAGTGTCTTGAGCTCATTTAGCAGGGGGTGGCAAAGTCTCTGGATGATTGTGGGTGTGAAGATGGGCTCCAGTTGAAATGCCCAGATTCAGTAGTGTCATCTTCTTTTGCTTCCAGCCTTCTAAGGGAGATGGTGGTGTCTGGTGAGGGGTTTAAGGGCTCAAAGAAATGGAAACAAATCCTGATGGAATAAGGAACAAAAGTATTTACAGATTAACATTTAATTATCTTCAATGAATGTAGTTCCATTTCCTGAATCACACCCTACATTGAGTTCACTTCAGTACATTCCAGTGGTGCCCAAGAGAATGTGATAATTTCATAAAAAATTACTATCTTTACACTACATTCAATAATAAATAGCTCAGCAGTTTTGTGCTGGGGGTTCCAGAGCTGAGCACTGACACATAGGTTTGGTGGCATGAGCCAGTGGAGGAGTCCAGTGTGGAGCTCCGAGGCACTGTGTGCACGTGAGGGAGCTGGAGGAGGACAGAGAGAGATTTTCCTTGTTCTTGCAGCGTGTTAATTGGGTGTATACCATCCATGAGGGCAGCTTGCCTGATGTGATAACTTAAACATATGTCTGTGGAGATTGCTTGCAGAGGTAATAGATAATCTGCTTTAGTAAGGGCCTAAAATAGGTATAGCACCTCCATAAAACAGACTAGTTCCAAAGTAACGAAGCTCATCTATCTACCACTGCAAACATCTCTTCTGTGTTGCTCAACTGCCAGTTGTAACAGGTGGATAATTCATCTTTTCTCGGTGTTCAAAGCAAGGTAGTAAACAGGTAAACTCCCCAGCTCAGATTTAAGAAGGGTGAACATCAATATTTATTTGTTGTACCTGTGACTGCATCACAGCTTTTCTGTATAGTAGAGCTACCAAGTACGTGCCTGTCTGGTTTTTAGGTTTGTATTTCTAAATTACTAGTAGATGCTTTAGAAATGACATAACCATGGGGTGAGTGTGATCCCATGCTGCAGGGTGTGAAGGCATTAGTCACCCTGGGCATGCTTGTGGTGGGACAGGATTCCTCCACCAGCCCACGTCACAACTGATGGCCCAACACGCCCAGGGCTTTGTTGTTTCTTGCCTCTATCCCTAACTCCTTGCAAATCCCTTATAAAATAGAAAAATCGCCATATCATGGGGAAAGACTTCCCAATCATCCTTTTTTTGCACACCAGTTAGTCAATAAAGAAATTAAGAACATGCTATCGCCCAAAATGTTAATTGAATTGTTGCAGTAGCAGTGCAGTGGGAGAGGATTTAAGATATGCAAAAGGAAAAGCTGTGGGCTTTTCTAAAAACACACTTAAAAAAAAAAAAATTTAAAAATTCTAATAGTGATTTTAAAAAATCAGCTATCTATTGTTCCCATAACAAGCCCCATGTAAATCCATCATACAGCTATTTCAAGAGTGATTGAAAAAAGAACTACTGAAGCACCCAGGAGAGAAGGGAGTTGCGAGATTCAGTAGTTTTGAATTGCTGTCACAAACAATCTCATGTTGAAATACTCTGTAGTAGAAATGTCATAGATATATCCCCAGTCAGTTGCCTTTTCATTAGAAATGGAGACATTGAAATATTCTCATGATTCAATTTGTGGTGCAGTGGGGTAATTTGGAGAACAATTCAGGAGAAAAGGGAAGCCTTTTATAACAGGTATTTTCCAACAAGTTACCAGAATTCAGAGCTATAAGACTGTTCTGCACAATTTCACAGGGTTACTTAGTGTTTTCAAATATGTATTCTGCTACTTAAAAAATAGCCCCCTTTTTAATTTTTTTTTAATGAAGCTTTCTATGTATTTATTTTGTTCATTTATTACAGACCCTTCAAGGTTAAAACCAATATGCTGTAATTACAAGTAGGCATTTATTGCTGCTGCTGCTGCTGCCACTGATGCAAAATGACTGACATTCTGAATTGGGGGCTGTGGTTTAGGTGGAAGCAAGCCTGAAATGTTTCTTTTTGCAAGAAAAGGCAACCTAACCTTTTTAACAGAAAGATGCTTGACACATCATGAAAAAGCCAAACCTTGTACTTGGGGAATTATTTCTGAGCACTGACAACCAATCAGCTTAGCAGCATTAAGGAAAAACTTCCTTCTCCGCCTGTTTTGGACACGTGAAAAAAGGCATTTCAGATGTGCAGAGCTTCCGTGTGCAATTAGCCAGAGGATTGGCTGCCTGTGAGTTTTGAATCATTCAGGAAAGTAACACCTGCTTGGCTTCTAAAATTGTACCTTCATGATAGCACCACCACCTAGTAATTATTATTCTGAGTCATCAACTAATGCTCATTACCACTTCATAGCAGCAGTATAATTAAAAATTCGGTGCCATGTTTCAGTAAGGATGAAGCTTGGAAGCTAAAAACACATCTTTAGAGAAGTTAGTAGCACTACATTACTCTACCATATCCGTTGAATCGTTTCTGAATGGTCCTCAATTATTCCTGTGCTAAAGTCACATGTTCATTTTTCCTGGTATGTTGTGAATATGAGTACACATTGTGAGGGAAGGAATGTCAGAGCAGCAAATTTTGTCTATCCAAAAAGGGGGCTTTTGGTTTGGCTCTGGAAGAGGTTGGGGTCAAATCTTGATGGAAATGAGCACCTGCACTTGTTGCTTCGAAGGTCAGAGGGGACCTATGGAAGCAGTTTATCCCTGTCTGACAGGTGAGAGGCTGACTTTACCCACTTACGGTGGGTAAAACAGGAAAAATCAAGTAGTCTGCAGTGGTTAATTCTGAGTTGAAAAGGCACTTTGTATTCTTTCCTCAGTTTAGATACAGGTGTGCCCATAATGTCAGTTTGCCTTGGTTTTTCTGTGAATAAAATTGACTCTAGAGTAGCCAGTGGTCTTTTCTCAAGGATTTATTTAATCTATAAATTTTATAAGCACTGGGAGTGCTTATAAAATCTGCCAGATTCCTAAGAACAACTTCAATCCAGTGAATTGGCATTCTCTGATCAAATCAACTCTTAGAAAAATAACATCTATAAGCTGACACAAACAATGCTCCTCACCTCTTTATCATCCTCTCTTTACCTCCTCTCAACTAAATTAAATGGATTGGCTGTATTGTCTGTCTTTAAGTCTAGTTCTTAAATAGAGTGTACATTTCCCATCTGAGCTCTTACCAGTTTAATGACATTAGATTCAAGCAGCCAGTGTCATAAGCAGATACATTTTAGGAAATCCAATGTTAAATGATGTAATTGCGTCTCACAATTTCAACGTGGTGCTTTGATGCTGTGTGTGCTGGAGTACCACGTCTGCTCTCTCTCTCCACTTCCCTGGAGTGATTGTGCTGGCAGGTAAACAACTGTGACCTTAATGGTCTTTTACATTACCGTCTTCCAAACTGCATTCCAATACTGTGAACGAAATTTTGGATCTGCTTTCTGTGTGATCTTGTTTGGTTACAGTAATAATGCTGCTGTTCAATTGAGTTTATTGTACCTCGTGATCCCCATCCTCGTATCTTTGAACTTGACTGGTGCTTTTGTTCTGGTCGCATGGAATTTGATGGAATCATGGATTTGTATCACCACTATCTTTCTTAACTAGGACTTCCACATTCCTGGAAGACTTTTGCTTCAATTTTTGTTTCTTATAAAGACTGGGAGAGCCAGTATGCCAAAGACTGAATGATAGTCATTGAGAATTATGAGCTATTTAATCTGCTTGGTTAACTTGTGTGGCATCTGTTTTTAAATAGAACTGTTTAGTTATAAGAGCTTAGTTATAAGACGCTTAGTTTGCTAAAAGACGTGCCTTCTTTAACTCAATTTGTCAGGCTGGGGACATTTTCTGAGTAGGATTATAGGTCTGATTTTTCTAGAGCTATACTGACTATTTTCCTGAGGATTCTGTATCTTAATTTTGTGTGTTTTTCATTTTCTATGAACATTTAGGTTCTGTTGCTCAAGATCAGTGTCTTAAATGGTCTGCAGTTTTCACAGTGAACTTATTTTCAGTTCCTAAGTATTACTAAAACACTTCATGTTTTGTTCTCTAAAATATTCTTATAATGTGGTATTTAACAAGTCTTCAACCTCAGTAGTTTCTTGGCTCACACTTCTGAACTTGTGGGAGCAAATTATTCAGGCTGACAGCTCAACATTTTAACTTTAAAAAATGCTGTATAATGTCTTCTGTGACTTTCTCAGAAAATGATACCTGCTGACTTCCAAAACTCAAGTGAAGTAGTGCTGTGGCAGGTTGAGAGGGTGCCTGAGTCTCCGTTACGGTGTTCCTGAAAGCCTCAGGTTTTCCAGCAGAGGCCAGTGGGTGGAAAGCCACTGCTGAGGCTGGGGCACCTGGGGCAGCTAACCCAGCAGCCCATGCTGGGCTAATGGCAGTTTTAGGGAACATTTGCGTCTCCATTTTTCTGAAAGGTGTCTGATGAGAATATAACAGTGACCTAGTCACAGTCAGGGTGGCATGATTTGCTTTCTATTGCTACTAGTACCTGCAATTCAACCATAGCCTGTTCTTACAGATAGGGCTTGCTTCAACTTAATTGGAGGGTAATATCCCACAATATTAAGGGATATTTATGAAGAGAGTTCTTTGAAACTCTTTCCTCCTGCTCTTAGCATTACTTAGCCTTGTTTAATGCTTTTAATCTTGGAAACAGATTTCAGCTAGAAATAAAGAAAGTTGAGTAGTGGTGCTAATTCAGTTGGCTCTGTGATATTTTGCTCTTGGATATTAGCTTTGCTGTTCTGCTTCCCATTTTATTTGAATCTTAATGTTTTTGCACTGCTAATGAGTGATGGTGGTATTTAATGATATATATGCTGGAGAGAAAAGAAACACAGTAGAATGTTATCTGAGGAAAATAGGTACCCATCCATACATGTTTTCAAAAAAAGTGAATAATTTTCCCAACATTATCAGAAAGGTGGTTCTTGTACAAAACATTTGTGGTCTGTTAACAAGAGACAGGATCACCCTAACCCTCATGTCCTTCTGTGAACATGTTCAGGTCTTTTCTGGTTTTTTTCAACCTGCTTGGCAACTTGGGGCTAAGGCAAAGAAAGGAAAAATAAAGACATGCCCTTGCCAGAGCAGTGGGAAGAGAGATTGCAGGCTGGGAAAGGAGTTTGTGGTTTGGGGAGGGAGGAGGAAGCTGGGAGGTGGCCGTGCTCTCTTCAGCCTGGAGGGAACATAGGAGCTGCTGCTTGTGCTACCTCTGCTCATTTGTCTTCTCAGGCAGAAAAACAGCCCAAATCTCCTGGTATGCTCCATCAGGGTTTTGCTGCAGCACTTTATTTCACTCCCTTATTCAGCATCTTCAGTTTCCTAACAGGACTATAGCTGGGCCCTTCCCTAAAACAGCCAGAGAATTGAAATATGTCCCTCTCTCTCCCACTTTGACCCCCAAATCTTCCTGCATTTCAAATAGAAAGCACTCTGTGGCAACATGCTTATTTTTATCTTATAAGTAAGAGCTCTCTCAATTCGCAGTGTACTTCTTTAGTGAGAGAACTAGGACAGTATTTATTTCTCCTCCTTGAATGCAGAACAATCATTTTCTCTTACACCTTCCTGCCTGAACAAGATGCTTCTCCACTGATGACACTGCTCCTTTCAAGTAATCAGTAGTTTGCAAGGAAAAATCCTTATCAATATCATGAGGCTGAGGTTTGTACATATATATATATTACAAATCCTATTACAGGAGAGAAAGTTATATAAGAAAGAAATACCATCTCAGCAGTCATAGCTTCAAGAGCTGCTGGGTATTATTACTGTTGTCCTTTCTTCCAGAGAAACTTCCTGCAATGAGTTGTCCAGGCTTTTGGACAGGGATCAAATGACTAACAGTTATATTTTATTTTTAGCTTGGACTGACATAGTTACCAGGAATACTTCCATATTGAAGCACTGCAAGATGTTTCTGTAAATGAGTGCTCTGCCATATCCATGCCAGTGCTATAGGCAGACAGGCAGTACTAGGACACAGGTGTACCAGGTTCCAGTCATGTTCCAAACTTAACTTCTCTTTGTGGTCTTGAGATATCTTGCGTATCTTAAGCTTTCCCTTAAGTGCTTTTCTACTGGTCACCCTAAGGAGGATGTCTCCTTCTTCTGTTGCTCTCAGTGCTTGCCAGAGACAACTGAAATATGTAATTTATTATTTTACTTAAAAATATAAACAACTTTTGAGTTTTGTCTATTTTTTTTTTTAATCCATGTTGTCTCAGGTACTAGTTAACAATGTGTAGTACAAGAATGGGCACAGCTGAGGAAGAAGCATACAGAGGCATACATGGGAATTCCTCAAGCCATGTTTGCTGCTTAAAAAGACTTAGTGTGCAGCTACTCCTTCAGTCACAGCACTCAATATGTGTTAGAGCCTTTCTTTAGAAGGACTGCAATTCTTTGCTTCTTTGCCTCATAAGGCTATTTTTCTAATAAGATTGTTTTCTGAAGGGAAGAAGTGAGAATTTCAGAACTAAATGGTAGCCATCAGTCACAGTACATGGAAGAATTACCTGGAATCTGAAAGAGAAATCCAGCCTGCTGCACCTCTGTCCCTGAGAAGATAGAGTCCAGTGAGTTTATGTCCTGTTATCACAATGGTTCAATTTGTAAAAATTGTTTTCTACTTCCTTGTTGTGGGAAAGAGAGCCTTGGTTTTTAGCCCAAGTTGTATCTATTTCATTATCCCCTGTGAAAAACCAGCTTGTTTCTCCCATTCTCCTCACTCTTCCATATTGGATTGTTCAAGAGTTCAGCAGCTTCTCACCTTGGCCCTGGTGGTCTCGGAATTAAAAACTCAGCTGTTCTGGATGCCCTGATGCTTTTCAGACTGTACTTTGTTCATGGGCAACAGGAGTCCTGCAACAAGTGCCTCTGAAGCCACAGATTTGTTGAGCTGGTCCTTTGGGACCAGTGGTACAGGAATTGGTTAGCAGAGGAGTCTGCTTTTGGAAGACATACAGTAAGAATCAGAGGAGTGGAGTTTTACTCCTGAGATGGGGGAAATGTTGATCAAAGCTGAGAGGCTGTAAGAGATGTTGAAGAAACAAATCATATTTTTGCTGAACACAGACAAGACTTCTGGAGTCTAGGTTAGCCAAATATCCTGAGACTTGATGTGTCTTCAGCATGTCCTCTCTAAGATACCTCAAAGGGACTTGATCATAAGAAAAAGATGCACATGCAGCCTCTGAAGATGCTGCCCTCTGTTCTCAAGATCAAAAGATTATTTAATCTCTCTGAAAAACATCCAGTGCCCACTTTGCATTTCAACTGTGTACATACCAGGTAAAAAAAGAGCTGGCCATACCAGTAGTTGGAAACTGGCCCCTGGCCCTGTGTGCCAGAGTGATGAAACCAATGCTCACCACCTTTGGGGCAGCACCTGCCTGTGTCTGCAGTGGTTTCTGCCCCACTAGCCAGGGATGCACTTTCTGAGATCACCAGGGTGAAAGGCACAGTTGACTGAACTGCAGTGCTAAGCAGCACAGTTGATTTGAATCCATTCTTTTTGCTTTTATACACTATAGCAGACTCTTTCTCTGGATCCTTTACTGTTATATGTGGATGCTTTGAAGAGTCAAAAATGTATCGTTGTAACTCTGTGTCGGTGAGGACTGCTAGTCTCACTTTGGAGACACAGAAATGGAAGGTTGAATGATGTGGTACAGCGCTGGTTCCTCTGGGATGTGTGTCACAGCCCCAGATCATCACCATGACATGACCTTGGCCCCCAAAATGGGCCATTTGGTTTGTGGAGGGAAGAATAAAGTGTGAAAGTGGCTGAGGGAGTTAAGTGGGGGATATGGCCATGTTTGTGTCACTGTGATGCTGTGCCAGAAACTGCCTCAGCTCCCTGCTGTGACTTGTCCAGGAGAGATGCCAGTGGGTGCCCAGCCCAGTGCTGACAGGCATCTACTCATCTTTCATGCTCTCCTGATCTGTCCTCGTGTGAAGCGTTATCCTCTGTACCGCTGGCGCTGGGCAGCTGCTTCCTGGCACACCCAAGGTAGTAGTTTGTTTCCAGGGATGTTGTGATGGCCAAAATCTGGCTTCCCCAGGGCATGCAGCTTGGGAAGGGTGTCGTGTCCATCCCCTCCTTTTTTTTTATTCCAATGTGAGCTGTAGTTTTAATTTTAGGCTATCTTAGAACTGGGCAGCCTTTCTTACAGACTGGCTGGTCCTGGGTGGTGAAAGGTTGGTTGGTGTCATGCAATTCTGGCACCTTAAAAAAGAACCTTTTTGTATGATTTTTCTGAAGAGCTTCTTGGAGACTGTTAAAAATTTCTGAATTTTAGAAAAATGACAGTCTTTTAGGCTGGGAACTTATGTGGCTCATTTTTTGCAGGAAAAAGATTGATGGTCTTCAGGGTTTGGCTCTGTAATGGGCATTGGTTCCCCTGAAGGAAATACAGCAGCAGACCACTTTTTGCTTTGTCACAAAAGAAAGGTCCCCAGACCCTTTTCTGAACTTGCATCTCAGCCTGTGATAAAATAAAGGCCCTGTACTTCCTGAGTGTCAACTTGAGTTTTGTTTTCCAAAATAGCAAAAACTCTGGAATGTGTGTACTTTGTTGTACGTTTTTCAAGATCACCTGCTGACTACATTTACACCAGCTTCTGGAAAAAACCTGACTTGATCTTACTTCTCATATGTTCAGGCCACCTTATTACTGCAGGGAGCCACCTGAGAAATGTGTTAATGGCCATATGCCAACCTGCTCAGCTCTATAAAAACTGCTGAGATGAACCTGCTCCAACTACTGAAAGCCAGAAACAACTACCCTCTTGTCTGCACCAGGAAAACTACAACTTGTTAATTTGCCATCGGCCAGCAGCTGCTCTTGGGCTGGCAATGGTGGAACTGGTAAACGGAGCTTAGGCATATTTAACACTGTAATAAAACATAATTTTGAACTACAGAGCAGACTGGTAATGCTGCCTATTATCAAGGTTGTTTGACACTTCCCATTATAAGACTCTATTTTCAGCCACTTACAAGTTTGCCAAATTTTAACAGCTTGCACTGAGATTTCTTTAACTCGGTGGCTGCCTCTTGCTGACTATTCTGTTATTATTGTTCAAAAAGAAAAAACAGCATTTATGTAGAGCAACTCAGCTGTTTCCAAGAAAGAGGACTGAGAAAATACCTTGTTAGTCCTGTTAAATTTAGGTGACCTTTTCTTTTAACAGCTCAGAGGCAGGATTTGGCAACAGAGTCACTGTCTGAGATGCTTGTGCTTTTTTCTGTGAATATTGACCAAAACAGGTTGACGTGCAAGTTCTCAAAACATTTCAGTTAACACCAGCTAGCAGTTCCTTAATTCACAGCAGCAAATTTGCCCATGGAGGTGATGCCTGCAGGCTGTGCAAGTCTGTTCTTCACTGAGGGGAAACTGATTCCTACCCAGCCCCAGGAGCCTGGGTCTGTGAGCAAACACTTGGGACACACGATGCTCCTCTTCCCTATGGCTCATGACTGAGCCTGGCCTGTACAGAGGAGGAGGATGAAAGATTTAAGCGGGGCAGGATGCAATAGTGTCTGCAAGGAAATTTTTGAGTGCATTTGGGAGCTTTAAGGTTTGTATAATACAGGCAGAGATCTCTATGGGTAATAGATGTGTATGGACATATACACTGCTCACAGTAGCAGTTAGCTTAATACAGTCCTGGAAACTGTCATCTGTTAAGCTACAAAATGCAAGCCAAAAATCAAATTTATTAATAGTGCTTGTCAATAGCTTTTGGGTTTTTTTTTCTGGATATAATGGCTGATATCAGGTTATTTATCATAGAACACTACAGGCAATCAACACCAAAATTACTTTTGCTCTTGCTGACTGTAGGGTTTTCATCAGCAACATGTGGCTCTTTAGTTATTTTTTGATATTATATAAAGACAGTGTTGAAGCTGGGTGCTACTCATGCCTGCATGTTACTGCAGGTGCTGGTGAAATTTCAATCCCTCCCTACAGAGACTCACTGCCTGTGTCTGAAGGGGAGAAAGAAGGGAAAGCAAGGGAATGTGTCTGCTTTTAACTATGCTGCCAGTCCACTGCTTACTGTAGCTATGGCCTAGCCATCAAAATTGCCTTTTTCATTCAGTTTTATATTGGCCTACTTACATCGAAATTGTGGGAGCATCTCATGGCTTGTTTTGCAGAGCTCCTAAAATTGGCAGGCTCAGCATCTCTGGGTTGGCACACACGCATTCATCTTTATCTACTACATATCTACACCTGCAAATAGTAGGACAGCTGAAATCCTACACCAAAGGGCTCAGAGAATCCTGAAATCAATTATACTACTTATTTTCAGGCAAACTGGATTATGGTGGGGTTCAGCTATCCAAAAGCATGAACTTTCAGTTGGTGATGAGGCATGGCTGCAGGAAGACTGCACATAAATTTAAAAATAAAATTTAATTAAAACTCATACCTTCATTATGCACTTCTCAGTGCATAATGACATTAGGCTGAGATGCTTTAAACCTAAGGCAATTTTGTTTGGGTTTTTTTTTCTGATTGCCTGGTTTATAAAAACTCTTTTAGGCTGAAGGTGGATGAGAATCCTTTAATGACCCATCAATAAAACCACTTAGCAGAGCTGAATAGCAACTGTGACAGGTGACCTTCCTTTTCTCACAAGTGCTCTATTAGTTCTCATTATCTTGCCCCTAGGTCACTTTTTGTGGCCTTTCAAGGCCATTTCTTTTTTTTTCTCTGAAATAATCTGTGTTTCTTTCCATCTGGAGATGAGCCCATGACGTTTGTTGGGAGAGTATGTCACTCACAGGAGATGCCTACAGAAGAATACCTTGTTTGCCGTAGCAGAAGTGCTCTCACTGAAGCGGAAGCTGAGGGAGGGGAGGAAGGACAGTGGAAAGTGATGCCCAAAGTGTGTCTGATTCAGATCACATGGGGCAGTAAAATCCTCATCTGTTGCCCAATTCTACTCCATATTTGAAGCTGATAGTGCCCCCTGCCCCATCTCTTCTGAGTGTATTTTGATGCACAGTTGAAATAATCTGCCTCTCCTCTGGCTACCTTTGTGGAGCCCTGCCATTGCTTCAGTTTTTCTCCAAAGTCTATGAAGTCAAGGAATGACTGTCGGAGCTCTCTTTTCTGTCCGGTGAAAGTACTGTTCTGGTTTCCAGGTTTGTCTCCATACAGGTGCTGCTTAGTTCTTCCCAAATCTCTGATATCTGGGATTAGAAGCAATTAAATCCTTTCTCCTATGGTGTATTGGCTAAGCTTGTGATACTCAGTGGGTTTAGAGCTGCCAAACTAGAGGCTTTTTAAAAAGCCTTTGCATTAATATTGTTTTTATTCCTGTGACTTTTTCTGTGTAACTTGGTCGTTGCAACAATGCTGGTAGATGGTAGTGATGAATAAATAACCAAATCTGTTAGTAAAATGCTGCATTTTGCTCTGATTTACTTGCAGATATTTGAAGTGGATATGAAATCGGGCAGAATTGATGTGGAAGGGGAGGGAGAAAGAGACAGCTTTTTATGGAGGTATCTGTTTCATTATAGTATACTGAAATGTTGTTCTGCAGTGTTGTGATCAGGACAGTTTAAGACTGTCTATATTTCATGTTTTAATAGAAACCTTTTCTTATCCAGTTTTGCTTTAGACATGAAAATGCAATTTCCAAGGCTTTATCAGGTAAAACAAGAAACTCAGTGTGGAAAGAACTAGAAATGAAGTTTCTGCAGACACGTTTTCTTCTTCTAAATGCTGACAAATAACTTCTGCCAAATGCTACATAAAGGAGAAAAAGAAGCATATGGCAGTTCAACAGGAGTGAAAAGATGAGCTAATCCAGCATCCAACAAGTCTTTGGATGAGACTATAATAAAACCAACCAGCCTTTATCATGCTTGATAGCACCACTATAATTAGGAGTCTGTCACCAGCTTCATAATGAACTCTTAGCCCTATTTTCTGGGGTTTATAGTCTGGTAATAAGAGTCACTTTGGGTTGCAGCTTGGCATACTAGACCTCTCTGTGCAGAAGGCTCAAATCTAGCTTGCAGGTTTTAAATAAACTGACTGTTAAAAGTTGGGGGGTGGTGCCAGTGATGAGCAAGTTGTGCTTATAATCTGTCCTGAGTGTTTAAAGAGTCAGTGTCTAGAGTGATTTATTCGCCTTTAGCATGAAAAATACACGTGCAGTTCAGTATCCTGTTGTGCTCTTACACTGCCTTGTAGGAATCAAGAATGTAAGGAATCAAGATTTTTATTTACTTTTTTCCCTCCCTTGGTTTTATGATCCCTACATCTGCCCTAGCAGAAGCTGCTGCTGCAGGGCTGGGGACTAGCATTTGCTGTACTCTGCCTTAGAAATGTTCCTGCAAGGAAACTGATTCCTTGCAAGTCAAGTTTTCTGTCTTAGTGAGAAGTCTGGCACACAAGGCAAAAATCCAACTTGCTTCTTTCTGTCTTCTTTCCCTCCATCCTTGAGGCTTAGTCAGCTGCTGGCAGAGGGACTGGCTATGCAGAAGATGCCTGAGTTGTGTACAGAGACATACACTTAGTTCTGAATAAAGGGGTCTGAGCTTCAGGAAGTGTCAATTTTTTTTCTGAACCCAGAACCATTGCATGTCTAATCCCAAGTACTAGAAGCTGAAAGGAGCCCTCTTTCAATCTTATATGTTGTTCTCTCTTCCTTGCAGTGCAAGAGTTTCTCAGCACCTCAGGATGTGTCATGTAGCTATTTGAGAATGTTCACAGGAGACAGGGCAGAGGTCTCACAATAACATCTCCTCTGCAGAACATGGCTCTAGTAATGAAAGGTGAAATATTTGTATGCTAAGGCTGTGGGTTCAGATTACAGCTAGATGCCTAATGAGATTTTCAGAAACACTGAGATTCCCCTGCAGACTTGTGTGCCAGACTCTTTAAGAGTCTGGCTTAAAAGGAATAACTAGGCAATCTCCGTAACTTGAGCAAAACCTGAGTAGGTCAGTCCTGTCCCAGTATGATTCAACCTTCTGACCTGTATGTAAAAGCAAAGGTGAACTAAGGTGTATCCAGTTCACATTTAATATACAGTAAATGTTAACTTTCCCTCCCAAGCACGTCAGGAGAGTCTTTGATGTTCATTTTATGAAGGTGAAGAGGCTGGGAGAGGATTGATATTCATGACATGTTGCAGTAGTCCTAAGTCTAGCAGGGCAGGCAGCTGAGTGGTGCCTCTGAATCACTGTAGAAAAAAAAAAAAAGATTTAAAACCCACACATATGAGTACTGGAGACCAGGGAGTTGGGTGTGTCTCATAACCCCTCTAAATCCCTGCTGTACTGCTTCTGCTTGTCAGAAAGAGACAGTCTGTGCTGCTCTTCTGACAAAGAGACCTCCCCAAAGCTCTACATTTATGAATTAGTAATTCATAAATTAGCAGCTGTAGGTTGGCAGTCTCTTCAGAGGGCTATGCCAGGTTTTGCTTTCCCAAATGAGAGGCTGACCCATAAAGGCTATGCCTGTAAACTCAAGAGTTGAGAAATCTTGTCCCTTGAAGGGACATCATGCTGTTGGAGGCCACCATGCCTTGTCTCTAGGCAAACCCCATGGGAGCCAGGAAATGCTGCCTCTCGCAGATCCCTTGGCCCCAAGCCCCCGATCCTGCTGTACTCCATTCAAACCCTGCTGGCACCCCTGCTGCTGACTTCTGACCTAGCTGGCCAGGGAGGACAATAGGAAGGAGAGTGGTAACATATGTGCCTCTACACACACACATTCTTGGCTTCCTCACCTAGATCTGCTGGCAGGCATGTGGTAGGAAGCAGCTGCTCACACTACCAGTTGCATTACACCCTTCACTGGGCCCTGTGCTTTCCAGCAGGAGCCACGGAGCATGGACACGAACCAAAGTGTGACAGCCTTCTGCAGAAAGAGGGAGAGGTGGTGTAAAGAGCAAGGGAGACAAGGCAGGCAGGGACTCTGCCAGGTTCTCTGTGCACAGATGTGCAAGATCCTGGCCTGTGGCATGAGGGGCCAAGGGAGGACCTTTACCACTGGGGTCCCTACTACTGGCTACTTGGGATGGACATCACAGGAAAGCATGGAGTGTATTCTAGCATTCCTGTAAGAGAGGCATGCATAACCTCCAGGGAGAGCACTGTGAATGGGTGAGATTCATTCATTCTTCAAAAGCCACGAGCGTGCAGTGAGTAGGAACTGCTCATGCTAACAGCTTTGATATGGCCACTGAAGACTGGCATCTGAAAGAATCATACACCAACATGGGGGACTTCTGTGGGTGTGGTTTTGATCAGTAGGAAAAAACAAGCTGAGATATTCAATGAAGAATATAAAGCTGATCACAGAAGGAACCCACAGTACAATTTCATTGAAAAGAAGGCTTTTAAAAAATTCCATTAATTAGAATGCTTTTCATCTCTTTGCTTCATCTTAATTTAGAGCGAAATATGGAAGCACCTTCCAGCTTTTGTTTCACGGCAGAAGCTTGCATAACCCTTCAACTGGTATTTTCAAACTATAGTATAAATTACAAAAGGAAAAGTTGCAGTTGATGTGGAAAACACAATCTGTGTCTACAAAGTCTTCTGTTTAAAATGCTCATTTATACACTTCTCCAGAAGATGTGACAGCTCATCTCACTAGCAGGGCTTTTTTTTATATTTGCCTTGTTTAACATTTTTCTGAAAAAAGCCCTAAAATAGAGGAATCTTGCACCCTTCCCTTCCCTTCCCTTCACTTCCCTTCCCTGAAACTTCCCCTAGCAGAACAGTTTCATCACAATTCCTATCCTTTCCATGCAGATGTAATTCACAAAAATATACAGATAAGCATATTTCATATTACCTTTCTTGGAACTTAAGAATTAATTACTTGATGCTTAGCAGTAGTGTCCTCTTCTGCTGCCAAGCAAGGCATTAGCTAATGTCAGAAAAGCCTATGAAGACAAAAGATGAACTCTCAAGCAGCAAGGATAGACGCTGGATGTTTGTCTTCACTAAAACATACCTGCTGTTCCTCTCTTCAAGTAAGATAATTGGGTATTTGACTTTTTTAACATTTGCTACCAAATACTACTTATAAAAGACAGTCTTTGCTCTTTCTTTTCATGTGACCCATGGAAAAAATGCTTTGAGGAGGCTATTTTTTTCTGCTGCATTAATAGTCAAACTGTCATACTTCAATTATTATGCTATGAGGCTTCATTTTTAATACACTTAAGAAGATAGTATTTTTTTAAAAATTACCTAAAATGCACTTTTTCATAACAGTTGTGCTGTGAAGACCAAATCTTTCCTTTGTTTTTCTTAAGCATCTGAGATCCATTTTGAAAGTTCTTGGGGTTTTGGCAGTTTCTGAGTTTGATAAATTCTGATTGATAAATCTCTAGAGTGAAATAAAAAACAGACAAGAAGGAGGAAAGCAGCAATTTTCCTGCCTCTGACAAAGCTGGGTGGCACACCATCTACTCTCCCAGGAGGCAGATGTTTAGGGAGGTAATGCTGTGCCATCATTCCTGGCCCATGTCTGAGGGCTAAATGCTGCCTATTTACTGTGAATTTTGCCTTGCCAGTAGATACCTAAAGGTTTTATTATTCCCTCTTATTCCAAGTGCTCAGAGGGGAAACCTATTACTTCTTCTGCTGCTGTAATCTCCTAACAGTTAAGGAGCTTTAAGTTCCCCATCCCTCTAGTGCTACCCCTGAGGCTTCAGAAAAGAAAGTCTCTGCTACTCTGGTCCCCTCTCCAGTCTTTTCCAGTCCTCCTGGCCTCTCCAATCTCCTCCTCTTCCAATTCTCAGCTGTTCTTTATGGGTTTCCAAAGAACAGTGGTCTATATTTGGTGTGATTCTTGCCTGTTTTGTTAGTGCCATTGGTCAGCTTATCATGGAGCACTTATATTGTCTGCACTTAGTAATTTCATTCTGCTGGTTTTTGATTGTAAGGAGCAGGCGACTGTTGCTATCTCTCTTCAAGCTCAGGAAGTGGCCACTGAGATACGTTAGTCCCCAGCTTATTTGAAAACACTAGTTTTGGCAAAACCAGAAATACCACAGTTATTTTTAGCAGAACCCTTCATTTTCCAAAGTTGATGATTTTGGTTTTCCATTTTCCCTGGACAAGATTATTTTTCAACCCGGTTATACATCTATAATTTTAGTCATCTGTGTAGAAACTGAAACCACAGAGTAGGGAAGCGGAGGAGCCCTGCAGATACTCATCATGCAGTGTGGACTGACTGTTGAAATGGTGTGTGAGAAACGAGCCTAAGCACTGCAATGCTCTCTCTCTAAAACTCTCTCACCTAATCTAAATCCTTCACAGAACTTACTGCTTTTGGCTCACCACGTGTAAATGCTGGAAAGCATTTCTGGGTGAACAGAATTATTTTTCAGGAAGAGTTTTGTTTGCGAGAAAGGGAGAAGGTTTTTACTTCTGCAGGAAAAAGAAAAGGAAGCAATGAGGCCTCAGAACTGGGCAAAACCAGATACGGCACTGTAGCTGTGGATCAAATCAACACAGCATGTGTGTTTTGGATTTGTGCACACATGGTAATAAAACCAGCAAAAATCTTCATGGGATTTTACCAAGAAGAAGTTAATACAGAAGCCAAATCCATTTATCATTTCTTTGGTTACGTGCCACTGTCCCTTACAACATTCTTTGGGCTGTAAGCAGTGAACAGGTTCTCTCCCAGCACATACACGTGCTCTGTTTTTAATGGCTTCCCCACCACTCCACTACTTACATGTTTTGTGACACCGGCAGTTTTTCCTCTTATGGGGGCTAGGGGCATTGCTATAAGAAATACAAATATTTGGAGAGAGAACAGGGTTGGCCCAGAGGCAGATCTGGGGGATTTTGGAGGAAAGTTGTTTATGACAGGACTACTAGTATACAGGTCTATTCAGCTTCTACTCCTTTTTCCAATTAATAAAGTCTATTTTTTCTTTACCCTCTGCCTTCCCCACACTGTTTCCCCCCCCACAACCCTTCCAATTAGAAAGAGTAGGTTCCACAACCACCCATGTATTTGTGGTCTACCTGAGGAAGCTGGTATAAGCTGAAGTCCTTCCACAGCCTCCTTGTGCTGCCCTAGGGAAGGTGTCATGCCTCAGTTGCTCTATCTGAACACCCAAGCAATTCAGATCTTTCCTGCACTTCAGCTCATTGATTTTGCAGTTGTTCCCTTCCATTACTGCTTGAAGATAAAACACATCTTGTGCTGCCAGCATTTCCTGGCTGATGGTCAGGAGGTGAACATCTAGTTTTGCTTTTCTCTCATCCTGCGAAGACACAAGAGTTGACATCAGGAGCTGTTGGGCTGATCACAGCTCCTCTTCTGGCAACTCTGTCAGCTGGTCAGAATTAGCAGGGATATTTTGAACAGCTTAAATAATAGGTCTTCACACACCTGGCTGGTTTTGGCAGATAGAGGCAAGGGAGGAAGCATCATCCAAATGGCTCTGCTGGAAGCTTTGAAGGTTGGTAATATCCAAAGGAGTCTGGACAAGCAGAAGACAAGACTGTTCTTCTGTGCTGAAGACAGTCGCTGCTCCAGCTGATGGAACTGAAGCTGGAAGATGGTGTCTGGCTACAAGTTGTGACTAGTGCCTGTGACTAGTGCATCATGGCAAACTTTTCTCCTAGTCTGTGGTTGAATAAGTTGGGTAAGAACATAGAAGTGTATACTTCAAACTGAGGGTTGTGTTGTTGTGTGCGTTCTTAGCTCTGGTGTGGTCATGGGATCCAAGAGGATTTGTCACAGCTGTTGGCCACAGTTTGCTCTCTGAATGTTCAGAGAACCAATTATTTTAGAGAAGATGAACACTGAGCTCACCTCTGTTTAGACCTTGGTGGGTGGAGTACAGCAAGCATGTGGTTGTGCCTGAAAACAAAGTTGATATATGAGAAGTTTATCCACAAAACATCCAACTGATGCTTTCTGGAGAACCACAAGATACAACGTATGCAGTCATCAACTGAGGATTAAGTCAGGATAATGGTGTAAAAGGATTTGTTGGTCTTCTTATAGTCTAGTTAGACTAGAGTGCTCTTCCAGTGTGGTATAGGCATGCATGAATATGGATTCAGAAGAGGAGATAATGTCAGTCTCTTCTGCCAGGTAACAAGTGCCAGGATGAGAGGAAATTACCTCAAATTGCACCAGAGAAGGTTTAGATTGGCTATGAGGAATAATTTATTTTCTGAAAGTGTGATCTGTTATTGCAACAGACTGCCCAGGGAAATCCCCATCCCTGGAAGTAGGCAAAAGGCATGTAGATGTTGCCCTTGCCTATACAGTTTAGTGGTGGATGTGGTGGTACTGGGTTAATGGTTGCACTTGGTGATCGTAAAGATTCTTCCCAACCTTTAAGATTCTGTGATTCATTAAGCATTTTGAACTGGAAGGCCACTATGTAGCTTCTCATGAGTTGAGTTGCTTCCATGCAGCACAGCTGATGATGGGCTGTGGAGCAAGGACACATCAGCAGTGTAAGCAGAGAGTGCTGCCAGGACCTTGCTGTGAATCTTCAGCCTCATCTGTGTCTGTTGAGCTGTGTGTATGCCTTTGCTCTGGCATCTGTGAGGTACTGCAAAAAGCACTTCCGTGGCAAGAGCGGTCACTTCCAGCAGAGGTGTGGAAGGCGTAGGAACTAATGTCTGTAGAAGAGGAGGAAGGACTGAAAATGCCTACAGTCCTCACTGTGTCCAGAGGATCTCTTCCATGGAGTAAGGCTGTAAAAATCTGCTGCCTGTCCTCTCACTGTCGTGGTGTAAGAGGTAACTGTGCTCTCCTCCAAAGCAGACTGGTAAAATCTGTTCCCATTGCACAAAGATGCATTTTTCCCTTCAGTGCTGAAGGAGCCGAGTTTCCCTGTGGGCTCTAGCTGTAATTTGCCTCTCTTGCTTTCAAAGGTGTCTATCTATTTTCAAAAAAGATTTTCATTTAAGTCTTCATTTTCCTTGGAGCCTGCCTTCAGATTCAGCAACAACAATGAAAAAAACCCATTGAACTAGTGAAACTGCAGCCTTGTTCCTTCCTTGATTTGTGGTGGTATTTACCAAGAATGTGGTGGGACTTTGACTGACACTCTCCCAACAGGTGAAAAATGCATCCCCACTACAACACACACATCTCCCAACTAGCTTAATATGAAAATGAGCTCTTCAAGTATTTTCTTTCTCTCCCAAGTAAATCTGTAATTAATTCAGTTCTGGTGTATTCTTCTGACCATTCTCAGATCTACTTCATCTCTTGCATTATGGTCAGCCAATAATTCTCATAATTTTAGAGAAATAGTTCAGAAGGTTGAATTTTGTTATTTTCTATGGACCTCCATTTTCTGTCAAAGTAATGTATTCAAAGTCATTGAAGTTGAGATCATCACAGGTTTAGCCTCTACAAAAAACTATTTGAGATGTGACCCACTGTCATCCAGTGACTTGCTTTTGGATGGAGTTTTAGGTAGTGGAACTTAAGTAGTTCAGTCTGATGTGTATTTAATAATATCCATGGAATTCCAGTATTTGAAATTTGTATTGAGAAAGCAGAGTGGGAAAGAGCCTTGTCTGTCCCAGCATTGTCTGTCTGATCATGCAATCTCTTGTGGCCTTCTGACACCATCAAAATTTCTAATGCAAATCTGGATACCACTATAGTGAAATTAAATCTCCTGCTAACATGCTGGCTTCTCTTAGGAGCTGCTTAAAAGCAAGAGGTGGCAGGCCTGCAGAGAGTGCAGTGGATGGTTTCTGGCAGTATGGCCCAGCTGCTGCAGGTGCATTGCCTGAACAGCCACTGTACAAGTCTCCCATTGCAGGGTCTCTGCACTGTTCCCACCAGGTAACTGCTGACACTGCACATGGTTGTGTGTTTTGGATCTGTTTCATGCCTTGTTCTCCAGAGGCAGCTCAGTCTACTTTGTGAAGATACCTCAAAAGAGAGGCAGTTGCTGTCCAGTGAACATGTGTTATTTGGCTTAACATATGAAAACATTAGCTGGGGTTTTCTTATGCCCCTTGGCAGAAAGGTGTTCTTTTAAAGAAATGCCAATAATAATAAAAACTACTTCAAATGAGGTCTAAGTTTCTTGACTACAAGTGGGAAATTATGTAGATTACCAACCCTGAGAATCTTCTGATACTCAGCATCATGATTAGAGGGTGTGCAAGTCTATTTGAGGACTTGGCTAATTTAAACTACTTGAGTTCCATAGCTAAATTACTTCAGGTGATGCTTAAGAGCTGTGTTTTCTAACAATGAGGGCTCAATACATTACATAAGATGTAGTTTGTTTGCTGTTTGTGACCTGCTGTCATTTTAAAGTAATGCTTGCACTCGACTGTTTTCAAGCCTTTGAAGAGGGGATAGTTTTGCTAATTGTATTCTATACTGAAGTTACATGACTAAATATTGAATAGAGGTTTTCCTTTTGCTATGTGACATGGTCTGATTTGTTGGCCTTGAAATAGATAATTGGAAGATGAGATGGCAGCTTTTTTAAAAAGAAAGTGCCTGCATTTTGCACTCAGTTTAAGAATCTCTTCCTCTCTGTGTGTACCCATACATATGATTTAAACCACATTACTGGAACACACATGAAAGTTATTTGAAGGCAAGAAGCAAGTCACGTGCATGTGAAATGTAGTGTAGATCTAACCATATGTATATATATATTTGATAATTTTTTTACATATGCACATTACTGGATGCTACTTCATCTCACTAACACGTACAACAATATCCTTTAGAACCACTATGAGAGTGGCATCCCTTGTGGCCCATCTAGCACTTGTGTTAAGAGATTGTCCCTGCCACCTTCCAGAAATCTCTTTTGGGCTGCCTTTCCCTCTTCAAGTTCAGAGAGGTTGAAGTCTCCCTTGAGAACTAGGGTCTGTGGTGTGGAGACTTCCTAGAGTTGTTTACGGAAGACTTCGTCAACTTTGCTGTGTGGTCTGCAATAACCTCCCCTCACAGTGCCACCCTTACTGGTCTCTTTTTTAATGCCAACCCACAAGCATTCACCCAAGCTATTGTCCATCCTATAAATGAGCTCCAAACATTTGAATGTCCCTTTCACGTAAAGGGCAACAATTCTTCATTGTTCTGTTTTCTTAGGTGGATCTCTTTCATAGTTTTTGTTGCTCAAGAGAGTTCCATGGTCACAGAAGCCACATCTCTCCTGAGATACCAGTCATGCAGCCAGACATGTATTAGCAGGAATTATGCACCCCTACCTGGGCTTTTCTCTTTTGCATTTAGAATCAAGGAGAGCATTGCCTGGGCTCGAGGCTTTACCCATAGAGTTCCATAGTGAGGTCTAGCATGGCACTATCACTGCTGCCTGCATGGATGAGCAACAAGGGGTGATAGTTGTTGCGATGGGATAGTGAGCTTTAGTTTTTCATCATCCCAAATATGGCACCCCACAAATAAACCATCTTCCATGACATTGTCTTGCATCAGTAGATGGATGCCTTTGAGCCCTGCAGAAGGGAATTTCCAGCCGGTGTTATCCAGCCCCTCTTTATGGTGTCCATACTTCATTAAGGCCTTTTGGGCCTTGAAACCCCCCTTCATGGAGTTTGCTCTTCATCCCACGCTATTATGTCACAGAATCAGTCCTGTCCATTCAGACCTGAGGGCAGAGAAAGAGTGTCTGTCCTGCCCCAGAAGTCACAAGCTGCCAGCTGCTTGGGCGCCTATGTCCAGCCACACAACTTGGCCTCCCAGCATCCCTCCTTCTTCACGTTGTGTAGCTTGGGCTCTTGCTTTTGTGAGACCATGAAGACCCTGTTTATCTCCTACTCACCCTCTACTCCCATCCTCCCACAGCCCTCCTAGGCGGATGCCAAGTGCCCCATGGTGCTGCACTCCTCTGGGAGAGATCACGGAGGAGGTCAGGGCCAGCACCTCCCTCTGGGCTGTGGCTGCTGATTTGCTACAGCGCTACTTCCAGCCACTGCTGCAGATCCAGAGCCTGCTAATTCAGGTGGGAAGGCTGAAGTGCATAACAGCCCTGGGCGTCTTGTAGAAGAAGGAAAGGAAATTAATTCCTGAGGATTCCCTACAGCACAATGTTTTACCATAGTCTCATTGGGACAGGAGGATGTGGTGTAGCTCTCCAGCAAAGGAGGCTGTGCTGGGCTGGAGGGATCCTGAGAGGAGAACCCTACTGGGTAGCCAAGCTTGATTTCTCATAAGTAGTGTTTAAAAAGGCTGATCTTGACAAGAGTGAGGAAGTATTTCTTCCTTTCTTGTCTCCAGGCATCCTATTAACAGGTTTGCTGCAGTCAAGATCTCAATTTCAAGAGTATAAAAAACTGTTGGGTTGCTTTTTTGTTTTGTGTGTTTTCCCTACAGGGTATCGTGATACCTTCACTGGAATCTTTTTTTCTCTGATTTTTCCCAACCTCAGTGACAAAAAGAAACAAGTTATCCAATTTTGATAAGACAGTTTGCCATTAATGGCCACCTTTGAGATGACTTTTTAAGCCACTTGAGTATTCTCGCACGAAAGTCAATAGTTTTCTGTTGTTATTGGGTGTTTTTTTAATTTGTGGAATGCCTTTTCTTCATTCAAATACACGTCTCAGCCTCATCAGTATATTAATAGCTGTGTTTTTATGCATAAGTATTTATTTCTCGACCCAATTTGCAGCTGTTATGGTTTGTTGGATCAGCGATTTCATTTTTAAAATGAAAATTCTAAGGAGGTTTTGATTATGAAATGCAATGCCTTGAAAAGAACTATTAAGTTTTAATACATCAATACCTGCTTTTGCAAAAAAATTGCTTTTAAAACTTCATACCTGTTTAATTCATCTATGGTACCTCTAATTTTAGAAGTCTGGATGACAGAAGGCTTCTATCCCCATAACAATTTAGAAAATAAATAAATAAATAAATTTTAGGTCTAATTCCGACTGACAAAAGGAAGCAATCATCCAGAACAACATGTAGGATGATTCTTTAGGTCTTTTTGTGTTTTAAAAAGCCCTGTGAGAAGGTTTTGGGGAGCATTTTAAAAACCCTCAGTGTGGCGGGTTGATGTGATCCTTTTAGCACAGGAGATGACATTACCCAAAATCAATCACACAGTCTAACTGCCCTTCCCCCACAATTTCATGTTTGAGCCAGTCCTCCCACGTTAGCTCTTGTGAAGATGGCAGGGAGAAGAGAGAAAAGGGGGGAAGACTTATTTGGCCCTGCACAGGTTAAAAAGCCCTGTGCAGCGAGCGCTTTGGAGGAAGGCACAGGAACAGTGTGGCTATTTGTGTGCCCACAAATGTGGCGAGACAGTGGTTTGCATTTTGCTGACAAATGACTTGGTTTCCATCCAGCTTAAGTTGGACACAAAATCGTAAGCTGCAAATGAGCTGGGTCCCACAGCTGTTCACCACATCTGGGCTTTTGCAGGGCTCCCACCCCCAAGCCACTCCCATAGCACAGCCCTGCGCATTCTCCCTAGACAGATTATTCAGCAGAATCCAGTCAAAAACTGGCTTCATGTTTGCCAGGGGTTTCTTGGCCCTGAGACTGGCCTGTCTGAGAGGAAAACATTCCTGGAAGATGTCTGGAGGGCCCATCCCTGAGACTTTCTTCTTGTTTGTCAGTGCTGAGAGCTGGGGAAGCCATTTTGCAGTGTGCAGAGCAGTCTGTGCTCTACCCCTTCTTTGGCTGTCCTGGGAAGATGAAGATGAGAGACAACTGACAGGAGAATAATCAAGCTCTACTGAACCACTGAGGTTTTCCTGATTTGGGTGGTGCAGTTAAAAAGGACATTATAGGTTTACCTCGGATACTGTAATACATGTTTTATTAAACGTTTTCTGCTTGGTCAGGAAAGCTTGGTGATCTCCATGTTAGTTCTGGCATCCTCTCAGCCACTTCTCTAACTGACTGTTGTTGCCCAAAGAGGTGGTGCTGTCCCCATTCTTCCCTTTATTGCCTCTGCAGATTGCCTGTCTGCACAACAGTGAGCCAGCTCAGCTATTGCATAGCCAAACTGAACCAAACCAAAGAAAACAAGATTTCTGCTAGATTAGTGAGTCAAATCAGTTTGTTCCTGAGGGCCAGCTGCAAGGAGGATCTGGGACTGCACAGTGCAGGCTAAGCAACAGAGAAGGTCCCCTCGCCTGGTGGTGTGGATCATATGGGTCAGCTGTCTCAGAGTGTGCCCAAAGCATTCCTTCTTGGGTATCCACCAAGACACAAACTCAGTGAAACCCATCCTGTAGAGAGACCACACTAATCTCTTTGTGCCTCTCTCTTTTGTTTTTCAGTGTGGGTTCTTTGAGGAATATTCTTTACTTTTACGCAATTCTGTTGAAAGAGACAGTCAAGCACAAGAGGACAAATCAGTTTAGAAAACAAATTTCATTTATCCCAGTGCTCACAAAAGCATTTATCTTATAACCTGCAAAATGAATGGATGCTAGAGAACCTATTCCTATTTCCTAGTCATGCTGAGTGCAGCCACTGTCAGCACAGGTGATCCCTCACCCTCCAATATTAAAGCCAGGGCTGTGGCAAGTATTATTCGTCAGCTCAGTAATTCTGTATCTCACAGTAACAGCTCCCACTGTCACTGACTCCTGTAAATGCCCATGTATCTCAGTAAAATGCATTTTAAGACACATTCTTTTACCTCATTTGGTTAATTAAAGTCATCAAAACTTTGAGAAATCATTTCAGAGAAAATGTAAGTCTTCTGTATCTCTATGGGAGAAGAAAAAATGAAAGTGTATCTTTTTGAGGATTTGATAGTTTGTTTCTTTGGCAGAACCTCCTGTGCTGAAAAATATTTCACAGAGACAGTGCTTCAGACTCCAGTAGGGTTACACGTAATTCTAACATTGTACAGCAGCTCAATCTGAACGCCTGGAAACCTTTCCAGGTATTTTGTGGGAAAGATGCTAAATTCTGAGGCAGTGTTAGCCATGTGCTGCCAAACAATTAGACTGGACTTCTAGTCTTCACCTGGCAGTGAAAAATAGGCTTGAATTGTGCGTATTTACAGGGCGTTTTGTTAATCATCCCTCTTTTCTAGCAAAGATTAAAGAGCTAGCCATCCCCTTGCAAGCAGCAGGAAGCATTTGTTGGCTAACTGTGGCAGAAGTTAATGAATACTTGGTCTCCTGCAGACACTACTGTGTAAAGAGATAACAAGAGGGAACACCAAGCATGCCACCTTGACTATCTACTTACAGTAACTCAGCCAGCTGGCGATTAAAGCCATCTAGTTTTAGAGGGCACCAAGAGAAATGCTCCGGAATTTCACGCTGAATTGGTTTAAGAAGTTATTGTTCCAGCTGTCAGCTGTGTTTCTTTACCAGCCATGGTTGAAGGAAATGAAAGCTGACTTCCCCCTCATCACAGTTCACAGCCTGGTATGCTAACTTATGCTGAAATATGCTGGCCATCCTTTTCCAGAGATTGCAACCTCCAGCACACAGGGAGGATTGTCAATTCAGGGTGGCATCTGCAACCAGGCATGAACTGCTTGGACTCCTATTCCCACATTACGTTAGGGCTAGGAGACTGGTGTTTGTGGTATCTCACTAACAACTTCATCAGAATTATATAGATTATATATTCACATCAACAGACAGCATGCTGCTTATGGGGAATTGTAATCTATAGCAGATGCAATTACCTCTGGAGGCAAATGCACATGTGCATGCCTGGCCACACTGCTGTGGACTTCCCTCACAACTTTAGAATGGGCAAGGGCATGTTTTAGCTCACCTCTTGAAAGAGCCTTTGCAGTATGTTCTTTTATTTTGAAGGAAGGCATCCAGGGTTTTGTTTTTCTGTCCTTTTGTTACAGTATGCCGTGTTGCCTGTTTCAAAACTGGCCTTTCTGGTGCTGTTAACCTTTCAACCCTAAACAAAGCAGGGTTTAAAATACTTGTATTATTGAAGGTATTCTTCTGCTTATTCACAGAAGTGGAGGGAGGGGAAGGCTCTTCTGTCAGGTCCATAAAATAAATTCAGGTCAGACAGGTTTTGAAGCTTCTAGAAAACTAAAGGAATGTGTTGCTGTTAAAGGACTAGTGTCACTAGAATTCTGCATGCACTGCTGTCAGTCATTAAGGTTTCTTCCTTCTGCAGGATCTGATCCCTAGAAATAAACTGTGATAATTTTGCAGGCTAGATACACTATCTGGTGTTTCGAAGAGGTGTAATGTATATAGCTTCCATGAAACAAAGTCTTGTTTAATCTTAGCAGAACTTGTGCAATGTGTAAGAAGGATTTACAAATAAAAATCAAATTATTAGCTTTTTTCAAGATTTGCCATTTTCTGTAAAAAGTGGTGGATTCAAGTTATTCCTATGAACTCCAACAGAGGCAAACACTCACCTTCTTCAAATTACTTTAATGCTTTTTAGGTATCTTTGATTTGTGTCTCTATGACTGGCAATGATGACAAAGTTGTGGAGGTGACAACTGCCTGCAAAAACCCCTTTATAGCTATATGGTCTGTCAGTTTACTGTGAGGTTACTTACCATTTTATCCTTAGTATTTTCTACTAGCATGGAAAATTCAGGTTATTCATTCATCGAAAATGTTGAAATAGCTACTCTATCATTATCTTAATAACCTGGGTCAATGCAGCATGTGTGCACTGCTACAGATCAGTCCTACCTTCCTTATAGCTGTCTGTCAGAGTGCATGGCCCTGATCCTCAGCAAATGCTGGGCAATTGAAAAAGACTTTATTTCCATGCAATTTGCCTCTCTGAAATGGTTCTTGCTTTGTGCACTGTCGCCCACTGCATACAGCTAAATGGATAAACATGAAATTATTGTGCATATCAGTATGATGCACATGCCAGAATGTGTCATGTATAATCTGAAATTACAAGCAGACAGTTATCTGCCCTTTTTCTGTTTGTTTGTTTGTTTGTTTATGGATTTCTGTGCATATGTGGTTTTGGACTACAGGTATTATATATGTTAGATTTTTTCATAAACAGATCTAGTACAATATATTCTGTTTTGAGTAGCTTCTCCTCCCTCCTTTATATAAGCATGTAATGCTAACTAAATAACAAATATTTTAACAAGTCAAATAAATGTTTTTTAAAGCTCTCATTTGGAAAGATGTCTCTGCAGGTGCCGTATTTTCTTTAAAACTGTCAGTCGGCAGCATGAAGTAAAATTTAAAAAGCAAAAGTATGCATTTTTTAAAGACTGAGCCATAAAAAAGAATACTTCAAGAATATTTTTTTTTACTAACCTTAACTCTTAGAAGAATTGCATCTTGTAGTGTTTGCTATTGCTGTGTGATTGTGTGGTGGTTTTTTATTTTTTATGAGGTAAGCATAGAGACCTCACCAATCTTTGCCTTATGTTCACTAGTTAAAGATACTATCAGTTTTTCCTAACTTATAATAGGTTAAGGAAGAAAAGACTTGGTCCTAGCACCAGTAAACTGAAATACACTCTTGTGAGAAATGCATGTTTCTGCATTCCTTTTCTTCTGCTCTTGGCAGAAAGCATGATTGTGGTTTACATGCATTTTTTCCTCCCGTTTCTTTTGCTGGTGGCCATTAATGCTGTTATTTCCATTATCATGTTTGAATCAGTATGTCTTCCTAAGAGAAGGTTCTTCTTCATACTATATATTAGTATATTTAAATATGTTTCTGGTCAAGGCTGGACTGTATTTTTTCTGTTGAGCTTTTGTCTCAATATGCTGGGTTATTGACTTCACTGGATATTTTCTGACTCTAGAAAACAATCTGGTTATCTGCCTTGCAAATAAAAACAAGTTCCTAAAAGAAGAGTTTTTATGGACATATTGTTTTCAAATAGCAGAAATCACTTTGAAATAATTTCTCCTTCTGAGGCAGTTTTAAGAAATTACTTGCCCTGCCTGGACAAATGCATGGATTCTCTAAGATCCCTTTTCTCTGAAGGTGCCTATGCAGGCCTGACCACTGCTTTCAAGGGGAACATTTCAGTCTTTGACCACTATTTATATGACTTTGAAATCCAAACATTTTGAGCATGTGTCATGGTAACACAAAGCATTGTTCCCTGACAACCTTTGCACTTCATGTACAGTCTCTGCAGTACTAATCATAAATATGCAAGGACAAATAATTAATCCTTGCTCTTACTAGAAATGACTTTTGTGTTTGCTTCCCAAGGAAACTACCTAGATGCATTTGGTGTTTAAGAATTGCTTGTAAACATGTAAAAAGCTATTACTATGCAAATTTGGTATCCATGGCCTTTCCATTTTGCTGATTTCCTGGGTTCTCTGAGGACTATAGCTATAGTTAAAGTGCTGCAAACCATGGTAGAAACCTGAGGCATAGCTTTCAACCCAAGACTTGGCTGAGCTCTTCACAGCTGTTTGAAGGCAGCCACATCATGTAATACAGTCATCTCATTAGGTAATCAGTTGACCAGATACATCATTACTTAAAAATTCATTGTAGAAAAAAATCTCTTCTGTTTCTAATCTGTGGTTCAGCTGTGATGCTAAACTTAAAATCAAGCAAGTGTGTATATATATTTAGATGACTGACTTCTGAATGCAGGCCAGACAGAAGCAATTTGCACATTGAAATGTGACAAGCTCACAGTGTAGAATTTTAATCAATGAGACATTTTAGCTCATCTCCATGTATTATTTATGCTTGCAAACTAATATCAGATTAAAATATGGCAAACTTGCTCTTCCCAGAGGAGAGTTTGGAGAGAATGTGTAAGGGCTCGGGGTGATGAAGCTAGGCACAGTGAGGACAGTCTGCCCCATTAAACTGTTAATCAAACTGGTTGTTTATGACAAGAGGTACCACTGTTACCACCTTTGTAGTATGAAGCAAAATACTAGCACTCTTCCATGTGCCAGTATGTTCTCATGTTAAAACTGAATTCCAGAGACAAGATTACTGCTAGGTCTTCAGTGCTTAGCTTTATGGAAATTAATTACTTTGTTGCTCTAATTTGTGAGGTTAAATGATTGTTGTGTAGAATAGCTGGCTGTTGTTCTCTGCTACTAGTGTCAGACAACTTTTTTTTGCAGCTACCACCTTTCAGAGGATTTTGGTGAAAATATCACACATCACCACACAACATAGTGTACAGTATCCAAATTCCAAGATGAATAGGTATTTTGCAACTGCAGAATGTGGCTGTCTTCTTGAAAGTACCAGGACAACATCCTTTGACCATCATGTGTGTATAGGTATCATCCATCATTCCCAGTATTTTTGGTACTTGTCATATGAAACTTACAGTTCAACTTTTCTAACCTTAACCAACAAATATGAATTAAAATATCCCATAATAAGAAAGAATTCCTATGTACTAAAAAGAAATATGTGTTCATTAAAGGAACATTGAGATCACTGGAAACTTCAAAGATGAATTTGAGGCAGAGAATGATTGACTTGTATTAATAGGGAAGAAAACTTTATTCCCAGCTGGAGAGGAAACAGGACTGGCAGAAAATCTTTGAAGCATTTGTTCATAACAGAACAATCTTGTCTTTGGGGTTCTGTTAAATGAATTAAAATCAGCTTCCTTTCTCTTAACTTTCTGAATTAACAATAAGAGATTAACAGTATTGCGACAGAATTCTAAGAGTTTTGAGTAGATCAGTTCTTTGTAAGTGGATAAACTTTATTTTGGCCAGTGTTGAACAAGTAACTCATTACAAATAAGTAATTCAAGATGATGAAGTGGATTTTGCTCATAAAAAAGTTCAATTGCATTATTTAAATGCATTCCGTACATTTTTCTCCCCAGCGATTGGGCAAGGAAGAAGAGGTGGTGCCATGGCTGTTCTCTTTTTGAGATTGCTTAGAAATCTCTTAATTATCATTATAAGTCTAAAAAAGCACCAGAAGGATAAGTAGATTCTCAAAAGTTTCCAAAAGCTTTACCTGAGTTCTCAGGCTGTTTTAGAGAGTCTTCAAAGAGAAGCAGTTATAAATATGAAACTGCAGAAACAATGTGTGGTTTGGCAAATAGAAAACCTTGATGGGAGTGTTTGTGTTTATCACAGTAAATACTTAATAATCATCAATAAATCACTTAAGCTGATGGTGAGCCTAAACCATGTTCAGGGTTTCAGCTTCAAACCTATCTTGTACAATACTTGAAGCCTGGAGCGCATGTGTGTGGCATTGCAGGTGAATGTTGTTGCATCAAATGTTGCTATTTCTTATTCAGATCATAGCCTGCACAACTGGTAGCATGCCCCATGAATGAAATTAATGCAATTGTCATAATAAAAATAACTTAACAGATTGCTTTTTCTTATATATAGTCAGCAGTCCATAATGGTTTGGTTTATTGTGTTATAAGCCGGTTAAGTCTAACACACATATTTGAAATGTAAGTAAGAACTTTAAAGGGCTCATAACTCAGTGTGCATTCAGATAATTTTTTTAACTAAATTAATACTTTACGTAATACCTTACTTCACATACTGTTCCCTTGGGATTTAGAAAGACAGTAATTACATGGTAAACATACACTAATTATTGGAATCACTTCTTGCAGTTTAACATGTCCATGAAGATTTCTTTCTGAGGTATTATGGTAATTTAATTTTTGGGTTTTTAAGCCTACCACCCATATCACAATTGCTCAGCTCCACTGTAGAACAGAAGGTAGTTGAGTAATTGGTATTGGGTAAATTGTCTCTGTTAAACAGGTGGCAGGTGCTTGGGAGATATTGGTGCTGCTGGTCCAGGAGTTTGTGATAGGGTTTCAGTAGGTTATTTAAGGTGGGGTTTTGGTCCTCCCCTGTGTAGTCTTAAATCAGTTGCAGCTTATCAGTTCCCTTCTGTGAATATCATCTCCACGTCAGGATACCAAAAATGCTGAGACTAAGAGCAAGTCAGCGCACAAGTGGTCAAACATCCAAAACTAGACGGAAAAGAATAAGAAAAGAAAAACACATACCAACTCCCTCCATCACACCATGTGGGAGTTAAATCACATATCTTCATTTAATCTCATAAGGGACAAACAAAATATTTAAGAGACATTGTAAGAGTGCTGTCATTTTGAAGGATAGACTCATACTCAATGATATATTTTTAAAAATTGAAATAAATCAATTAATCAAATTCCCCCAAAACCAAACATCTAAATTGATCACTCCATGTGCCTGTTCTGTGTTTAGTATCCATTTTTCTTTTAAAAATCCAGTTTGTGATTCAGTTGACCAGAGGGATGGGGCACCTCTCCTATGAGAAAATGCTGAGAGAATTAGGACTGTTCAGCCTGGAAAACAGAAGGCTTCAGGGTGACCTAACTGTGTTCTTCTGGTAACTGAAGCAAACTTACAGGAGAGATGGGGCAAGGCTATTTACAAGGGCATGCAGAGACAGGACAAGGGGGAATGTGTTCCAATTGATGGTAAGTTTAGATTAGATATTTGGAAAAGAATATTTACTGTGAGGGTAGAAAGGCACAGGAACTGGATGCCCGAGGAAGTTGTGGATGCCCCATCTCTGGCAGTGTTCAAGGCCAGGTTGGATGGAGCTCTGAGTAACCTGGTCCACTGCCCATGGCAGGTGGGCTGGGCCTAGATGGTCTTCAAGGTCCCCTTTCAAAACAGTCTAGGATTCTAGGATTCTGATGAGCACTTTTTAACTTTCATCTTGTGACAGAGATTGTAGCTGCATGGAGGGCTACTGTCTGCACATCTGACTTCAGATGACCTTGTAGTTTTTAATATTGTGAGGTGTTGTTTTGACCTTGATTATATCCTTCTGCATCTTTTTTCATGTTCAATTGCTGAGCTGTTTAGTCTCGTGTCTAAGGGTTTGTTGATACAAATCTTACCTGCCCATGGACATGTTTCAATTCTGTGGCCTTTTTCAGGACATGGGGATATTTTGAGTTGTTCAATATTTTGAGAAGGAGCAAGGTAATTATGTATCTTCTAGCTAGTTTCTGTCTTACTGGTAGATCCTTAGGTGCCCCTCTAATTCTGCCTTTGTCTTCTGCAAATCTGCACTGGCCTGGTTGTTCTGGTGTAAGTCTGTAAGGAACCACTCCCTGTCATATCTTAATCCTGTTTCTAACAGCTTTCCAGGTCAAAGGCAAGAAGTGATCTTCCCAAAGCACCTTGAAGGGATGATTCTAATGCTCTCCCCAAGGGATTCTAAAAGGAGATGCCTGTTTATGTCCCCATTTAACGTGGGATAACTGCACAGAGAGCAGCTCTTTCCTCCTCCCCCTTTGGCTTAGGGAGTTTGGGAGCAGTTACCATGGCTTGACAGAAATTTGGGGCAGTTGTAAAAGGGAGAATCCACTTGCTTAGAGTACAAGCCCTGACTCTGTTTATCAGTAGGAAGCCATATCTGTATCTCTCTCCTGGATCTGACTGCACAAAAGCAAGCCCTTTGCTCCAAAACCTAATGTGGATTGTCTGCTATTTATGGTAAAATACAGGCAGCTGCAGAGAAAAACAGGCTGCATTTTAAAGCTTTGGAAACATGGTTATGTCCTTTAAATGGACTTTGCAAGGTTGTGTCTGTGTAAGTGCCGTTGCAGTAGAGGCAGGTACATACCTGGCTAGTCTGGATGCTGAATTTCAGATCCTGAAAATAATCCCACATCTGACAAGTTTGTGTGGTACTGGCTCCTCCAGGGAGTTTACAGTTTTTTGAAAATTCAAGATGCTTCTTAGTATATTGTGAAATAGTAAGAATAATTGACAATAATACTTGGAATTAAGGCTTCATAATTCTACATAACTAAACAGTTAATGAGTTTTCCAAATTAAGAAAGTATCTCCAGATACTCTTATGGTAACTTAGATGTAGTTCTGACCTGAAAAACATGGATTTGGATTTAAAATTGGATTTAGATGTGGCTCAGACCTGCCTCAGGATTTCTTGTGGGTATCATAAAAACAAAGGCAGAATGCTCTGTGTTTGTGTTTTAACATTTCCATTGCCAACAAGCAGATGAAAATCTGGATACACTTTTGAAACTTGTATTAGGAATACTTAATAATTATTGTCTTAAAGCTATTGGTAGTTGAACACTTTTTGTTGCTTTGTAGTTCTTGTGGAATTATCGGTGGTAGCTCCTTTTTCACATTTCTCATTTACTTGGGAACAAACAAGATTGTGAAAAATGCTATTGTCAAGCAACTCAGGACAATTAAAATCTCAGTTTGAGAAGTGATATTTAATTACTTACTGCCTAGACAGGCTTGTAAAACAAATTTAATTACATGCATCAGACAAGCTGATGACCTCCACTTAAAGTCCTGTGTACATAGGATGACCTGTGTGTCTGGCCTGAGATTGAACAGAGGAAAAATGTAAAAACACAAGTTTTCTCCTGGATATCACCAAGGAGCAGCTCTGCTCTGTACCTCCCTGGGGAAGCAAATGCATTCGCTGTCTGCTCCACTGTCATGATGGAGAAACCAAAAGAGAAATTTAACCAAGGCAGAGGTTGAGACAAGTCAAAGGACTTGTGACCACAGGAGTACTGAGTTCAGTGCACTGGCTGAATAGATACACTATGTTCTATCTGCCAGATACATCAAAATAATAGTTACCAGTGGCTTTATTTTCATGCTATTGTACAAAAAGAAGCCTGCTGTTGAATTATGGTGATGAAGATGGATAATTTAACTGCTGATGGATTCTCATGACAAGGAACTAAATTTAGGTCTTCACAGGAGACTTTGAAGGAGGGAGTGAGTTGTTCATTTGTTTACTTCTGTGCTACAGGATTGCACTGCAGTCCATAAATAAACATGCTTGCCCAGAAGGAACATCTATAAGGCATAAGCACAGTGTGCTTGCCCAGAGCTTGCTGTGGAATTGGACTGTAGATGAGGAGAAGGTGGTTTGGAAAGAGCAAAGCAGACATGCAATATCTTATTAGGGTGTAAAGAAAGAAAGTACATCATGGGAAGGTTTTTGTGTGCAGGACTGGAAAGAAAACTTTGCAATGAATGCCATAACATAGACAAGTCCCCCAGACAGTGGTCTGGGAGTGGGAGAAGGGATTATGTTGTTGCAGATGCAGAGCCAGCAGTTGAGGTTGGAAATGTGCATCAGTGCTTTTTACTAAAGTCCTGATTCATGGCTCCTGTGTAAGGCTCCAAGTCCCAGACTCGAGCAGATACAGTGGGGTATTTGCCCATTTGCCCCTCCCTGGGCATTTGCCCCTCCCTGGAGCAGCAGCTTTGCCCCTGTGCAGGAAATGGAGCCCACCAGCCAGGGCTGCTAAAAGCACATCCCTGCTCCTTGGCTGCTTCACTTTGCAGGCTGGTGTGGAAATGAAAACAGTGTTTTATGTTACAGTGTGTCACTTTATCGTAAGTGCTTCCCAACCTCATTTTATACTGAATTAATATACAGACCTTATGATTTTATTTCAGCATTAAATTAGGCAGTGATGTATATGCCTTGCCTGAAAGATGAGCAGCCACCTACCAGTGTTATAGATGTTTGCTTGTCCTTGTAACTGATTGAATTCCAGGAATATATACACTGTGAGAAAGAGATACAACCCTGTAGAGTTAGTGTTGCTATTCCTAGCATATCTATAATGTACATGTACACACGGGAAAAATACATACAGATACATATGAATCTAGGAAACTGCAGCTTTCTTTTTTATAATCCTGTACTGTATGTTTCTGTCCTTATATGTATGTATACCCTATAAAATACAAGTTCCTTTTCCCCAGTATTAAACTGCTTGATCAAAACTCTTTATCCATCACTGTGGAAGATGGAGATACATGTTATGGAGAAACAAAATTGCACAATAAGATACTGTTCCTCACAGGAAAGTCTGGAAACTTTATAGATCATCTGCTGCAGATGTTGCTCCTTTTTACATGGAGGTAAGGATAATTGTGGGTGTACCTAGTGAGGGTAAATAACAAACCTCTTTTTTTTCACTAAAATTTACTTAGATTAATTTCCAGGGGGAAATAGAGCACTAGGAGTATAATGCTACTATTTTTGAGAGTCATACATGGCAGTCCATTGTTATAGCTGAAAGTTGTTCTCCGTATGTCCTGTCCTCTGCATAATTTTGTCATGCCTGTTGATCTTCTCTCTTTGTAGTGGTTCTACTTTAAATGAGCTCTACAAAAAAAACTTTCTCTCAGGTCTGGGAAAGATAATGCAGTACCTTAATTTTTTTGTATTACAAAATGTTCTGAAATGCTTTCAGAGGGATCCCAGTCTATGCATTGAGTCAGCTGGAGTAATTAGGGCATGATGCAATTGTTTCTTTATGGGCCTGAAGCCATCCCAAGAAACACAAATGCTGATTTCTTCCTTGTTAAAGGTTGCTTTAACCCTTGGCCAGGTGGGTGTCATGGGTTTTGTTCAAACACTTTGAGTTCTGAGACAAATGGAATCACAAGACCTAAAGTTACTCAGCTCACAGGACTGCAGATCAACATATGCCTCTCTAAATATTTAGGAAAACCAAACGTTGTTCAAGGAATGTGATTTTGGGTTGGGTTGGGTTGGGTTGGGTTGGGTTGGNTTTTGTTTTGTTTGTTGGGTTTTTTTGCTACAGAATGATAAAAATACCATTCACAGTATTCTACTTGATGAATCAGAATCTGAAGCTATTTATTTTGGCCAGCTTAGTATGTTGTTATCCTCCATCTTCCTTCTGGAAAATTTTGGCCTTTTCGCTAGTTCAGTTCCCTGAGGAGAATTATTTTGCACTGCTGAGAGGAGAAGCAAAAATCTGCAAAACTATTTTCTCTCAGATGGTAAAAGGAAGTCAGTTATAAAGTTGGTGATTTGTACTATGTGCTTGTTCTTGTTATGATTACAGTAATTCTGCATTTTAAGAGAATTTAAGAAACTATGTTCACGGGCACACTTTAAATTTGGATGTTATGTTTCTAAACAATTGCCTGCTCTCACTAAGGTAGCATGAACTGTTACTGGTTTTTCTCTCTGACTATTATGGAAAAATAGTCTTGAAAATTAAAAGGTGCTTTGGGGGTTTTGAGTTTTTTTTTACTTCAGAAGAGCTCAGACAGGTTAATGGGGAGGTTTTTGCAGGTTGTCCATGTAGAAAACGTTCATGCACATTTAATATCTTTTCTCAGAAGCCTGCAATGATGATTTTAGCTTCTGATTTCTTTCATGAATACTTGAATTTATCAACTAGAGATATCACATTTGCTCTCTTTGCAGCTCCTTTCACATCTTTAGCTATTGAGGTGTAGGAAGGATGTGTTATAGTGATCCAAGTTCAGATCCAATTTTAAGCTGTTTTGTCAACATTTCTGTTGTCTGCTGTGTAAGTATTTATGCTAAATCTTCCATTCATGGAGTGGGAAGGAATTATCTCTTGTACCCTGCAAGCACAACTTGCACATTTTTGATTTTTCTCTAAAAAGGCAGAGAGGACTTGTTAAATACTTCTCCCCAAAGATTCAAATGGCCTGTTCCTTAAAATTAATTTTGTGACCCAAGATGAAGGCATTTTTGTGCTCCCTCTGAACACATCACTAGCTCAGATAAAAATCTGACCTGAACAGATATGTGCCAGAAATGTATCACCAAAGATTGGAGCCTAAATAGTGGGAACATATTGAGGGCTTTCACTTCTTTTTTTCTTTCTTTGTCTAATAAATATCAATTTACCCTGATGTTCTTCATTATCTCTAGATTAGCCAAAACCTTCTTAAACTACATAATTACTAGCAAATAGTGTGCATGATATTAATTTATCCATAAATGAACACATGTAAATTCAAACAAATGGGGGTCTTCACAAACCTCACATATAGAATATTCTGGCATGAAATATTTTTGTAGTAGCATATCATCTTTTTTTTTTATTTCATGCTCAAGGTAGATTCTCCTTCAGCAGGACAGTTTTTGTTATTGATTTTGTTTAATTTTCAGCTTTGGACCCAAGCTGTTTAAACAGATTACTCCCTGCTTTTATCTGAGTCAACTTCCTCATGTTTTCATCAAAGCAAAAGAGATTATTTGACTTTCTCTCATAACACAGCATTACAAGAGAGTCATATGTTAAGTGACGATGGATTCTGTGTCAGGAAGTGGCCATTCTGTCTGCATGGAAGTCTCCTCTAATAGTTCCTCATCAAAGAAAAAAATCTCATTTTTATTTATTTAGAATCTATTTATTAGTATTCATTACAGTTGTATTTACTCATAACTGAGATTAATACATTTCAGAACTAGATTAGGTGAGAGTATTTGTACTGGAATAACAATGTGTAGGCATGTGTTTGTATCCTGGCACTGATCCTGTACCTTAAATTTCTTACTCCTAAGGACACAATACTTGTGAACTGACTAATACCTGGCAATAGAAGGACCCTTTCTCTTCAGACTGACTTGCAGTGTAGTTGTGAGATTTAATGGTAACTAGCACCAAGATGAGTTCTGGGCACAAATCACGTTCTCTGGTAGGATCAAAACTTCCTATCCTTTGTGTCTGATTTATGAAAGGTTTAAGATGGAGATAGCAAGTTGAATAGGTACTCAGTTGACTAAATCTATGGAAAATACTTGGAAGACTCTGCTGAGAACATACAGAACTCTGTCTAGATTTACTTTTCAATTGTCTCTGCAGGAAGAGTTGCATTACAGGTGTAGAATAGGGGTTCCCTCAGCAGGCAAATCAGTATGGACAGCAGGTACTTTGGAGATTCATGGCAACATCGGGGATTGTGGTGTTGACTGACTGTGTGGGCATCTCTTTCTCTGAACTCTCTTGGGCTTTGTGCTCCAGGCTGAATGGGTGAAGTGATAAAATACCTCTGTAGGTTCTGAGGACAGTTTTTCCTAGAAAGGAACCACAGATATTTCCTACCTTTATGTAAACTGTGATAAAAGGGGTTCAAACTGCAGCAAATGACAGCTCCCAGACACAGTCTCAATACTTGGCTGAGCAGGCACAGAAACTCTTCCAGGGCTTTCATGCAGGAGGCACATGACTCCTTGTGAGCAGTGCAGATCTGTTAACTCCTGTCCTGGCCAGGATTCTCTTCACATTGCTGTCATTCTGAACAAACAGTACTTTATACAGAGACCTCAGTGTCAGCAGCACTGGAGAGAGCAGCAGTGCAGGGGATCTTGTGCTGCCTGCACTAAATCCCAAAGCCCACCATGAATTTATCCTCTGAATGTGGGCCAAGGGTTCCTCCCTGTCCTGGGAGGCCTGGATGGCTTGAACTGGACTTAAGTGAAGGATGGAAGTGCACAGAAACAGGAGCTGCAATAGACTAGGGAATGTACAGAAATAAAGCATGTTCATCTGTTTAATTTTTTTCAGGTTAGCCACTTTAAAAGAGCTGCTGCAAATGATCAAGGCACTTGCATCTACTGAGGGAGTGTTTCTGGTACGGCTCAAAATTGAATACTAATTGGTTGTATTTCTGTAGGAAAATCAGCCCACGCCTGAAATTGCTGTAATAGTAAAAGATTATGTACCTCAGGATTTGCTTAGGCTGTGTATAGTCTGACATATGGACACACTGCAGTCTTACTGGCAACCTGCAGTAGCTCTAGATATACTTCTGCACAAAAATGAAGCAGCAGAATTTTAGTAGTAGTTATTGACACCTATATGTACATGATCATAATTACTTTTCATAATTATATATCTCACAGGCAACATGCAGAATAAAAAGGGATAATACTAAAATTAGAGAATCAGTCCTGACATGGATGTTGAATTGTTTTCTGATAGTGGTCAATAAACAAGTTAGGAAGAAGCTAAGGTTTTTGCTGGCCAAATTAGATCTGATTAAGTTAATCACAAGTGACATGTGTTTATCCTCCATAGCATCTCTTTACTGAAAGTTTTGTGTATATACTGAGAATATAAATGCAGGTGTTTTGTTAGTATCAAGGATTATCACTTTTTTCTGATTTTCACCTATACCATATAACAGTATATAAAAAAGAATAGCAAACGTGATTATGACGATCTGAAAAGGCTCACTCTTAATGATATACAGCTGCCTTCCTATTTTTTTGTCATAGCCTTTCTCTAATATAAATTCCTAGAGTCTTATTAAAAATCTGATCTCATTAGGTACACTATCAGTATTAAAATAGTGTAGCCTAAATCTCAGTCATTTAGAAATGATCTGTACATGTAAAGATTAAATGAGGGGCTCACTAATTAGTATAAATGTCTTAGTGGAACAGAAAGTGACTTCAAAGAACTTGATTATATATTTGGGTTTTCTGATTTTTTTTTTCTGAAGTACTACCAATTTGAAGACAACTTTTAAACTTTTTTTGCATAGTATTTGAAGCTTTTTTTGTCACTTTGGTGTGCAAATCAAACGTAAGGGGAAGAATTGAAACATAAAAATATTTTAAAACAATCTCTTTTTTAGTTTTTAGAGATGAAATGATTGAAAGTTAAATGCAAAGTCTTAGGCTGCTTTTGCTCTTGTGATGCACCTCTGTTTGCTCTTACGTGTGCAGTGGGATGGAGTTTGATGCAGCATTTAATCCTCTAGCCACTCCTTGGGGTACCTCAAGCCTTCCTGTGAAAACACTGTGGCTGTGTCTGTGTCCAAACACCTCTGATCACCTTTGCAAGACATTTCTGCCCTGTTGCAATCAAATGCTATCAGACAGTGCTACAGAGTCCAGTAAAACTTGAATTCCCAAGCTCCATCAAACTGGCAAAAATCTGAAGCCTCAAGTCCTGCACAGAAAGCTCCCTCCATCATGTGAGGAACATTCCAGTCTCAGGCTGCTGTAGTCCAAGGCAGGTTACACCTTGGAGCAGCTGGCCTTTCCAGCTTCCAGTCCTCCTTCTTTGTGTTGTGTGACGTCTGGCAACAACAACAAAAAAAGTTATACCAAAAAGTAGCATTACAATAGAGTCACATGCTGTGTCAGGGACAGCTTGGAAAGAAAGCAAGTATTGTATCCTCTTGAGTGCAACCTCTCTGTGCTGTTGCCTGGTTTTCCTAGTAGAAGATGCATGGTTTTAAATTTGGATTATTTTGGTGTTGTGTTTTGGTTTGTGTTTGTTTTGTTTTGTTTTGTTTTGTTTTGTTTTGTTTTGTTTTGTTTTGTTTTGTTTTGTTTTTTTTTAACAGTGATTCTTAGTTTCCACAGAAATTTAAGTAAGCTGAGGCTTGTTTTGGCCACTCTGCAAGGGACACTGCATAATTCAAACATAAACCTTTTCACTATGGCACTGCACAGTGAAGATATCCATCAATTCCTTATCACTGCTAAACCTCTTTGTGTTTTTTGCTAGCATAGGAAGCAGGGAAAGAGCAGTACATTAAAGCAAATGGTATATTTTTGTAATACCATGTGTAAAAATATTGGTGCAGTGGTGGTAGTTTCCATATTAAATGCCAGCAAAATTTTTTTGAAATCTACCTCAGAGCTGTAGGTCCAAAAAAGCACAGTAAGGCAAAAAGGTGAATAAGCCATTTAAATGGTGAGGGTTTAAGTGGGGAATTGAAGAGGAGCAGGGAGTGGGGCATAACCACAGACTCATGTATTGCTGTGGGAGCAGGAAAGGGCACAGATGTATTTAAAAAAAAAAAAAAAATGGAGGGCAAAAGGCTTTTTCCCATCTCAGGCTGTATCATATTCCACTCTCCTCAGCTTTTGTTAATCTTCCAGCATTTTTAGAAATTATTTTTTTATGAAGAATATAACAATATATAATGGGTATATAGTGTAAATTTACCCCAAATTATGTCATTTTCAAATACAGGATAAAAGCCATTACTGCAGTACAAAAACACATTTCTATCACCTCTAATAATGTTTCCCACATCTTTCCATTTCAAAAAGAAGTGAAATGTATCAGCATGAGGAAGCTGTTCATACTGGTTCCCAGCTGTGGATATGTCAGTGGAGATAAATTCAGGTCCTCAAATATTACCCTTTCCTGAGTACCAATTTGCACACACCTTAAATTCCACTTTGAAAAAACCAAAGCTTTCCAAGGTGTTCATCTGCTCCCTCAGCAAGGTGTTGAGGTTTCACGGTGTTTGTACAAGGAAGCTCAAGGCCTATGTGACTAAATAAAAGTAGCCCAGCTGCTGTAAATGGCAGCTTTTCTTTGCCTTCCTTTTGGAGGAGCAGAGGTCAGGGATATACATTCATTTTCTTTGTTGGTGCAGGTTTTCCATGCCCTTCCAGCCCTGTTCCTGTCCTCTGGCCAGCTGGGTTGTCAGTGGCTGGTAGCTGAGGAGCAGAATCTGCCCTTCTGAGCAGAATTTGCCTTTCTGATCAGACTGGCTGGTGCACTTTGTAGGAACCTTCTGAAGCTGGAAGTTCAGCTGTTTTCCTTGGGTCACTTTTTTTATAATATGTTCTAAATCTGAGTAGGCTTTCATTCAGTTTGGAGTCTAGGGTGACTGAAATGTCCTTTCTATCAGACTTATTTATCCCTTAGCCCAGAAAACTGGCAGGAATATCCCCCCTCTTTCCTCAAAACATCATGTTCAAGGTTTTGTGTGGAGTTTAAATGAAACATTTTGGTGCAGGTGTATTTTCTAGAAAGGGGAAAAAACTCTAAGGTTCTTTATTTATTTATTAAATTCACGTCACCCTAAAAGGTGTTTTTTCAGACAAACTGCTTTTGCATGTTTGCTTTTGAAAAAGATATGTTTATATGAATGTACACCTTCTTGGTGACTTCCACAGGGTAGGACCCTCTGTGTTTCTGCATCACACACTGTACCTTGCAGAAATTATCTCCGGGTTATTGTACTGCCAGTTTTCCATTAACTAATGGACTATGAAAAAAAAAATTTAAATAAAATGCCTTTGAGAATAGTAAATTGCAAGCTTCTCTGAATGTAAGCCTTGCAGCCCAATCTCCTAAAAGAAGCACCTGCAATCTGGCTTTATAGCTGATACACAGCTAGTTGGCAGACAAACACCTTACTAGGATTTCAATTTACAACCTATGATACATAGGATTCTTTCTTTCTTGTAATGCTTTAAACTGAAATTGAATTTTAAATTAACTTGACACTGTGCTGTTTTCAAATCAGATAAACAACTGTGTTCCTTTTCCCATTCCCATAATATATTTGATATCTTACTATGAAAGCTTTTCCTGAATTGATATTAAAATTCTACATTTGCCTGTCCTTACTTTCCTTAGGAAAAAAAAGTGAAAAATAACCATGTAGATGTAAGAAGTGTTGTTTGCACTCTGACAATTATATAGTTTTGTAGTTTAGGAATTTGCCAGTTTTATTTTTGTTGCTTGCTGTAACAACTTGTGCTTTATTTCTGTGTTTTCTCACAAAGCTTTGATCAAACAGTGGCCTTCAGGATTATGTTCTTTAAACCTTCATGCATGTAGATATCTTCCATTTACTTTAATTCATCAGAAGACTCCGTTCTTCACTTCAATGCATCTTTTACATCTTCACAGTGTTAATGAAAAAATGTCTCAACATTGTTTTGTAGTGCTTTTTTTTAATATATTTTTGAGTATTTGCAGTTTGCTAAGCTGTTAGACCAACACAGTGCAGGTATAAATGCTTGTAAAACACACCAGGTAATTACAATGTGGTCAGTGGTGTCTTAATCTGACACCTGATAGCAGAAATTGTTTTTACTCTTGATAGATGATGCCACCAGGAAGAATATTATAGAAGAGCTGCCTTTAAAAAAGGCAGATGGATTCAAAGTGTTTTACAGAGAATTAAATAACTACCCATGTTTCTGCTGTGCATGTGTAGTAGAAAGAAGGACTTTTACAGTAGAACTGCTTGTGGTTAGTTTTTGTTTTCCCTGATTTTCACACACTTAATTGAACAAACCTTTCTCATCAAACTGTATTTTGAAGAGCTTCCACTGAAGGACATACAGTAGCAGAATATACAATGTTAACTTGCTGAGCAAAATATATTTCTTCTGTTCCTGATAAAAATATGCCTAACACTATGGGTCCCCTATGTGTAACTTAAAATAAGGTACTGAAGTACATCCCTCCCTCCCTTTTCACCCCAGGAAAGTGTTCTCCACACAGCTCCTATTTTGTACCTTCTGGCTTTCAGCAAGGCATTAGCATTCCAGAAAGACTTTCATCAGCACCTAGGCTTTAACAGTGGTCAGGATAGGCAGAAGGAAAAGCTATCAAACACTTCCCCTCTTGGGCTCGGGGCTCAAACTGTAACCAGGGGCTTTTGGGAGTGTATTTAAGAGCACTGTTTTCCTTGCCTTCTCTTTCCCTATTCTCTTGTTTTCTGATAGCAATATGACCAAAAATCTTTTTTTTTTATAACCAAACACAATAAATATTTGGAATATTTCATATCTCTGAATGTATTAACAAAGGGGAAAAAACCTACCTCTGCCTTAAACAGGACAAGAAGTTATGCAGACAGAAATTCTCCTAGGGGAAGGAATGCCACATGAAATTGGAAAGTTATCGTTTTCTCAAGTAAGAGTGAAATACCAGAGCCTTAGTTTGGGTGCTTTTCACTGTTTTATAGTCCTGTTTTCTCTTCTCTCTGCCCATCCCTACCCCTCACACTCCCTCAAGGTATTCAAATGGAAAAGCTTTCTTTCCAAGGTGTTTACATAAAGAAGGCATTGGGCAGCAGATGAGATTTCTCCTGATCCAGAGTATCTTAGTGTGCTATGATCCTTCCCCAGAACTTGTCTAAATGTGCTGAGAAGGATTCTTGCTCCATACCCTGTGCAGTTACTGGAGTTACTGCAGTCCTTGGGGTGGACGCTGCCACTGCACATTCTGGGCCATGTGCCTGAGAGTACCTAGGCATATTTGTCTGTGTCTCTGCCAGCATATATGCCAAAGAGATTATGCTTCATCTTTCATCCCAGGGACAATAGAGCCTAAATGGGTTTATCGTGGAGTTTTCATTCATTCTGTCATTTCTCCTTTCTTTATAGTTCATTGCTAGACTTCTAATTTTTCCCGACAGCAGTGCACACCCCTGCAGCTGGCCCTGCATAATGATTCCCTCCTCCTAGACTGACAAGAGTGGATGCATAAATCTACTGCCATCAGGGTGCCTCCTTTAGCAGACACTGCCCCCTCTCCCCCCTGGAAAAGATCTGTCCCCTCCCCAGCACTCTCATTTACCACCTACTACTTTTGCCTGCTGAGCCAAGATGCTGCCTGTGACCGTTATCCTGACTATGCTAAACATCAGGAAATGGTTCTTTCTGGACAAAAATACAACCTTTTTTTTTTTTCTCCTAGTGATAACTATTAGTGAAAATTGGAGTGCTTTAGGCAATTGTATTTGATGCAAACATTACAACATACAGCAACGAGCTCCTGTGAAAAGCAAGGATGGACTATCATTTAAATTAGGAGCTGGAGGGTGAGAAGGACTGTCAGGAGTAAGAGTTTTGACCACAGGTCTTTAAGAGGTCTTAAGTTAGAGATCTTCATGTTCTCTGGGGCCTTCTATTAACCAAAACAATTGCTTTGAACTATCAGGTAAGGGCAGTAATGTCAAATCCAGGGCTTCCCAGCTGCTGAACTCATCAAGCACATTGACAGTTTACAAATCAGACAGCACTTACGGACCCTATGTAAAGTGTTATTTGAAAATCTCTTCCTTAGCCCTCCATCCTCAGCTATAGCAGTGGAATATTGCAGTTGGCTAAAAATCAACATAGGACTAGTTTAAAAGGCAGCAATCTCTGTTCTTGTTCTGAAAAGCAGGCACGAGGTGAATGTGCAGTGTATGGCAAGAGCTTCATCATTCTTTACCAGCAGCGAAGGTGTAGGTAAAGGTCAGCCCCTTCCATCTTCCAAGAGTCTAATCCACAAAATACTAGATTTCTCCAATAGGTATTTGGTGTTAGCAACATGCTGATAGTCTGATATTCATGGTTGCTTTTCAAGTTAAATTATTATTTTTCTTTGGCTACAAGTATTTGGCAGTTTTCTCTGACACTGTCCTTATGATGATTCATACTGCAGTTGAATTTTGGAGAGATGGATAAACTACAATTGTTTATATACAAACAGAATATGCCATTGGCTGCCAGAAAACAATCTCACTAATATTTGACTTGTTAGGTTGCCTCATGTTTCATGTTTTGGCTCAGAGGGAGCAAGCTTAAAATTAATTGAGAAGAATTTCTTTCTTTCTGAGTGTGTTCAAAGCTAGTGGTATTTTCTCCTCTGTAAATGTTGGCAATTGATTGTAAAATGTCAGAGGTGTTAGCAATGTCAACGACCTTCATCTATACAGCTGGAATAATAGGCAAGATTTGCTTTAGGACACCCTGCAGTTGCTGACAGGTTTTGTTGCATCTGCAGCCAAATCTGTATCATTAGCAAGGAAAAAAGGGTGGATGAGGGAGCATGGATTGTAAATGTAAGAGTGCTCACTCCACTAAATTTACTTGAAAAATGATCATTTTTTGTGTCCAATGCCATTTTGTACTCTTCATGATTTTCTAATTAAGTCTGGAGGGCTATGGATTCAGGCTTTGATATGAGCAGTATCGACTGTCTTCTTTCCAGAGAAGAGAACAAAGCTTCCTCACTGTGCTGCTGGATGCTAACTGATGAACTGGTTTTTCTTCCATGCCTTGGTTACTGCATATAATTAGGAATCTCACTCCTGTGACTTCATGTGCAGAACTGCATCCTTTCAGCAGATCTGCCTGCCAGCTGCCCGTCATGCACAGCTATTCCCAGGATCCTTAAATTTAACTTTGCATCTCAACCGTTCCTATTTCAACAATGAGCTTTGAAGCAAACTGTGGGCATGCTGAAGAAAAAGCTCTTCATGTCTAACAGCAGTCTCTTTTAGACTTTGTTTGAGGCTAGGGCTCAACTTTAAAAGTGGTCATGGTGTTAATTTATTTGAAATAATTTTATTAGAAAAGAGAAGTACCTGTGATTCTTGAAAAATGGGAGAAGAAAGAATATGTATTGATATACCAAGTATATCTGAGGGGATTACCCTTTTCTCAGTGTTCCCTTGCAGCAGAAGCCGTCTGATGCCAGTGAGATGGAGTGTGCTATCAAATAGAGTCTGATGGCCAGTGTTGCTGGGGTTAAGAGAGAAGGCATCTGCAGTTTTTGGGGAAGGGGGAAGGAAGAAGACAGCAATGACAGAAGTGTCAGAGCAACAGGAATAAGGCTCAGTTGGATTTCAGGAGAAGTTTCCAATACTGTAAGGGATTCCTTCACCTTAATGATGGATAAAGTCTGTTTATTTTTTTTAATTTTAATATCTTGTCTTATTGGTATTTTAGAACTGGAATTCTGGTACTTCATTCCCTGGATATCTTAAATAATATCTGTATTCTTCTCTGCTGAGAGCAGGTACACAGAGAAACAGAAAAAGATCTTGCTGCATTGCACAAGAATGCAACACATTGTGTTTAGTGGTAATCAAGAAACTCACATGCTAAGGAATGGGGGGGCGGGGGGGGGCGGTTGGGAGCCTCAGAATGTTTATCTTCCAAGAGACTCTTTGAAAAGTCATCTTTTTACTGTGGAGTAAACCAGTCAGCCAGCTAAAAGGTTTGACACATGGACATGATGGAGGCAGCCGGAGCTCAGGGCTGGAAAGTGGCTGTGTGATGACCCACAGGAGACGAGGGCTTGTGCGTGACCCGGTGCCTTGGCACAGCGAGGTGTTACTGGAGGATGGTGCTGGCAGGGAGGGTGTGGGGTGCTCAAGGGACTGCACTGCTTTCACTGCAGACAGGTCTGACAGCTGTGTGACATGAGAGCTGATTTAAAAGTAGTGTCCTGCCTTCATCATCGCAGGTAGAAAATGCATTACTGAAAAGTTGGAGTTTCTTCCACAGGAAATACTGCCACTGTCATTTAACACCAGTTCCTTCTTTAGTGTTACCTAGTGGAGGACTTAAGGTACATTCTCTTAGTTTTCTTACCAGGCTAGTTTTAACCTAAATGCATTAAATCCTTTCAGTTCGTGACATGTGAAAAGATACTTCTGATAATTTGAGATTGAAATAACTTTTAAAGTTTTTTCATATATAAAATGGGTGTAGATTTGGACTGTTGAAAGATTCCTTGTTGGAGAAGGTGCACGTAGTAAAAGTGGTGGCAAACATGAAAGGTTGGCTTATGTTACTGAAAAGCACAAGGCTGGTTCCCTTTGGAAAAAATCATAGGATAACTTGGTTTGGAAGGGACCACCTGAGGTCACGTAGTCCTATGGCTCAAATCAGGGCCAGTGAGATCAGCTAGCTCAGAATATATGAAGTATTTAGCAGTCAACTCCACATAGCTCAAAGTGTAAGAATATGGTGGTAAATTTCTTGGGATTTCTGAACGGGAAAAAAGAGTTATTGTAATATGTCTCCTTTGTCTTCATCTTTCAGAAGTTAAAAAAAAGAGAGAGGCTCAAGCTTTTCTAGTTCTTTACTATGCATTTCCTTTTATTTTTAGATGGAAATAAAAATTTAATCAGGCTAAACCTTACTTTCCATACTCAATTATTCCCCAGAAAGCTTAAATAAGTATAGATGTAGGCTTTTCAGGAATATGCCCCTAGAAGCTAATTTCTGAAGCAAAGGGAAACTGGAAGGTGACATTGCTTTTGAAAATTGAGCCTTAATAAAGGCTTCATTTAGTCATCCATCCTTGAAAATGGATGGTGAAATATGTAAGTGTTGAGAGGGAAAGGGGAAAAACAGATACAAGAGAATGATACCAGACAAAAATACAAGGTAATTTAAGTTCTTGCTTAATGTCCCTGTTTGAAATTAGTCCTGGTTGGTTTGGTCTCCCAAAAGCTGGCAGCTCAAAACAAAATTCTTACCATAAAGTGTTCTTGCCACGGACTGGCCTTTATCAGGTTTGTTATGGGGCTACTGTTATTTTCTAGAAAAGTGATCTCTCCAAGGGGGAGTCAGGATGCTCTGTAGACAGCTTCTTCGTGCTTTGTGTGACCCCAGGGTATCTTGAGAGGGCACCTGCAGCAGAAAGGAGCAGAGAACCATGCTCATCAGTAATGGCAGCTGCAATGGGTTTCCCCTTCTCTGGGGCTGTGTTGGGTCTCCAGCAGGCAGGCAGTGTGAGCATCCCTCGCTGTGCCCTGCGTGTGGAATGTTGCGGAGCTGAATGCCTGCCTTGTTGTTCCAGGTGCGAAGAGTGAGGGGGACAGCCCAGGGCTCAGTTCTGGGGCTCAGCTGGTACCCCCAGGAGCACAACTGAACAAAAGTAAGCACTGAAGCTGCCTTGTCTCCTCCTGAAGTCCCAGAAGAAGTGGGTTCTTGTTTCCGAAGCTGTGGTGCGCACACAAATTTTTCATGTGAATTTTCTGTTTTCAGGTAAGCTCATTTTTTTCCTTCTTTTTTAATATTATAGAGTTTTCTGAATGAAAAATTATATTCTGGTTTTCTATACAAATTTGTTGCTATTTATCAAGACTTTCAGACATTGCTGGAGTATTTAATAAGTGTTTATTACTACTAATGGAGATAAAACTTCTAGGAGTTAGTCTCGCAAGAGGTATTAAAAATTAGCAAAGGAAAAAAAAAGCATGAATAGCTTGGCAGAGGTTCTGTATTCATAAACCTATTTATAGATGGTGTGCTGGGTAGAGGAGCAGGTTTGTGCCTCTGCCAGCAACATGCTGCAGCCTACTGCTGTGCTAGTGCTTGCCCTAATTTTGCACTTACATTCTGAGTCTCCCAGGGGATGCTGAGCAGCTGTGTGGATGACCTGAATCTCTAAGGTGTGTGGGTTTGACTGTGACTGAGGATGATCGGAGAGAGATTCGATCAACTTCTTTTCCAGGACCTGTTCACATTGATTAGCATGTGTTGGCTTGGCAGGTTTCTCAGAAACCAGCATGTAAAACCTTCTTTATTTTCAAGTGGCCAAAGAGATCTGAAGCAAGACTGATAGAGGTGTTGCACAAACATGGCTCTTGGTCTGTTCTTTAGCTGTAAAGTGGTTTAAATCCATTTTGGCAGCTTTCTTGGTGCTGGTCTCTTTCCTGGAGGTGCTGCTGCTGGAGAGCTCTGGTTCCAGCCTGGCACAAGCCTGGAGGGGAAGGAGAGACTCTAGGGTCCTGTGTGCCACCTTCCTCCCAGTTACCAGGAATAATTGTCCATAGACTGAACTTTTCGGAAGATAGCAGTTAGCCTTTCCAGCAAGAGAAACACGTGTCTCCTGCCTGGCACCAAAGAAAAGGGAAACAGTGGGAGAGGAAAACAAAATTTAAGAACAGCCAAGTTAAAGAAACAAGTGAAGAAAGAAAAGGGAAACAGTGGGAGAGGAAAACAAAATTTAAGAACAGCCAAGTTAAAGAAACAAGTGTATTCTAGTGTTTAACTGGTATCTGGCCACCTGCCGGTTTGGGAGGGGTTTTGTTTAGGTCTTTTTGTAGTTTTTTGTTTTGGTTTTTTTGGGGGGATAGTGTTGTTTGTTTGTTTTTGATGCTTCTGTGTTTTAAGTTTTATTTTCCCTTAAGAACAAATGGGGAAAGGAAGATTCAAAATGCAGTTTTCCGTGCATGTGTGCTGCAGAATGAATAAAAGTGAAGACAGCTGTTCTAAACCAAAATGTACATTCTGCCTTCATACACTCATTTTTGTACCTAAAATCATGATTTTTTCAACTGTAGGAAGAAGCAGGAAATCATACAGAAATAGCCACTATTTAAGCTTATTTAGAAATGCACATCAGGAAAGATGAGTATCACTGAGGAACAAAGGTGGGTCCTGTGGGGGATGCGAATGTAAGAAGTGGAATCACTGAAAGCAAGTAATTGCAGAGTAATTTTGCTGTGGAATTTTAAACCAATTATGTGAATAACAGAGCATATGTTCTGAAAGTAATCAGAAGTGGTTTTTTGTGGGTATAGCTAACATGGTTTCAGAAAGTCTCTGCCTGGCCAGGGTTAGTGCTCCCACAGCTGAGACAACGTGAGTGCTCGTTTATTTGGCTGTACATCATTGCCTTGCTGAAAGTCAGCCTTTCTCAATCTGCCTCTCCCATGGTAAATCTTCCCAAAAATGTACAAAGGTGTGTCTGATAATACCTAGTGCCTCAGCTTGTTTCTATGTCTGACTGGAAAGTCTGGTGTTCAAAAAGTGCTTGATCTTCTATCTTGCAATTATTAAATGTTTTGATGAGTTGCACCAAATTACATCAAATTTTACTGAAATTACTGCAAGTTTCACATAACAGGACTGATTAAAGGTGCTATTTCAAGAAGCCTTCACTAATCTAGTTGTTTCTTGAGCTCTGTTCTTTTGAAAGGGAGATTTGCATCCTTTTGCTTTTTAATAAAACGAGACAAGTACTCAAAATCCACTATCAGCAGTTTGGCTTGAACACCAAGGCATGTGACTTATTGCTCTCCAGAACGTGGAGGATATTAAATGTGGATATTAATTTACTTCTTTCCTCCATCACGAAGAAAATAGGAACAGTCACAGTAGACGGGGAAAACAGTTTATGGGATTCTTCAATGTTGCCTTTCATAGTATGCAATCGGGAATTTTGATGCCTAGTGGATATGAAATGTTTCCTAATGTTAAATGCATGTAAATAAGTATAAATCATGTTGGTTGAGTGTTTTTTATTTTCTTTTTTTTTCCTTTTACAACCATTAAAGCACCTACATGGTAGTGCACTTGACAAGTGAAACAAAAACTGTGAGATCTCTGCTAAGCTTTCTTTTGTTTCTAGCAGGTTTCAACAAACCTTCTTAATCTTTGAAGTTTACTCTTTAAAAGGGTGGTCAGTGTAAGCATTTCTGCAAATTCATTTCACATGAAGATTTTGTCTCTGAAGTTGTTCAGTAAGCATAGCTGCAAATCTGATTCACTTGTGTGGCGCTGAACTTCACATGTAAATCATGCTTCTAGTAAGTCAGTATTGTGCTAGGAGGTGCTAATGGCTGCCATCAATCAGGGCTGGAAAAAGTTGTTCTCCTCTTCTCCCCCAGACTAAATGAGACAGCAATTAAATGCCCTTTTGTTGCACGATAGCTGAGACAATGGAAATCAATGTCCAAAGCACAAAGCAGAATGGCAAGTCTTAAGTAAGCTAAGCCATGTGTCCCAAGGGATTGGCATGTTGATTTGCTTACAGCTGAGAGGGTATATGAAAGGAGTAACTGCGGAGTGTAGGCAGCAGGAGAAGCAGTAATGCTCCTTGGACCGAAGCCAGAAGGGAATATTTGCTGGGAAGCCTCCTCAGTGAGGCTGTGCTGCCGTGATCTTGCCTCCATGCAACCCAAGCTCAGCTGAGAGTACAAATTTGATATGGAATAGGCCCAGATATAAGATCATGATCAGAAAATATGATACCGTGTTTGTTTGTTGTTATGTTTTTACACTGGCCTCTCAGGAATGGGCTGTATCTGAAGCCTACTTTAGAAGCCTACCAAAGTAAACTTCACCTTTCACCTTTTTTGAAAGTGATTAAACTGGGAAGATGAGTTTACATTCGACCAGTGCTGTTATTGTGGTGGTTTAGATCCCTGGAATAGGATTTCCTGCATCCTGAGAACAATATTCACATTCCCTAGATGCCATCACTTTGTTCCCGAGTGCTTGATAGGTGCAAAACTTACTCTTGCATCTCTCCTAAATAAAATTGCACTGTAAGGAATCCCATGGATTGCTCATCCATTTCTTGTAGATGCAAACAATGCCTTGAGATTCTTAAACTAGGACATACTCGTTAACTGATTTTGTCCAGAGGACATGAAATCACTTAGGTGGCTGAATGTGTTTTGCCTGTCTTCTTCCCTCCAGACCTGCTCCAAAGCTCATTATGTCAATGGGACACTTCCTTTTGACTCCAGCTCACAATTCTGCCTTGGCTTTATTGCCTTGCTGAAAGGGCCTTGAGTTACACAGGACTGCTTTGTCTCTAATCTGTGTGGGGTTTTTGTTTTTGTTGGGGGTGGTTTTTTTCTGCTTTTGTGCAAAATTGTAAATGCATTGAGAAAAACAAGCCATTGCATTTACTAATGCTAAAGCACACTGCTGTCATGCAGCTCATATGCTGTTGGCAGAGACTGTAGCTATATGAAGATTTGCAGCAGCTGGGCTCAACTGAGAGAAAGGCTTTTGCAAGTTTAAGGCTTGGAAGAAATGTTACAGTAAAAAATTATTTTATTTTTGTTCCTGAAAAGTATTACACAGAGATGACCAGAGTAATCTGTGTGTAATACTAGAATTTGACCAGAAAATTTATCTGCTTAGAGAGCTCTGTATTGAATTCTTTCTGTGTGGTGCTGTATCTGTTACAGCTCTTTTGAGGGCTTGAATAAAAGAAAGCAAAACTACCTGTGTTAAGAGGTCCACAGAAAGCAACAGGCATTAGCAATGGCCTCATACAAAACCTGTTAGTTGGTGTTCCTTGTCCTTATTGCTCAGTGATAAGATGCTTCATTTCCTTGTGTCAGGAAACACAGGAAATCAGGGAGACACTCTTCAAACTCACGGTCTACTGCACTCGCATTTACTCTTTGGCAGTACTGACAGCTGCTGTGGGTGACACACTTTGCAATCCCACTGTCCTCGTATCAATTCAGGTGTCCACCTTTGATGTTGACTCTGGTTCTAGCCACAACTTGCACCTCACTTCTGCATTAGGTTTTTTATTAAAGTAAAACTGAGACCCAAGGAACCAGGAGAGACTCTGGCTGGGCACATCAATACACTGCCACATTATATACTGTTTTATATTTAATTACTATGTGTAATGATTTTGAATAATCACAATTAAGCTTTTTAAAGCATCTCCTTCTCTGTTGCAAGCCTTCAGCAGCTCGATAAAGCAGAGCCACTGACTTGTGTTTGATGTGTCCATTACCTCCTGCAAATGCTTTGGAATACAATGGAGTAGCATGCAGACTTCAGAGCTGTCATGACGGGTATTAAGAATGTGTCAAATCCCAGTGATGACTGATAACATATCTGTCATTTGTGATGGGATTATTAGGAAGAGGAAAGCCACTAGGAGAAAGATACTCTAGACAAAAAAAGGGGTGGGGGGGGGAGGGAAGACAAAAAGAGAGAGGATTTACTGTTCTTCAGAGCTGCCTGGTTTAATTAAACCTTGTCTAGTCCATAAACAAATCTATTACCTATCTGTATGGTTTGGCAGCTTATGCACTTCAATGCTGCTGCAGTAATTCCATGGAGTTAATAACAGAATAATTAGTAATTCCATTTCTCTTTGGTGGGTAGTTGCACTGTAAGTATAGTGGCTATGAAGAAGATTCGTGACCCACCTGTACATGGAAACAGCTAGTGCAAGAGTCCTGTATTTTTTGATTTCTAATCAGAAGTTTAACAGAGTCCCATGGGAGAAAGAACTCAGCAGGCACATAAAATATTTTCTGCACAGAAATTTATGTAGAACCGAGAAAAGATAACGGTCTGCCAGTGCCATTTGATTTGTGTCTTTGGTTAGCAAAAGAAGGATTGCTTTTTTATTTTTTTAAGCCTGAATGTGTGTCTTCTGTGAGTGTAGAAAGAAAGCTGAGCTTCATCTGACTTGTGCAACTGAGCTCTGCTGAATGTGTTCAGTGTGTCCAATACACAAGCATTTTCAGGTGTTTCAGGCTGAGCCATAAACACATCCAAGATCTACAAGCAGTTAAATATTAAGACAAAGGAAGTATGTTGTCCAGCTGCCTTCTGGTATTCCAGCAATGCAGGAACAGAGGTGATCTGAGTTTCTTGCTGTCAGCATCTTTTTCATGCAGGAGTATTCCCCAGGAGCAGCTAAACAGTGTAGTTATTTCATATGTAGTTATCTCATAGTTATCTCATACACACAGAAGGGGACATATTGGATGTCAGGAGAGGGAGAGACTTGAAGCTTAGTGGACTGAGACAACTATTCTTTGCTGTCATATGCTCCCTTAAATCCCCTTTCAGCAAGGATTCAGCAGCCTTTGAACAGAGACTCATCACAGTGTCCAGATTGTCCCTTTATCCTTTCTGCTGATTTAGCTTTTAGCTGTGTATGAAAATGGACCTGGTCTTATCTCTGCCCCTTCCACAAGCACAACAAAGGTGTTCCTGAGCTCTTTCAGAGTCCCAGACCATTAAGGAAGCAAAGGTAGTGGAGGTCAGTGCAGTGCCCAAGGGGGCACTTGGTACCACTGGATTGTTGCTGGAGGGCAGCTGCTGTGTTGGGTGCTCAGCCAGGAGGCACTGGTGGCTGTCCATACTGGATGCTTGGAGAGGAACAGCTGCTCTGAAGGTGAACAAAAGACAGTCTCAGGTTTGGGAAGCAGAGATGGAGAGTGGAGAGACCTGTGTGAAGGCCAAGCTGTAGCTGCTGTCACAAAGTGCACAACGTTTGGTTGATGTTTGAGTGATCACTGGTATGTGAGAGGCATACAGTGACCTAGCCAAAAGCCAAATGCTCTCACCTGGCTATGGACCATTCCTCACAGTCACCAACAGCAAATCAGTGGGCCCATACTGCCCATGTCTGCCTGGTGTCACACAGCAAAGGCAAGCCAAGCCTACCCCCCTCCAGATGAGCCCACTGCTCTCTTCCAGAGGTTCAAGCTCCCCTCTGGGGTGAGGCGACTCCATGCAGCCCTGCCAGGGCTGGGGTGGGCAGTCAGCCTCCTGTCCCTGCGGAGCAGGTGGCAGTGGCTGCATGGGCACTGTGGGAGCACAGTCTGTGAGCTGCAGGATGAGCAGGGACGGTGCCACAGTGTGCGTGCTCGCAGCAGGATGCTGTGTGTGCCCATAGGGGAAGAGCAGGCACTGGGGCTGTTGCAGCACGTCCATGGGCTCACGCCCTTGCTTACCTCATGGAAGCTCACTCACCTGTCCAGGCCCTCAGGAAAGACCTTTTATTTTTCTCATCTCTAAATGCACATTCACCCCGCCCACAGAGGCTGGCTGAGCAAAGATCGAAGTGCAACCTGAAGCAAGGACACCAGCTTTTAAATGTGATGTATTGCAGCTTAATTAATTTCCCAAGGTAGAAGATAGTTCTCTCAAGGTCCTCATGGCAAGCATCCCAAAACAGTGGTTGGGGAACCCAAAGCTGGTTTAGCTTAAGGGATGTTAAAGAAGCCTGATTTTCTTTTTTTCTCTCCAGAAGCTGAACTCAGCATTTCTTCACAGTACCTTGAACTGTACACCCAGAAACCATAAATCATACTATAAAATCTTGGCTTCAACTTCCCCCTTTAACAAGCAGGCGATTACCATACCGTTTGTTAATGCTCTGCCTAGCTGGCTGGACAGTACCTCTGTTCGTACTGTTAAAATTTGGTTTTGAAAGAGGAAGGGCTGTGGAGAATGGTGCTGCAGTGGAGAACCTTCCTCCACCAGTCTTAGGTTTGGATTTTGCCTCAAGTAGACACCACACAGATGTTGATATATATATTAGTGATGGGCAGTCCATGGTGCCTAGCTTTCCTCTTCAGTGGTGGCCCCTTACGGAGCACACTGGTGCAAATAGGGACTCCTGGCAACATTCAGAGTCTCTTTTTTTTTTTTTTTTTAACCCCCACAGTGCTCTCATTGTCTTTTATATACTCCCATATTTAATGGATTTACATTCTGAATGGACTTTCTGTCCCAAGAAAGGACTACAGTAAAGTGCAGATGAGCTTGGGGTACTCCCTGGAGAAAACTGTTTCTTCCATGTAGTCTCTTTCTTTTCCCCAGTTCACTAGATTTTGTCAGTTTAAGAGAAGAAATGGAAACACTTATCTGGGAGCTATTGAAGAAGTTGAGTTGAGACTCAGTTATTTCTTTTTTTTTCATTTTGCTGTACATGAAGTGTCCTCAGATAACACAGAAAATTAAGAGGTTCAGGGAGTTACCGCTGAAGATCATTGAACTTTCCATTAAATTCCTTTGAGTGTCCAAGATCAACAGTGCCCTGGATGGTCTCAGTGTGCTCAGTTTTACATAAGCTCACACTTAGCTGCATTTCAGTTCTTGATTTATTTTTTTATTTAGTGGTTGGATTAGAACTGTGCTTTGAAAACCAAACCAAACCATGACTACTATCCAATTTAAATACAAAAGGATATCTTTAACCTGAAAAGAGAAAACAACTTACTGAAGAAAGACCTTTGTAACTCTAACTCTTGAGTTCATTGAACATCTGAATGAAAATTGATTTCCATATTTGTTTGGACAAAGTAAAACATTTCAAAAAATTAAAGATATCAGCAGTGCTTGGTGGTTGCTCTTTGGTGGAGGGGATCCGGAAAACAAAATATTGCAACATGACTTTTTGCTGATAACGAACAAGCCTAATAGGAGATCTCTGTTTTGAAAATATGCAACTGCTGACATGAGGATGTTAGAGTATTTTTAGTGCTGATAAAGAAAAGAAACATTCATTGGAGTTGCGCTCATCTTGAACAAAAACACATGTTAAGCTCTGGTTGCTCTGCTCTGGATGGTAGCATTACAGTATGTATAGGGAAGATTTCTTTCACCTGTGAGTTTCCTCTATTATTTCCACCTCTAAGAGTTTTATGCTGTATTTAGAGGTAAGGTAATGCGAGAGAGAAAGAGAGGTTTAGTTATAAGGAGAATAGTGTACTACACCAGGGTCTTTGATAAGACTTTCAAGGTGGTGTTTGCAAATTGAAATGTTGCAGCTAAGCTTAGGTAAAACTAAAAAAATGGTATTCATTTTAATTGGTTGGTGCACATGTCATTCTGCTAGTCCCATCCCAGCCCATCTGTGTTTTCCAGTTAACTAGGACCTCCCTGGTTAGCTGATAAATGAGGGAAAGTGGCATAGTGAGCAGTTCTGCCAGCTCCCTCACTGGATCTCTTGGGTGGATCCTGTCAAGCCCCATAGACCTGTGTGTGGAAGTGTGTAGCAGACCACTGCCCCTTTCTTCCTGGATTACACAGGCTTCATTCTGCTCCCCATCCCTGTCTCTGAGCTCAAGGGATTGGGTACCCAGAGAACAGCTGGTCTAACTATTAAAGACTGAAGCAAAGAAGGCATTAAGTACCTCAGCCTTTTCCTCATCCTTTGTCCCTATGGACATGTCCTTATGGATGGAGATTCTCCTTAGCCCTTCTTTTGTTGTTCATATATTTAGGGAAACTTTTTTTTATTGTTGTAGAACAGTCATAGAAAATATCTTTAATGTGCTACCTGACAGCATGATATCTGTAGTACACAAATTTCTTTTCCTCTGACCTCTTACACAGCCGTTGTATTGAGAAAACATTAATAAAATGGGAACAATGTATTTATTGTTGTGTATTTATTGTGAATTGAAGTTGCTTTTAAAGCAGTTGCTGTTGTTCAGGTTCCCAAAAAAGAATGAAAGAGTCTGCTTAAAAGATGCTCTCCAAGCACTCTGTTTAAGGGTGACTCTTTGTTCATAACTGCCAAAAGGTAGCAACAACCTATAGAGAAAAAAAAGTCCCTTCTTTTTAATTTTAGTCCCTTGAGTCTTGATGCAAAATGGCTTATAGTAATTCACTTCCAGATTTAGTTTAGCTTAATTTTAGCCTTGGTCATGGGCCACCAATATGTTATGGTCTTCTATAAATAGACTGTGCATCCCTTGGTAAGACCTTGAAAATTGTAATTTTGGGGATTTTTTGAAGCAGCAAGCAGCCAGCTTCTCAGATCAATCAGTCCACTCCTTGGAAATCTTGCAATTCCAATTCTTCATGGACTAACAGGCTTGAGGTGGAGTTCTCAGACTCTGACCACAGTCCTCTCCATCCTGTACCTCATGTTAACATTTCTACTTCACATGGATGCATGTAGCCAAAGGCTGGTAAGGAGAAGGGAGTGAGAGAATTTCACACATCAGTAAGAGCAGCACAAATGCTGTAGCAAACTTTAAAATGGAAGGGGAATATTTAGAAGAGTGACAAAGGAATTGGTTATAGCTGGACAGGAGAGCAAATAAAAGCAATCTGCCTTTCTGCATGACATATATTCAATTAGTCTGACACATCAGAAAACAAAAACTCGTAACAGAAAGCCAGGAACAGTAAGAAAGGAGGAAGAGGATGGATAAAAATTTAGCAGAACACTTCAGAACAGGAACATATCTGCTGTGTAGAGCTTGACCTCGTGTAACTTTCTGGAAACTGTATAGGCTAGCACAAAAACCAATTTTTCAATTTAGTACAGAACAGAGAATTGATTATGTCATGGCATGTAGCATGGAATAGCAGAAGCAGGGCTTCTGAGGAGACAGAATTGGTTTTGTCAAGTCAAATTGCATCATTAGGGAAGTAAGAAGCTGTAGGACTCCAAGCCTTTCCAGAGGAACTTGACTTTCTGGACTCTGCACTCAAAATCTTTTCCTTGGTCTCCAACTTTTCAGTCTGCCTCATGATCTTTACATGATGGCCTAATGCTTAAAAAGTGTTTTGTGGCTTAAAACTTATTTTTTTACCCTGAAGTTATCCATAAGGTCTGCTGAATAGTCAGCCATCTGTACGGTTACTTATATTACTGCGTCTTTCATATCTGGCACACAAAAAAATATGTTTATTCTTTTCCTCCTGGTGTGAAAGCCATTCTCAGTCAATAAGCTGTCAAGCTACCCTTTTGTCATCACTGCCTAGTTGTGTTCTTTCACATCAAGTCTCCTGCATCTTGCCAGTCTAATGTGTTAAATTCTTTGACAAGAATGTTCCAGTTGGGGAGTGCTAAGAGCTTTGCTTGTTTTTCTTCAAGAATGGAATGAAATGCTTCTTGGTGAAAATACAAGTACAGTAGAAACTGAAGAATCCAGGCTTTCTTCATAATCAGCAGAGAAAAAATGAACACTCTGGAGTGTTATTGACTGCAGCCCTTGAGCTCTCCACCTTGGAGAAGAGTAAGTGCATTCTCCAAGTGCCTGGTTTTCTCAGCTGATAGAGAGGTTAGTTGGCTCCCCTCCCCACGAGAGCCTTTTGCATGCTGTTGCTGTGGAATATTAGGAAAGATATGCTCCAGCATTTTGGTTTCAGCGATGAAACAGCTAAGCAAGGACCTGTGTCTCTTCTACCATGCTTCTCTTTACAAATAAACAAATGGGTACCAAAAACTATTTAGCTTGTGCCTCCAGTTCACATGTTAAAGTTCATCTGTGAGGTCCTTTCTCCTCCCCCTACCCAGTTTGTTTTTTTTTTCTTGGAGGCAAGCTTGGCTGCAAAGCAATTGCTTTCAAGTTTGGATGTTCAAACTGAAGCTGAATCTAGTGAAGTACTTCAAAAATAAGTTGTTCATATCCATTTCCTTAGAACTCTTGCACAGTAGTGCCAGGAAAGCTTTACCAATACATGTAGAAAACAGAATATTCTTCTCTAACTTTGGCCTTTTCTCTGCTATGCCTGCTGAACTCAGTCCAAATTGATGTTTTGAGACTATCTTATATTCCACATTTTTTTATACTCACAATAAAGCAGAAAATGGAAAGCACTATTTAAGGTCAAAATAATTTTGACTTCTGCCTTCCACAAATTGTGTTTAGTACTGCTAGTGGCCTTCTGAAAAGTTGTTTATCCTCAAGGTGGTCTCAAGCTTTGCGCAGAAAGCAAGGATGGAAAATGTTTAGGACAGTAACAATTTCTGCATCTGCAATATTTTACAAAGTCTTTTTCCCTCCAATATCAGTGCAGTTTTCCACCTATGTTTAGTCTCATACAGTGCTGCTTTTTTTTTTTTTTTTTTTTTTGATATGAAAATACATGATCACCTGCAGCAGGCAGTAGGGAAAAGTGTGTGTGTTAGGATAAAGCTCTGTGTCCACTCCATGAACAGCTGAGCTGCTGGAGGCCATCAGTGTGGGCAGGCAGAGCTGGCCAGGCAGAACAGCTGAGCCAATACTGTCCCTTCTGTGAGAGGGCTGCTGCCATCCAGGGTGGTGTGAGCTCCAGAGGATTTCTCTAACCAGCTCCAATGCCCAAGGAGGATTACAGTAATGGGAGATACTTTGTTTGGTAGAGCAAAGAAAAAAGGCACAGAACTTTAGTGGGCTGTGGTGGGCCAGGCTGGCAAGTGTTGGGGGTCAGTACTTAACCATACTGTACCACTCCAGCTACCCCTTGAAGAAAGAGCTTGTCCAAAGTTATATCTGAATTTCAATCCTAACCAGGCTGTTGCTTTTGGTTTAATTCCTGCCATTATTGTCTGGTGTTTGTGTCTGTTGTGTTGATTTACTGGTCTTGATGAGAGTCAGTCACTCGTAAACTGTATTTTCTTTTCAAAATGTATTTTCTTTTATTAGCTTGTGAATTTTCACAAGGTAAATTGATGGGCTTGGGTCTATATTGTTTATGATTTAATTTTACTCATTTTCTTTCTTAACTAAATAATCTTAGCCTTTTCAGTTGTGTATCATATGGAAGCTTTGCAAAGATGCATTGCATGTGTTTTATTTTAATTCATTATACATCAACTAGTGATTTATATATATATACATTTCTAGCTAATGTCTTTGTTCATTTAGTACCGAAATGCACTTTTCCACAGTGATAGGCCTATAATACATTATTTAAAGGTTTCTGACTCATGATTGCAGGCATATTTTTGATACAGGATAATAGCAGAAGAAGTAAGCTTTGATCTGTGGCTTTTCACTTCTGGAAGGAAACAGTTTCCTGGACCATTTGCATACCTTCCTGCTCTCTGGCTCTTGCTGGATACTGGATAGAATGAGGTGTTTAGTCATCTCTGCCCAAATGCATCTTCCAGGGCAGTAGCTTGTGAGGTGGCCTCCCCTGGGCTGTGCCCTGCAGAGGCCTGGCAGGTCTGATGGGTGGCTGCCTGTACAGCTTTCTCTTTTGAGAGTCTCATTTAGCAGCTGGCTGGAGCGAGTGGAAAAGTCCTTCTAAAAACTATCACTGATTCACTTGCAAAATTGTATTTTTCACTTCAGCAGAGCAAAAAGGGATGTATATGCCTGTATTTCAGACCGATCTGACTTGCTCATGCTTTTTTATCAGATGGTGCAGCTTTTCCTGTGCTGGTGCTCCAAGCCAGCCAGCTTGTTTCCCTGGAGGCACAGGGCAGTGGTTCTGAACCTGCTCAGTGCTACCTTCTCTTGAAATGCTGCTGTCCTTTGAACTTCTTTCCCCAGGTTTGGCAAACAGCCCTGCCATCAGGATCGCTGTGAGGTGTCCTTCAAAGCTATAAACCCGGGTAATTTGTTGCAAGGGAGGCTTCTGAGCCCTGGCCATTGTTTCACCTTTCCTGCCTTACTACCTAGTGAGCCTTGTATGGCATTTCTATGGCTTCCTTGTCTTTTTAAGTGTGTATTTGGGCAGGCAACAAAACAAAACAGAAGAAGATGCAATGGTTGGAGGGTTTTTGTTTGTTTAAATTAAAAAAAAAAAAACCAAACAAAAGAGAGAGAGACAAATGCTTCTTTAGTTCAGCCCACAGCAAGGTAAATGTCTTTTTCTCTCTAAAAATGTATCTACATTCATATGGTAGGAAGATACCACTTTATTTTAATGCCCTGCCCTGCCCTACCTCAAAATCCAAACCTGTTTGTCATTCTACCAAGTTACCTTTTGCCCATAGTTTCTAAACACCACCCAGGCATTTAAAACCAGAAATGATCACAGTATAGAAACAACAAAGTCTCTTGCTTAATTCATTTGCATGTGTGTCTATTATCCATGAGAAGGTATCTCCAAATGCAACACCCTGTTGTTGCTTGTCTAGGTGGTTCTATTTTAATCCTCTCCTGCAAGAGGGAAGTCCCATGATCATGGCCAACCATGAAGTTCTGCCTTCTTTATGCATGGACTTCTTCCAGTTTAAACCACTCATACGTGACGTCTAACTCCCTTTGAAGATGATGGAAAAGATTTTTGCTCTTGTAAATACTCATTACATGGCCTAAACATGCACTGTACTGGCTCACAGAATAGTTTGCAACAGTTAGGATCCCTACAATTTTTTGAAACTTGGCTTTGGCTATGTTTTTGTTGTAAATAAATGACTAGGCTCAGTATTTCAAATGTGTCTTCACCAGACCCTGACACCACATGAGAGCATTTCTTCTGATGTTAGTATCTGGATTCCAGCATGACTAGCGCTTCCAAATTTTTTGTTTCTTGCATTCCTCAACATGAGGTTTACCATTGCTGTCTCCTCTGCCCCTAATCCCATGGAAAAATTTCAGCTCGGTCTTGGAAGATAAAAATACCTTGCAATTGCCAAACTGGCAATTAGGAGGGAAAGTTTTATGTAAAACAAAACAAAACAAAACAAAAAAGCCTAACAGTGCCCCATGCTAGGCACTGAGATTTTATTCTGCAAGATACTCTTGACTTTGCAGGCCATTGGTTTGAATAAAAATTAGTAAAAATATGATGTAGGACAGTATAGATATGGCTGCCAACTGATTCCCATGCTGCTCATTCTATACACAGTTGTATTTTCACACATTCTTTATCTCCCGAAGACAGTAGTCTGTAATTCAGACAGTCAAGAGGCAGTTTATTTAAGGACCACAATATTAAAAATACTGCTTCTTTTCTGGCAAACTAGAAACATCCCTCTGTGTTTTTAAGAAAGATGGGCTGGATATTTTTGGATGCTCACTAATTCAGTTCAGCTGTCCTTGCTGTTTTGTTCACTTGGATATAGAAAGTGAGAGCAAGGGAAGATATATAGAATTACATGAAAAGCAATTCTTTATAGAGCTGCAGACCTCCTTGTTTATATTTTCTCCATTTATCATGAAATCAATCATTTACTGTGTCTTTTAATTTGTAATTCAAAACATGTATTCTTGTAATGGGCAGTCCAGTTCAGTTTTATCAAAGTAATCATCTAAAGGTAATATTCTCCTGCACAGCTATTCTTGTATCTGCAGTGTCTGTTTATCTTTGATGTGTTTATTCGTTTACTTACACAGCAAAAGGTAAGAAAGCTTATGAAAGGAAAAAGAATAATGAAAAAAAAGAATGGTAACAAGGCTTGTGTAAAATATTGCTGTAGAAACTCCCCTGAGGGATCGTACCTCAAATCCTGTAGCAACTGCACTCTACCAGAAGTAAAACCACACTACCATGAGCTGATGGATGGGTTTCCATGCACAGGAAAAGAAAATGTGGATGGTGATAGGAGCAGGCTGGAGCTACTGTTCATCTTCACCCAGAGGCATATGCTCAGTTTGCATCTTCCAACAAGTAGTAGAGGCAGGAGCAGGATGCCAGCCTCGTGCACAGTTATAAAAGGGTGGAATATGGTGCAGGAGGAGAAAAGAAAAAATGAAAGTCAGGGAAGCAAACAAAAGGCAGAAGGATAAAAATCTCTTGAGTCTTGAAAATCTTTAGGCCTCTAAAAAATAAGTGGATGCAATTCTTCCTGAGCTTGTTTTTCTTGCTGGTGGTGCTCAGCATTTCACATAGTATGTCTTTCTTTGTTACAAGTGAATGAGAGAAGTTATCTGCCTTTTGAGAGATCTCCTTTTTTTTCCAGCCCAAGGCATGATTATTCAAGGCGAGGTTCTTAAAACCCCAATAAATCTTAGGAACCCAACAGATAGTCTCAATATATCTAAGGTTTTAACCTTTCCTTTAAGATGGCACGTTTCTACTGCTCCTTTAACATTAACAAAGGATATACTTTGATGCATCTGTTAATAGTTGGCGGCTTTACAATGGCATTCGAAAACTGCACCAAAATCTTGGGAGTTGTGTGCTTATGGGCACCTTGAGATTCTTGGCAGGTCAGGATTATTTTAATTGATGTAATGAGGTAAATGTACTGTATAAATAAGAGAGACTGTTTTCAGGCGGAGGCACATTAGTTTGCCAATAGTAAAACCTAAACTGCAGCACGTTATGCAGCCATCCCCAGGAGATAGGAGGTGACAATACGTGCCTGCTCAGAGTGGCTTGCTCTGGTTTCCCACTACCTTAAACTTGCTGCTTCCCTCTGAGCATCCAGAGCAGCTGGAAAAGTTAAGGCACAGACCAGGGACTTGTCTCTTTGTGGGTTCCATATATTAAGACTTAAGTACAAAGGGATCTGGGCTAAATATGATCATGATTTTACAGTGTATTCAGAATGTCACAGATGGAGAGGGAAGTTAGGAGGATCAAAACGCTTCCTTTAAAATTTGGAGCCTGAGCTGACTTTTGAAGCTACAGAGTAAGTGCTTTTATGCATGATTAGTTTAGGCTGTGGCAGCACAGTTGTGGATGATAAATACAACTGGCATAACCTGCTGGTTGTGCTTCTGGGGTGTTGATTTTGAATACAGTTCTGTCTGTCAGGGGGAATGTGTGGGTGAAGCTTCCTGTGGGTGGCTGCAACTCCGAACATTTGTTCCATAGCTCCAAAATTGGAGCACAGCTGAGAGGCAGGAGGACTTCTAGGCATCTGTGGGATCCTGCCTGCTTTTAAAATGTATTTCTAAGGCTGTTAATGCACATAAATCATGTAGCCTTTCAGGGACATCTGGGTTTGTTTTAAACTTGCTAGGTATGATATAATGTTGGTGTAGAGTCAACAATCTCTCCAGAGCACTGGAGTGGAGAGGACTCTCAAGCCTCGAGCAGGACAGCCCTTGTCAGAGAATGCCCTTCAATGCCAAATTAATACATTTTGGATTAACTGCATAGGTGTAAAAAAAAGCAGTCTATGCAGACAGGAGGCAGCTGGCTGGTCAGAAAAGGGCACAGCAGTGAGTGCAGTGTGGGCAGGGGCGAGCAGGGTCGGCAGGGTCACTGTGTGAGCCACTCCCCAGACCAAGCCTCAGATCAGGGACAATCCTGCCTGCCCACGGCTCCTCCCCACTGGCGGGAGCATGGAGGGAGAGATGGGGAGAGGAGCCCAGCCACGACTGGGAGCAGAGGAGCAGCCTTCAGGGAGAACATCAAGTGTCAGGGAGCACCTCCAGCTGGGATGGGACTTTCTGCTTTTCTGGGCTGCTTGACTCCTCCTTGCAACCTCCTCCTGCAGGATCTTGTTACTCAGGCTCCTTTCTGCATCCCAGCCCTGCTCCCTCCAACCTCTTCTCTCTTTTTTATTCTCCCTCTGATCTTGGCCTAACTATCCCCCACCCCAGGGCTTAAAGCATTTGCTTCCCTTGTGTAGTGTTTGTTCTTCAGTCCCTTTCTCTCCCGTTAAGTAACCACACCTCTAATGGATGTAAACACAGCCTTACATTGTTTTTTATATGCACTGATCAGCCTAGTGGTAATAATTTGCCATGGCCCTTGTTAGCTTCAGAACTGCATCTATTGAAGTGGGAGGCTGGGTGTGTTGGGTAGATTTATTTTGAAGCTGGTTATATTTGGTTATAGATGAAAGGGCAAGAAGTGGTTAAAAACAACTTTTAGTCACTGGCTCAAAAGGGATTAAATAGTATATACACAGGAATAATTTGCAAGGAATAGTTTGAAAGGCATATCAGGTAATATGAAGATGTATGTATCTGCTAACTGCCTGGGCAAATTAGAGAATTAATTGAAAGGGAATGTTAGCTCATTAGCTGAGCAAGCTAATGTCAAAAAAACTTAAGCTTTCCTTTAAGATTTACAGTGATTTTTTTTTCCCCAGAATAACATACTAATGAAATGATGTTTTGGAAGGCAGCCTTGGAATAGAGACAAGTGTTCTGGTAAATTATCAGCTTCCATATATTTTTAATTGTATTGTAAGGTTAAATTTTAAGCCCCAAAGTGAGCTAACTCCTGCCTCCCTACCCTTCCACATTAGAGATTAAACATCATGCTTTGAAACAATCTTGCTTGTAAAAGCATTATGAACAGCCCTTAAGTATGAGCAAGTGTTTATATATTATCATATCTTCTATAATATTACTAAAATTTACTTGGTGAGTCCAAATGTTTGTCGATCAAAAGGAGTACTCAAAACTACTCAGAAGAGAAAGGGCACCTCTGAATATATACTTCCATACAGGAAAGGTGGATATCTCTTGGCATTTCAGTACTGAAGCTGTCACACTGTGTGAGAGGGAGGAGAGACAGGCCTTTGTTAAGCGTTCCTAACGCTGAGCTCTGAGCAGTAAAAAAGAGTCACCTTCCTGGAAAGAAAACATCCTGAAATAGTGTTACTCTATTTGTTTCTGTTTTGGGGACTTTGTGAATCATTTACCACCTCTTCTGAAAACCACAGAATTCCTTCAGTAGAGAAGGAGGAAGATTTTGAAAGAATCAAGAAGTCTTTGACATTCCTGTGATCCCATTAATCCTGGGGCTGAGAATTTGCAAGGTGTTGGTGTAAACCTGAAAGTAGAATGGTTGTTCCAAATTGATTGGGATTTAGAATAGTAATCTGAATTCATGTCCAGCTCAAATTGAATGCATACCATGAAAGTTATCTCTTTTTAAAAATTATTTGTGCTTTGTTGGGAAATAAAATCCTCTAAAACACTGTGCTGCAATTCAGCATCCTAAACCTGCTTTCAGGTGTCCTAATTCTAAGTTGTAGTTTGTCATCCAAGGATTGATAGAAACCTACTGCAATTGCTGATGTGAAAAATAAGAACAAATTATTTCTAACAGTACTTGAAAGAAAAATGTGTAACGTTGGACTTCAAAGCCAGCCTCATGATCACAGATGAATGGTTAAGATGGAAAATCTTTTTATTTTTTGTTTTATAAAATGGCATCATCAGTATTTCTGAAAGTAGAAATAGTATTGACTATATTTCAGAATTAACGTACTGTGGTTTGATTATCACAGGTCAACTATAAATGTGCTGCTTTCTTGAGATATAAACCACAGGCTATGTAAGTGTTTTGGAATAAAATATTTATGCATTTAGCGTTCAGCAGTGTTGCTAATTTAGACTAGTCATTGGAAAATGATGTTCTTTTTATTGCATATTATTAAAACATAAGTGCTGCCATTTGACTTTATAAACACTAATGAAAAAATGGTAGGTGTAAATTTTTTTACCGTTTTTAAAGAAATACACCAAAATACCTGCTAGTCTTTTCTAGTATGTGCAGCCCTGTGTGCAGGTTCATTTTAATTTAAAGGAAGATTACCCTGAAATTAAACTTCTGACTCTGAAGGGGGTAACTGGAAAAGAAAGCCACATATTGCTTCTTTACAAGACAATTTGAAAGACTGAGAAAGTGCGTGGGGGAGGTATTTCCTGTGTTTGGTTTTGGTTTTTGGGAATTTAGAAAAGTAAAGATTTGAGGAGGGGAAGGTAAAAAAATATTGTTTTGTTGAAGGTTAATAACCTGGTTGTATGATAGTCAGCTATGTATTTGAACAGTACCTGCATATAGCATATTTGCTAAATGAAATGCATAATATCTTTGAGTATCTCTTGAGAGAGGACACCTTTCTGTTTTTCAAAAATATTGTGATTTTATGCAGCATCTCAATGCATTACTTATGCCATTTGAATGTCTTTATTAATGCCCTTGGGGAACGGGGAGCTTTGTCCCTAAAACTCACTAACTGTAAGCTTTCAGTATCAATCTCCTCTGTTTTTCATAGCTGCTTTGCATCTCAGTTCTACCAGGGGATTTCTGGCTAGTTTTTGCCTGTGCAAACCCATGATTCTCCTCTCTGCTGCTCTACTAACAATACTGAATGGCTGAGAGAATATTTTCCTGTCAACTCCTTTGCTGATCAGTGGGGAGATGCTGTGTTTCTTAGAGGAGAGGAGATACAAAAGCTGATGAATCCTCTCCAAAGAGAATTTAATTTAATGTCTGAAAGTTGCTTGACCAGATATTGTTGTCTTGATGGATGACTGTCCCTCCAGAGCACATAGGGATAAGCTGCCTTCATTATTTATAGGCATTCATTAAAGTAAGCAGAAAAACCTTGTTGATCTTTCAGATTCACCTTTGCGGAATTAGAAGACTCTATTGTACTAGATCAGAGTCTAGAAATATTTTGATGGTTTTTTATAAGGATGTGATATCAAAATATGGTAACATTATATGTTAGAGTATTCTTCCCTAGATGAACAGCCTTTATCAAAATATGCTTTCTTCATCAATACATGATTTTTTTAATTTTTTTTTTTATGGATGACAAGGAAAACATTTATCTATCAGGGGACATAGGTCAGCAGTAAATATTCCATTTAAATAATTTTATACCTACAGTTCTTGCTGTGTCACAGGCTAAAGAGCTATGAATTGCTTTATCCAGATTAGAGTGACCCTTGCCAATTCATGGTGCAACCAAAAGCCTATGATCACAAACTCCATGTGTATTGTTTGTGGAGCAGTCCGTCTGTGAGAGCTGAGAGGTGGGAAACAAGCAAAAGCATTTTGTCTCCTGCCTTTCTGCCTGCATACAACATACCAGGGAAAAACTAGAAATGTTTTGCCTGCAAGAGAAATGAGCCTCACTTGCTTGGAATAATGTCTAATAGCTAGATTTGTAGATGCCAGCTAACTCTTTAGAAGGACCCTTTCCAGTAAAATATATGGTATGGGGGGGTGGGTGAGCATCAGAAGAGAGAGTGTCAGAAGACTGAAGCAAATTTTGTAGAATGCCAAGCCATGGCTTCTATCCTGTTCCCTTCTCCTGAATTTCTTAGCTAGATCCCTCATATTTTGTGGAAGCTAGAAATAAACTAATAGGTGAACAATGCTCTAAATAGATAATTTTGTTCTGTTGGCATGTAATGTACACACAACATAGCAGGTGTTACTAGGAAGGAAAGGGGTTGGGAAATGTAGGCATTGATTTAATTAATCAACTTAAGTCTGTCCTTTCTGACTGAAAATATCTTTCCATAAATTTTTTCATTCCCATGTGTACCGATGGGTTTTTTTAAGTTGATGCTCGTATGCATCTCGTCATTATACTACTCAAGTGCCTCTTGTTCTAAATCTTCTTCACCTCCCTTCTGCCTGTTTTCTCTCTTTATGCTATTTTCCTTCAAATCACATATCCTACCAGATAGCAAGTTGTTTTAAACCAGCCACACTGTCTTGAGAGGCAATGTTGAAATGGTCTCTTTTATTTTCCTATAGTGGGAAATTACAACTCCTGCAGATGCAGGTTGACTCAAGGGCAAGAACACAGAGTCACCAGGTCAAACAGCAGTACCAGCCGTGCTTGTTCATGTCTCTCCAAACACTGGGTGATAGACATGGCCCCTCAGTGCTCTTGAGTCACGTGGGAGGAGCCTTGCATCACGTTAATTGATCCCCCATTTCATTTGGCAGTCACTCTTGCTGGAGTATGACCACACTGTCTCAGTCAACATAGCATTATTAATCAATAATGTTCAAATGGGTATGTTCCAAGTCAGGTTAAGCACCTTTAATGCTTAATACCAAAGGCTGTAAAATGCCTTACCAGCAAAAATGTGCTGAACTCCTTTTCTATATAAGGCAGTGCTGCTCTCCTGACCTGTGCTGAACATGCTACCATTTAAGTGATGCTATAGATTATTACATGGACAGACACTGTAGGGTATCCCAGACCCTGGCCAGCCTTGGGCAGGACTGAGGTCAGAACTTACTGGTTTCTGGAATGAAGGACCTTGTGGGGCAGAAGGGAAAGGAGAAGAGTTCACATGGGTGTAAAGCACACACTACCTGCCCGTGTTTTTAGTTCAGATCGCAAGTCATCTCCACAGTAGACCTGATACATGGATATGTGCTAACAATATCTCAAGTTTGTTTGCAGTTTTAGAAGCTGCTTTCACTTGTTGGGTGGCTTTTAAACCTCTGTCTCCACTGCAGCACCTGGTGCAAGGTGACCTTCACAATCCTCTGTGTGTCTCTTTATTCTGTAGTTAGCAGGAATTGTTCCCCATTTCTACATCTGCAACTGGAAAAGTGCATGAGCAGCTGCAATCTCCTCATGGCCATGCCGTGATGCTGTGGTTTTCACCCCTCTGCCTGCTGAGCACACAAGAACTGAAGCTCTAAGAGCAGTTTTAACACCTCTCAGGTGTAAAGCCTGTAGGCAAACACCTTACAGGTATATTTCCTACCATTTAACAACAGAATCCCCACTCCCTACCTTCCCATAACCCATTCTGCCACTAGTTTCTCAAAGAATGTGGTGGATGGTAACCACTGCTGGAAGAAACCTTCTAATCTAATAATAATGACCTAGTAGCAGAGAACATAGGATACATTTCACTTACAGATTGAAAAGCAAAATACACCGTGGTATTTAAAATAAATTACATCTTCTTTTGGTCAACTGAAAAATTTCTTTTAGAAAAAGTAGTATGTAACATTGCAGTCATTCATCTTAAAAGGTTTTATTTTCCTCCTGGTCTACTCTTCTTTGTACATATTGCCTTTTCTGTTTGAAAACTCAGCCTTTCTCAGCAGAAAGGTGCTGAATTGAAGTTGTTTAGCAGAAAGTGTATGCCCTACTTGTCAGTTCCATTAAAATGTTTAAGTGGCAATGGGTTTATGATTAGATTTCAAATTACATTAATCATTCACCAACTCCAGAATGCAGGCTGCTCTGTATTTTTGTTGAGAACTTGTGTAGCTACTGAAAAATACTTTCCCAAACAGTTTTTAAGAGCAAAAGCCTGTGTAGCATAGTGTCTGCATCTCATAGGAAGATAGTTTTGCTTGAGGACAAGAGTTGTTTTTGTGATTTTAAAAAGGTAAAGTCAGTCAAGTATGTCTCCTGATAAATGAGTGTCTTATATGTTTTAGATCTCTACATGTCTTGTATCTTAAAATTGAATTGGGTATATTCTGGTTGTGTGGCTTCTTTGAGGTTTATCGGGGTTTTTTCCTTCTCTCTAATGGGAGCAATGTTCTGTTTCTACAAATGCACAATTAAACAGATTTTGTGCCACAGAACCATGGAAAATAAAGATCATGAAGTAAAGAGCTACTTTCTAATCAGAGCAGCTGTGCAATACATGGGTGGGGGATCCATGTCTCCTCCTCAGTGCAAGGAGAGAATGGAATCCAGTGGGAAATCTCAGCCACCTATGAAATTGCAAAACCTCTGGCTGCATCCTGTGTTTCCTCATTGCACCTCTTGAATCAGCTTGTGACCTTACCTCCCTCGAGCTGCTGCTCATTGCCATGCCTGGCTGTGCCTGCAGCCTGCCCAGTCCCACTGGAGCAGAGGGCTGTTCCTGCTGCCCTCACTGGATGACACCAGGTTGCTGAGGGAGGTCACTCCTGTTACCAACACACAGTCCTCTCATTCGACTGTCCCCTTGTGTGTGATTTAGCACTGTGCTTTTATTTGAAAGAAAGGAAAAGGCTGAAGGATGCCACGTGTCACATACTTTCCAGGTCCCTACGTCTCACCCTGGCAAGTTTTTGTGGGGTTTTTTTTGGGTTTTTGTTTTTTTGGTTTTTTTTTTTTTTGGTGGCTGTGGTGGGTTTTTTCTTCATTTGTAAATTACATTTGCTGACGGTCTAATGTAATCTGCAAGAGTTTTGCTTGTATTATGCACAAGAGTGGAAAAGGAGCTTTAATTCAGGAGAAGTACATCCTCATTGTTGGTTAGGTTAAAACATCCCTGCTCACAGAATAACTCTGTGGATTTGATTTATTCCTTTTCAAACATACTGAGAGACTTCAATCGGTAATGAAATCTGTACATTTGAACAATACTATTTTGTCTCAGTCTGTAAAATAGGCTTTTGGTAACTTTTGAACTTTTAAGTAAAGCTTTTAATTTTACTCCTGCTAGGCAATAAAACTTTGCAGGGGAATGTGAGGTAATTGCATGGATGAGTTGATTTGGAGCTAGATAATTTCATGGTTTGTTCACTTGGTTAGAGAGTAGGAGAGACAAGGATGAGAAAAACAAAAAGAAGGTTTTTTAAAATGCACTTTTTGAATTTCTTGCCTAATAATGGCTGGCATAGAGATGCACAATTTGAACTTCAATAATTTGACTGCAGTGATTTTGTAGACACTTCTGTTTTGGAAGATATTTGTGACTGATTGGTCTTTTCTGCCAGTTCTCCTGTTGTCTTTCTGATGCAGCTTCATTTGGAATTTCACTGTTTTCATTTTGGGCTTCCCCCCCCCTCTAAAAATACTCTGGCAAGTAATAACCACAAAAAACATCTTCTTTTGAAAACTCTCCCACTTGAGCTGTTAAGAGCTTGAGTAACATTGTTTATCACTTACACAGAACACAAAATTGAAATGACATTTTTTTATCCAAGGATTTTTGCAGGAGATTGTTTTTGAAAGAATTTGCTGTGGTCACTGCAGAAAAAAGAAAACTGCCACCATTTTCAATTCGGGGAATAAAGGTTCAAATTTTACTTGGTCAGAAACTTGTTTGTTTTGATTTATTCTGAGGATAAAAAATCCAGTCTGGGAAACTCATAGTTTTGAGTTTTGAGTTTTGAGTTTTGAGTTGAGGTATTTGAAAGAGGCTTGGGATAGAATAAGGTCTTCCAGGTGTAGCTCAGAAAAGTTGCAGGGTAGTTGTCACAGGGGAATAATCGTGACTTCAACCAGCTACGTGGTATTGCTCGGCCATAATTTTGGAGAACTTTAAGGATGGAATTAACTCGGAGAGAGCATCCGGAGTTGTCAGGGCCCGGCCCGAGGAACGGCAGCGACGGCGATGGAGCCGGGCCAAGGGCAGCCCGGTGTGCAGGAGGCCTGGGACTGCAGGAACAGAACTTGTGCCACGCTCCTCCTGCAGCCCAGGCTCTTAATGCTTAAAAACAGCCGCCCCAAAAGGCGTTTAAGTTGGCTGGATGTGCTCACGTGTTACGCGTGGGATGTCTGAATGGCAGACTGGTACCGGCACTGCATTTCCCTCATTTTACAATTCAGAGCAGAATTTTGAAGCTCTTTGATCCATGGTATAGCAGGACAGAATTGGTACTCCTGTTAAGACAGTTTAATTATTTTTTTAATGGTTCTTTGTGGCCTTATGTAATATTACAAAGCACATCCTTCCCTCAAGCTCCTTTCCTCTGCTCCTTTGTCATCCAAACTATATTACAAAAGTTTTAAAAGAATACAGGGACTTTTGAGTTCTTCTGGATGTCTGTGATAATAATAATTCCATTTAAACAGAGAGGAAAATATGTGAATCTGCCAGTTTTCCAAACACCCTGTACAAACCCATTTGTCTGACTGAGAAAATGTTGAGCAGTCCCATGACTGAATGAAAAGTCAACAAATTAATTCTTTAGGTAAGACAGGTTTGGGTATTTTTTTTTTCTTTAGTAAAGTATGCTACCTACTTTTATCCTCCAGCCATGGGCTGAATTCCATTGTAATGAAGTGAAACTGTTCAAATCCAGTTTGACCTGTTTTTCAACTTCCTATTTCACTTTACTTTTACTTGTAATCTTCTTTTCATACTTTGCTCTTGCCCAGAATATGGTAGTCACATAAGCAAATAAATCCTCTCAGCAAAGAAACACCAAAACAACACGAAAACTAGTGCACATAGTTTGTAGCTGTTGTTTTTAGCACGAATTTAGTGTCCTGAACTTTGGCTGCTGGTTCCTTCTGCTGTAGTAGTCCAACCCCTTCAAGTTCTGTTTAGACTTAAAGGTACATACAAAATGTTACTGGTCTAACACTCTTTTACCAAAAGAGTTGAAATCAGCTGGAAAACTGTGACTGCAGGATGCTCAGATTGGCATTCTTGACAGTTTAGTCACTTCTCTATATTTCTTCCTGTAGCCAGTTTTTCAGACCCCCTGGCTGGAGGGATTCAAGTCATCAAGATGCATGTTTAAAAATGGGCTTTTGGGAGAGTATGTTCCTGTGTCTGTCCATCCAGGTGTACATGCATGTATTTCAGGTTTCCAGCACCAGAATGCTATAGCTGCTGTGCTATAATTGCTATATAATTGCTAGTATTCCTTTAGGCTTGCTGCAATGTTTCTTTAATGCAGTCCTTTGGCACTCATCTTTCCAAACTCTGCAAAATGATCCCCTCTGTACTGCAGCACAAGCTGTAAGGACAGGTTTTCTACTCTGGTTTTGCAAAACCCTATAACCCAGGCTGGAATACAGAGCAAAAGGGAGAGAAACAAAGTCTTGGGAAAAAAGGGACTTTCAGTCAAAGCCCTGGGCCCTGCTGAGTGTAGGAGTACAAGTCATTTTCATTTATTATTCATGTTGTTTGAGCTTTAGTTTTACATCAAGCCTCGTTGATAAGAAATTTTGAATATGTGCACTTTTAAGTTAGTTAGGAAGTTTGTTATCCTCCTGAATAGCTGGCAGCTAAGAGAGTATCTTGCCTGGCTGAACTGATTCTTTAGGAATACATTTCCCAGAGTGATGCCAGAAGTGGGTCTCCCAAACAAGGTCATTGTCATCTGCCCACAGATAGGAATAACAGCAGGCAGTCTTCCTGGGCTGCTGACAGGGCATCTATGATATATTTGTCTGAACAGACAGGCCATCCATAAGTGTCTTTTGAGTTGCTCAAAACGTGTCATATGTGGGGGAGTGAGAGCAGAGAGGGGACTTGTCCAGTGCTTTCACACACCCCCACTCCCTGCTGTCTGGATTGCACTGGTGACCTGAAAAGGACTCCCCCTGCCTCCTGCTCCCAATTCTTGTGGTACCCAGGACCCTGGACCTAATCCCTTCACCCTCACGTCCTCAGCATGAGAAGTGAGTGTGGATATCCCTGCTGTGGTGCACGACCTGCTCACGGGAGACCTTTTACATCTCCTAACACCACGACCTCTCCAAAATCATTTTATGTGCTTCTCCTGCTCACTCAGCCCACATGCTCTGAGTGTGCTTTTCTTCACTCATCCTTCAGTGTGTATCAGGATCAGCTCTGCAGAGTGGGCACTGTGAGCTGCCTGCCATGCCAAGGTGTGAGTGTGCCCTTTAAGAAATGCATGAAACATCTGTGCCTGATGGTGCCAAACACTTCAATCACTTTCACCATTTTCCCTCCACATCCTCCTTCCAAACAAATAGTTGGCTTGACACAAAAAAGGATGAAGTTATCTTGAAGCCTGACTTGAAGCCAAAGTATATGTGCCCATCCATGTCTGGCACCAGTGGGGCACATCAGCTGATGCTTGATTGATTCCCAAAACCTACAGCTTGGAGAGTGGTTGGCACCACTGTTGGTGCCCCTGTGTGGGCTCCTGGGTGCTGTTACCAGATTTGTAATTTTTTCCTTCCACCATATATATCCACATAGCTGCTCCCTTGGCCCATTTATGGCCTGGATCACACCTGGTTGGTCTCAGCTCCTAGGTGAAGTAATAGATAAGGAATGTTACAAGTGTATAATTTTCTCCTCCTGGCAGACAGGCTCTCGTGCCCACTTGGCCACCAATTACCCAGCACAGCCATACCTGCTTTTTAAAGCTCCAACTGTGACACCACATGGACTGTTCCACATTTTATAACCTGCTGCAGGCTGAGTCAGCTGAGGGATCCTGGCCAGTAGCAGAGTACTGCTCAAGTTTATTCTGTAGCTGCCATTACCACAACACATAGGAACCCCATAGACAGACTCAGGATCCCGTGGGAAACCACAGGTCTCCCCTAGATAGGTCCAGCATTACTCTAGCATAATTACAAGCTTCCTCTTTATGCAAAAAAAGAACTAGGATGATGTGGTAATGCTGAGTTGATAGACACAAGTGAGGCAAGAAAGTCGAGTTGAGCCTGCAACACAGCAGAGTGGTGGTTTTCATTTAGCATCTTCATTGGCAGCACTGTAGTTGTGTATTTGCATCCCATGACAGCAGGATTTGGAATGTGCCTGCCTATAGACAGAGCTTCTCATTTGCTAATTGCCTGCTCTCCATGCTTTGGACCTGAAATGTGTGCAGAGCGTTTTTGGAGGCAGAGATTGCCTGCTACCGGTGGGTCTTTGTGCTTGTGACGTTGTCTGGAACAGAGCTCCTTTGGATGTTATTTTGAAATTTGAAACTGTAAGCAGAGGGGGAGACGAGAAATTTATTTCTTTTTCCCTGCTCCATTCTGTCCTGACATCTGTCTACACCCTGAATTCCCAGCATTTTTGGGTTTGAGTGTTCCTGCTATTCTGCTTTTCTTTTGTTTTCTTCTGTTTCATTTGGAAATAATTTTTTCTCAAACATTTTCTTCCATCTACATCATTTAACAAAACTAATTGTTGTGAGATGATCTATGCAAGTACTTCCAAATTCCTGCTGCTGTACAGCCTTATCCCTATGCTCTTTCACAAAAAAAGGTAAAAAACCTCTAAAAGCCAGAGTGAACTAAACCCAACTGAGTCTTGTAACTGAGAGACTCTCTGAGTCTGGATTTGCAAACTAATGACTAATTTCCCTAAGTACTTGCCTACTCCTAATTGCTTCTAGATGAGATTCTTGGATTGCTTGGGGCAGGCACATATTCTTTAAGTGCCTTGCACGTCTACGTCATAAGAGAATAATTCAGAATTATGTGGAGCTAGTGAGATGTACTTACCCAGGACTAAAGTTGGCTTCTGTGTTCTGGTTTTGGGGAGATCACAGCTTGAAGATCATAGTCAACCTGAGAATACTCCAGATTTTCGTAGCAAAATCATCACATACTTCACCCTGCTTGCCCTTGTGGAAAAACTGCAAGGTCTTTGGGGTTCTTGGTCCTGCTCTGTTCTGAAAGTTTTATTCAACACAAGCTAAATGCTGTGTACATCTCATCAGGGCCCTGTTAAAGTATTGAACAATGAATGATGGGGGTGCTTTAAAGAAAGGCATCAGTCCTGTTGGGAAATTTTTGCTGAGCCTACTCCCACCTTCCTTAATTGTTACTATGCCTGTATTGGAAGAGGGAGCCCCTCGTGAGCACTCTCAGACCCTGAGAGAACACATCTCTCCCCACAAACCTTGTTGTGACACATCTGGTTTGTGTTGAGACTGCTGGGTTTCTGCTAAGCCCTCCAGCACAGAGGAGTCTTTGAGACATTTATTTTGCATTCCAGCTCTGAGCTATTTGCTAGGGGAAGAGAAAGCAATGCAGTGTCTTTCTTAAAAAAAAAAAAGAAAAAAAAAGAAAATAATACCTTTTGGAATGCAACTTCCCTTCTGTAGTAACCCACATGGAGGTGAGGGCTGTAAAGATGACAGAGCCAGGGCTCAGCCTCCAGAAGGGAATAACTGTGTTGCTGTGGTCAGCACGGTATCTGAGTATTTCTCCTACATCTTTTAAGGTGGTCTGATTGCTAGTTAACCTTACTGTTATATATTCTGGTTTTGATTTTGTCCTGATTTTTTTGGTTTTGTTTTGCTGCAAGGCATGCCTTTGGCTGTGATGGCATGTCTTTTAGAGTATGGATTTCCTATAGTAACACTGGAATATACAGTTCATATGTAACTCCTGAGGAGAGACCTAATGCTTCTTTGTCACTCACAGGGACATTCTAACTTGGCAAAATAATTTTCTGAACTTAATGAGAGGCAATGTGGCCACTGGCACCATTATTGCCTCTCCTAATGAAAAATTGATGTTTAAAGTGATGAGACAAATTCTGTTTAGGTATTTCCTTTCACTTTCATTTAAGGTTTCTTTTCTTCAGAAACTTAAATGTCGTGTAAGTGCTATTAGAGGTCTAAGATATTTATCCTTTTATTAGAGAAACAAAAAAAATTACCCATTAAAGCAGTTCCAGTGAGAATTTATATTACTATAGCGTGTTTTGTTCTTAATTATTTTGTTGCAGGATGTAAACATTAAAATACTTCCTGTTGAAATTTGTTACTAAGTTAATGTTCTCTTTAATATTTAGGAGTGCAATTCTTGGTAGCTTCTGACTTTACTAAGACTAATTATCCTTTATATCAAGCACTCCTTTTCAGCCTTTCTGTCCTGCCTTTAGATTATATGTCAGCAAAAACATAGTAGTAGTAACAGTGTTTGAATTAAGCTTGCTGGAGGGAAGTAGAGTTTCAAAATTTCATTTGATTTTATAGGGTTTTTTCAAGATTCAGATTCTGTGCAAAGTAATAAGATCACTGGCTTTTAATTAAATTAAAACAATACTTTGCCTACGTTTTGAGTGCATAATTTTAAAGTAGCTACATGCACTAACCTTCTCTCTTAATTATAAATCAAGCCAGAACTCTTCCTGTAACATGACAAACACTGACATAATTTTCTTTCATAAACACCTACAGCTGATGCAAATGGACTGGTTCTTGATTTCTGTTGTGTGCACTTCAGTTATGTTTAATTCATTGCATTCTTAGAATCCTGCAGTCTCTCAGCCCCTTTTGACTCATTTGCATAATATTTTGAAAAGTTTTTGATAGTCTCTCAAACACAAGCAGTAGCCTCTGCAAGGCATGCTGATGTTCCAGCTGGGAAAGCCTTGCATAGGTAGGCTCTAAACTCCAAAATAAAGTGGTTGCATTAGAATTCCTTATTTGTAGACCTCTTCTAATTCCTCAGTGTCTTTTCTTAATTTATATTAGATAGATACCTATTTTCCTCATTTGTCTATCAAGCTTTTTGCTCTTCTCTGTTTGCCTGAACTGGTCCTACATAAGGTCCAGATGAAACATCTCACACCACATTTGCCTTGCACGTACTTACACTGCAGTCACTTTTCCACACAGAAATACATGAGAGGAAGCTTGTGAATGCAAAAAAGGTAATCCTGTGAATTATTTTTTGTGGGATATTCTGTTCCTTCTGTCTCATAGTGCATAATTGTCCTTTCAGCAGGGTCTGGTGGATGAGCCCAGCTCACTGGCCAGCCTGGCGTGCAAGGAGAATGTGCCAGACACCGTGAAAAGCAGGGAGAAAGGCAGGGAGAAAAGCTGCTTGAAGGTCCACCAAAGCACCCCAAAGACACTGGTCATTAATGAATGAGCTTGTTAAACCTCTGCCACCACTAAAGCTGCCCTCCATGCAAGGTTTACAGCTCCTTTTTGAGAACATTGTTAAGCTAATCTACGTAAACTTTGAGAAGTTGCATCTGAATATCCTCTCTGAAAGTGGTGTGTATCTGCAGTGCTCTTTGTTTCAGAGAGAATGTTTTGTTGCACTTTGTCAAAGAAATTTCCATTTAAAAAAAGAGCGTAGAATGAATATGAGAAGATCTTTAATCTACTGGTGGTTGTTTATAAATATGAAAAGTGGTATAAGGGACTTGAGTTGCAGATCCAGGAGGAAGCGTGAGCAGGAGGGTAAGTTATTTCTTCTGAATGAGAGTAAGAATCTAAATCACTTTGTGCTCCTTCAGATGACTGAAGATATCTTTTATTTTAATGAGAACCATATAGGCTTTTGTGTGTGCTCAAATGTGCAGAATAAATTGAAATTCGCTTTCTGTGCCGCTGTCACACATTGCGCCTGGAATGTGGTTGTGCTTCTGGCCTGGTGAGATCAGGTTGAGGGGGTTTTTTGTTCAAATGTAAGGGTAATTCATTCTTCATAGTCAATTGAACTCGACCATTTTCAAGCCAGCTGCCAATTGTGATACATGCACTACTGGCTTTGTGGTGTATTCTTTTGTCCCCAAAGAGAGAAACTGTGAGCACTAGTCTGGTGACCTTAACCTTTTTGGAGGTAAAAATGAGTCCCTTGTTTTTCCAGACTGAAGTTTTCACTTTTTTTTTTCCTTGCTTTTCTTCATCTTTCTCTTATCTGAGAGTAATGTTCTTCCTTTACATGTATAAACTATGTGTGGCATAGGAAAAATAAGGAAATGCATTTATAGGTCTTGGTACCAGAGACTAAAATTTTCTTTTTTCCTTTACCAAGGAAAGGTTACCTTGTCATCCAGGGTTCAGTGGTGTGCTCATAGCAACTTGGACCCCCTTATTCCATATGAAAGGAAATGCATCCATACCCAAGCATCCCCACCCTTCCCTACTTCCCCCCACACCCCCCACCCAAAAAAAAAGCCACGATTAAAAGAAAACATAATTGTAGGTTTCAGTCTTTCTCAGTGACATCCTCCTTTGGGATTTATTTTCATCCCTTTTAAATTATGACAGCGAGCAGGAGACCATGCAATAACATCATTATCCTAAATGATTAAGTGTGGGGCCTCCTCATTTTAGGAGCTTTAGAATGACAAAAGTGAGTATTTTGATATATAGCTTGACTTCATTGAGTATTGGCACTTCAAACAATCACTAAGAGTTAATCAGATTTATAACCAGTTATCTTCCATACTTTGGAACTGTTTTGTTATCTTCCATACTTTGAAGATAATAAAACAATTCATACAGTACTGTGAAATGTTTTAGGGGTCTTGTTGTCTTCTTTTCTGTGTGTCCGTTTGTGTTCCCCCAATTCAAAACTACTTTTTTTTCAGCTTCAGGTGGCATTAGATAAAACAGCTTGTGCCTGTCTTGCTGAACTGCTGCACTAGAATGAAATATTTGGAAACAATGTGGTTTCTTTCATTAACAAAACATGTTAAGGGAGAATCCCAGAGAAAAACTGGTGTACCCACTGTTATGTGGTTACTTCTTAAAAAGTGGACCAAAGCAGTTATTTCAGTTTGGACAAATTCTGGATCTGGTGGTCTGAGGCATGTTCCAGAAGTCGTAAAAGAAGAAAGAGGGGTAGCAAAATGGAGGGTTTTGGCTGTTTCCCTCCATCCCTTTGTGGAACGCTAAAGCATGACACGGTTTGTCTCAAACACCAATAATTCACATTTATGCTTCAGCAATGTGAAACAAATGAGTATTGGCCAGGAGTTTGGTCTCACAGGAGGGACCTGCAATACCTGCCAGGATTGCTGGTATTTCTGGAGTTGAAAGTGTTGGTGAAGGCTTCATCTGGAACAGTTTTTTCTCACTGCCTTATATATTTAAAAATAGGGGAGCTGATCAGAATAATTATTATTTTGCAGTTAAAGGGAGGGTCTAGTGTAATATTCTGGCATTGTGGTTTGCTCTTACTGCCATACCACTGGATATACCCAAAGAAAGATAATGAGAAATAGGAAAGGTATTTGTAGAGCAGTGTCTCAACTTTTCTACCAAAACATTTTGAAATATACATCTGAAGCTTACAGTCTGGTTTATAATGCTCTATTTGTAGGTACCAAATCTAGAAAGTTATCAATCTTTCAAATCTTAAGAGACCAAAATCTCTATGTTCCAAGAATCTGAAGTCAGTGTTGCAGCACTAACAGCCCCACCAAAATACAGAGCTTTTTACATGGCTGTCAAAGATTATTGGTGATGTGGGATTTTAAAACTCCTTCTTCAATGGTATTCCATTGTAAACTTTGAGGTGGGGTTTTTTTCCCCTGAAATTTGGACTCCCTTGCATTTCTCAAGTATTTTTGGGGTTTTCCCTCTCTGATATGCTGCCCTGATCATCAGATGAGAATGGAATAGATGCTCTTCTTAGTCAAGCATGAAAAGTTGACATCAGTTGGTCTTTAAAGCAGGTTTTCAAGTAAATTGTAGAAAATCTGTAATCCTAGTAAGAAGAGAAACTTGACATAATCACCACAATAAATATTTTTTCTAATTTATTGGATGATAATTTAGTGGAACATTCAAAAACAACCAAAAACAAAGTAGCTAAGGAAAATATTACATAAATGAAACAGGTGAGCATAGCCAGTTATTTCAACATGAACAAGCCTTGTGGTCCCATGTTGTAACACCCTGATCTGTGTGGGACACTGGAGACTGGAGTCAAATATGGAGAGAGTATTCTTGCTTTCACATAGCCATAATTTGAAAGGAAGAGTAACCCAAGCACCTCTAGGAATCTAGAGGAAGGGCTGGATGAGGAAACTGCTGAGAGATGAAAGTGCAGAGAATTTAAGGTGATTGCCTGTGAAGAAGAGTGCTGATGGCTGGTCTGTGGGCAGTGCTGTGTCTGTGCATGGGCCTCTGCAAATGACACTGCACAGAGGTGGGCACATAGGCTTCTCTGGGATCTGGTCATACAGTCCCCCCAAACTGTAAAATTCCTTTCCTCCTTGTCCTCCTAGACCTATGGGCTCTTTACTCAATTTGGGATATGGTAGAAGATGTTATTCAAGTGAAGTGGCAGTAATTGGGTAAGAAGGGAAGGAAAAGTATTCCAGAGGGTTTTCATGCAAGGATGCTGCTAGCTTTTGACATTTGCTCAAGTCAATTATATATATTCCTCTGTACAGGAAAACCTGTTTTAAAGGGAGAAGTTGGGATTTCTAAATCCTAAGTGTACTTTGAGATCTGCCACAGCAAGGTACTGAAAACTAAATAGTAATAGAGATAGGCCTTTTTTTTAATCTTCTTTCTACTTACTCAGAAGGGAGGGGCAGCTTTTTCTGACTACCCAACACCCTTGGACAAGACAGATTTCACTCTAGTGTTTGCCTGGGGTTTCCCATACACAAATGTGGACCACTCCCTGTGAAATGACACAGCCACAAGGTGCTCTGATGAAGACTGTCAGTGGGATTGTGAACTTCCTGCCTCTTATTTCTCCTCTTTCCACAGTTTCATTTTGAAATCTTTCCTTCTTGTGAGCTTTATGGTAAGTATCTGAATGCATCTGCTGTGACTTTCATTTCACGTCCTTGAGCCTCTTCTTATAGCAACATCTGGGAAATGCATTTAATTTTCTTCAATGTGAAATTACTTCCAATTTGTCAGACATCAGCTTTTAGTTTGGGTGTTTGACTCCCAAGCGAAGCACATATCATTAGCTGATTATTATTTCAAGAGCTAAAGTTTGTGTAACTAATATTCTAAATCTCAGCCAAATCCAAATATTATGGTGACCATGCTTTAATAGCTCCTCTGATTACTTTATTATGAAAAGAGATAGTGCATAACAGTCTTGATTATTACAGCAACATTTTTTTCTCAATCAAAAAGCACTGTTGTAATAAAACTCAGCAAAAAGAAACTAAGCAGATCTGTCTACTTTGCTTTGCATTTTCTATTGACAGGTTCTTAGTGCTTTGGAATGGGTTATAGGAGAAGTAATGGCAGTATGTGACCTGTGATTCCTGAGCATTTTGGGTGCAGGCAATGCAAACACCCATATAAAGTCCTCCCAGGAAACTATCTGTCTTAATATTTTATAGTATGCAATTTAGTCTTCTGCTTCCTCTATTATTCCACTTTTTCCTATTATGCACATCACCATGGTACATGAGGATCTACTGCATAATCTTTTCTCCACCTGCCTTAGATGTATGCTTGCATAAAATGGAAATTAATTTGCTGTAAAATGCAAACTGTAAGTAAGAATTAATGTTCGAGCTTACCTAAGCATTGGAAGATATATAAAAAATAAAGGGATTTTGTCACCCTAACTGGGCAGCAGTGAGTAGTATCCTAAGTGCCAAATAACCAGTCTTCCACATTACTCTTTACCAGCTGTTTTTAATCTCTGCTTACACCCTATAATACTTTCCACTGGGCTTGGCCATTGCTAATTAGCAGCTGAGAGAGGGAGGGACTGGGAGATAATGAGAGATCACTTTTCCCTCCTTGTTTTTCCTGCCATACCCATCTCCCTCACCCGTCCAAGGGAATGCAGAGCAGGGTGCTGGAGTGAAGCAGACACATCTGGAAGGATCTGTGACTCCCAGGAAGGTAGGAGGCAGGTGGGATTATACTCCATCACAGGGTCATGCATCCAAGGATGTCAGTGAAAAAGCAGAGAATTAAAATGCCCTAATTTTCCCTGTATTGCTGTATTTCTCTAATGCATGTGACAGACTGAAATTCATCATGAACCCTCTTACAGGGTCCACAGACCCCTGAAATAGCACTGACTCCTGCCCAAGAGGTTTAATAATGCTCCGTTGTGTCACAGTCTTCACCCTGTTAAGGGTGCTGTTCCCAGGTTTTGACCTTCTCTAACATCTCAACCAATTTGTTGGGATTTCCCTCTGAGGAACCTCTCCTCTCTTCCTTCCAAACCAGAGCAATAATTAGCCTTTCTCCCCAGAGAGTGGATTAAACTCACTTAAGCCTTTACCACCCTACCAAGGCAGTAAGGAATTCAGATTATCAATTTGCATAAAATAGTGCTGTATTTATTAAAATATATATATGTGTGTGTATATAATTAAGTGAGCCAATGCAATACATAAGAAATGAATGGGAAGGTGGCCCATAATAAGGGTGTCAGTGATTGCTGTATCTGTGCTGTGAAGCAGGAGTACTGTGAGCACGACTGGAATTTGGAAAGTACATATCCACTCAGGAGCATTAGTTGCCTCATTGTGTTTAGATGACTTGTATAATTCAGAGTTAATGACTGAATTCATGTTGAAAAACAGTCTGCTCATCTGCTGCTACTCAAAGGCTCAGGGAGACTGAGAAAGTACAAAACAGCCATTTTGAGGAGTGATACTCAATCTAAGGCAATTTTCTTACCTTTTAGCTCCTTCGTGGTAAGTTGTGCTTATCCTTCAAGCAGGTGCACCGGAAGGTGCTGCCAGTAAATGCTGATGAGCTCTTCAAGGAGGGAAGTGATGAATGAAAGATGTGGTTATAACTACATAGCCATTTAAAAATCTCTTCCAATTATGCTGTGTGGAGCAAGGATTGTAAGCATCCACTGAAGATACAATTTTCTGAGCTGCAGGGATTTATTGATTTATTATATTTTTCTCTCCTCTATGGAATTGGTGGGAAGGATTAACTTTCACTTACACTCCAATGACATTTTTCACTGGTGCTATCACCCCCATTCTCCATCCAAATGTGCTGCTGAAATGTGGCAGTTGGCTTTGCCAGTAATTGCATGCTACTTCATTCCATTTTAAATGAAAGTTCAGACTACAGTGGCCTTCCTCTCTCACCACTGGCATACTTCACAGCCGTATGGTATTGACTTAGAAAGCACAGAAGAGTGGTCTTTGCTTTAAATTGCAAAGATGTGTTATCTTGCTCTGTGCTCCCTTAGGAGACAGTAACTTAATTCCTGTGCAATAGGCTTCTGACTCCTGCATTTTCTCATGATCAAAAAAAACCAAACCACATCCATTTTTTTCAAATGTACACAATTTTCCTTTTTTTAATAAAAACATGTTTGGTTTCTTTTATTGAGTATTTAAAAATCATTATTCAGTGAATCATAGGCAAGTTTCTATTACAGTATACTTATGCTTGATCTCATTCTGAGGCTGGCAGCCATGCTCTGGTAGAAGATGGCTTTTCTTTGGCCCCAGCTGTGCTAAACACTATTATAATTAGCACGATGGTTAACTTAATCAGAGTACTTGGCTCGAGAGAGAGGTGTTACAGAGTGCACCATAATTAGCATTTTCATTTCTTTGATCCTGAGTCTGTCTTTATTGACAGAAATATCAAGAGCTCGTTTGTTTTTTTTTCTTTTAACACTTCAGGAAGTGGAGATATGTGTGGCTGTGAGATTATGAATTTAGTAATGATTAAAGAAAAAAATCAAACAGACCTGTCCCAAGGGAAGTAGAAGGGATAAAGATTTGCATGTATGGAAAAAATGGTCTTTAGTGTAAGTCTTTGGTGCTGCAGTATGTGGGCAGGTGTATGGCCAGGAAACACCTCCTGGGGCAGCTGCATCCCTTTGAAGTTGCATGGACAATGTTGACAGCATCTTAACCATTTCCATGATGCTGTTGTTTGAGTCTGTAGAAAAGGTGATGTTTCCTTAAAGTGAGGAAGGGGAATGCCAGAAGTGTGATCTGTTTGGGAAAAAACCCACAGACCCAAAGGTTTGGATGATCCTGTAGCAGCTAAAGCTTTAGATAGTTGCCAGCTTGGTCACTGAAGCACAAGCATCCCATCCTATGTGCCTGATAGAAGCAGGTGGTGGAAGCATGCAGCAGACCAGATGACTGCTGTTCATGAAAAAACATAACATTTATGCTGTCAGACAAAATGCTGAAAACTTCCAAACTTGCATCTGGCATCCCTGCCTTGATTGCAGGGGAGGAAAGCTGGGACGCCCGAGAGACTCTTCTCATTACACACCACAGAGTGGAGGGGTTGCTTGCAATGCCAGCAAACACTGGAGATTAAAAATAGGGGACTTTTTAGTAGGTAAAGCTACTGTCAGCCTTCCTGAGATAGCCTTTGTTATGCTTGATAAGCACACTGTCCTCTTTGCTCACGCTGCAGTGGGGTGCCTGTAATGCTTTGTATCTGCAGTGCATCCTAGATAAGCTATACCCAAGGAATTGCCTTAGTTAGTTTTGAGTATTTGTTCAGCAAACTGGAGCAAATGCTGCCTGCGCTTGGTTTTTATTGACTTTGGGATGATGGTAGCTCAGGTATGGCTAGACACAACCTCTGTATTTAACTTCCTGATGGTCTCTGTAATTTTTATTACTGGTTTTAAAAAGAAGGTATAGCAATGTTTATCATGGAAAAACTGGGCAAAGATAGTTGAGGCTCTTCTTGTAGGAGCTCTTTGCAGGTTTTCACTCTTCCTTTTTCTATCTGTCTCTTTCCAGTCTTTTACAAAGAGGAAGAGCTATCACATGCATGTGTTCTTATAGTTCATTTCAATCTGCTTTGCCAGTAGAAAATGCATATGCTAATAGAGGCTGCAGAGAATGCAGCTGTCATTAAGGGACTTCCTATGTTATCCTTGACTTCACTAGATTACTTTTATCTACTCAGGATGGATAATAATTTTTAAAACGTTTATGTAACTAGGTTTTAGGTCAATAGCAGGTTAAACCATTTATTCAAGTAATCTTTCCTGGTTGAAAGTATGTGGAAAGACCCTCTCACTTTTTTTACAAGATTATTTTCATATCAACATTAAAGCAGCAAGGAATATTCTTGACAGTAGACTTGGAAGATACCCATTATTTGAGAGACATGATAAAAACAGTATAATCTTTTCCAATACCCATACAAAGCCAGTAATTGTCTGTTTCTGCCATTCCAGTTATTTATGTAATTATACTTAATGCCACACAGATTTGAGAAGAAAAAGGAATAGTTGCTGCTGTTTCTGATTAATATTTTTCCATTCTGAGATCATAAAAATGGTAAATACCTCTCATGTTGGTAGAGATAAAAAAGGACTATGGATTTGTAAACAATTGATCGGAGGAGCTGAACTGGAGGAGGGAACGTCTTTTTAAAGTCTGCCTCCTATCCACACAATTGCATCATTCCTAAAGCTCACTGATTGCTAGGAAATGCTGCCATCACATAATATCACTTCTGGGATGTTAATTCCTTTATTAAACTAAAGTGTATAGTGTTTTTATAGTGGATTTCAAAGGTATAGGATTTAACTAGGTTAAGCCTGGACATATCCAGGCCATCCTGCTTTGCCCAGTTCTTCTGTGTCACAGTCCTGTGGTGTGGTGAAACTATTTACCTTGTGGCCAAAAAGTGCCTAAATAGTTAGACACCTCCCATACTGTCCTTCTTAGCATAAGTGGGTTGGCCAGGGTCAAGGAGCTCTAGGTGGTAAATCCCTGCCTTCCATCTAATCCCACATGCTGGAACAATCCAAGGTGCCTTGCAAATGCTCCCGGAAAGCAAGCCAGTCCTTTCAGACTCTAGGATTAGAGGAGATGCTTGAAAACTTACAGGTCAATCTTGTCTTCAAATTCACTGCATTCACTTGCACTCAGTCTTGGGTGTTTGAGTTGCTTCTTCAGAGTGTCTGAAGAGATAGAAACTGGCTGTCTATCATATCTACAGCAGAATGCTTGTTAGAAGTTCAGACTGGGTTCAGCAAAACTGGTACATCCATTTAAAGCAGATAAAAAACTTGATCTTGTAGGCCCACTCAAGAAGTAAATGTGTGTCCATGGGTTTTATAGCAGTGTTCCTCTAGTTTGGTCAGCTAGTAGTATTATACTCTCATACAAATTCACCACTTAGCCTGAAAGTTCTGCCTGAGCTAGATAATACAATTTTTTTAAAAGTCATCCAATCTCTTTTTTTTAAATTACTGTAGGTGATGGCAAATTTACTGCATGCAAATGTGAAAGGTTCCAGTGACTTAATTGCATTCATGTCTAACACTTCCCCCTCATTTTTAGACTGAATTTTATCTCAAAGTTCCATTTTTCAACTCTGTCTTGTTATGCCCTTTATTAAATGTCTCTCACTAATGTAAGTATTTATGAACTGTAATCAAGCCATCCTGAACTTTCTCTTTGTGCAAATAAATAGACTGAATTACTCCTGTCTTTTGCTGTAGGACATCTTTTCCTTACTCTGAATCCTTCTTGCTCCTCCCTGAATCCTTTCCAATTTGTCAACATGTTCTGTGCAGTGTGAATGCCAGAAATGGCCATGAATGCTTGTAATCATTTCAGTAGTGCTGCATGAAGTGACAGAACCAGTCCTAGGCATCTCAGCAGCTGCACCAGGAGTGAGGGTAGAATGAGTTTGTGCTGAAGATCTGGGCTTGTTAATCTAACTGTGGAAGAAGGAAGGAAGATAGAGCTGTGGCCAGGACTGGAAAGAGCTGATGCAGCCTTTCCTTCCATTGCCACATCTGCCAGCCACATCTGTAACAGGAGGAAGCTCAGCTCTGGCACAGGCAAAGCAGGCAGCAGGTCCGTGACTGATACTTAGCATTGTTTTGCTTACTACCCAGCTGACCTGGAAAACCTCAGCTTTGTCTGTTCCTAGTAATGTTCCTCTGAACTGCTACAATGATGTTTTCTGCTTTGTGTCTTCCCCTAGCTCAGGTATTTGAAAGATTTCATTCATCATCCTAGCCACTGCATCCCTGCCCGAGTGTTAGTTGCGGCTCACCACGGCCCTGGAGTCATCCTTCAAGTCACTGCTTTCCAGATTAGTTCACCACCTTACAAGTTTAACCTGTACTTGAAGAAGCATGACCTTGCATTCTGTGACTGCTATAAGTAATGTCATTCAAAGAGCTACACAGAGGGTATTTTTCAGCTCACTTTGAACTGACTTGCCCTTAGTCTGGCTGCTATACCATTAGTTATATCACCTTCACCTTGACTGCCACTGTGCTGTTTTCTTCCCCATCACTTGAGACTACAGGTTACAGAAGGACCAAGATCTGTCTATACACAAATCAACCAGAAGTAGTTTTGGTTCTGGGAGTCCTATTTTCTGAAGTTTCTTCTATTTAATTGCAACATTTCTGATTTGTGGGATGCATGCCTCTATTTCACACTCCTCTTTCAGACGAAGAATGGAAAAGGCAAGTCATCTTTCATCTTGTGGTTCTTGTGTTGTGTGCAGGGTTCCTACTACTGCAATGCAGTTGAAGATCCTGCAGAGGGATATTTAAATTCAAGCCAGAAAAAAAAAAAAAGCCTAATTAAAGTGAGGAAAAAATTATGAATGCATTTCTATTTTTAGGATTCATGAAACTTGCCTTAACGCAGTCTTTGGGCTTCAATTAATAGACATTCCATTTTTAATTGGAGCATTTTGCTGCATACAATGGTTTAAAGTAAAGAGTGATTTAATTGGGCATTTAGTGAAAAACTAAAAAATTCAGGGGAGCCAGTGTGTGGTTCTGAATATGGTATTGGCTGCACAGGTAAAGGGGCTGGGGAAGGGAGGAAGATGGGCAACAGACAAATGACACTATTAGGCATCTTAGTTAGCTATGCATTCTGGGTGCTCTCCTTAACAACTAGGACAAGAAAAAAATATCATTAAATGTACCCAAAAAATGGATTTAAAATAATAACTTTTCATCCTGCAAGATGTATGTTCATATGTGAGTCAGGAATTGCAGAACCTCTCAAGGGTCCTGCTTTGCTTACATCCCCTCCCATAGATGAGTTTCTGGGTTGCTCTGTTTGTGCTCTTTGTTGCTACTCACATTATTCATGCACTAAAATAAAGAGGGATTTTCTGCCAAGGGAGTAATGTCAGCTAGCTGAGGGTTTTTGTGGCAGCCAGCAAAAATAACAAGGGAAAGGGGAAGCTCATGGAAGGTACTGTGGTAGCCAGTGCTCAATGGACAGCATTCTGCTGCTCAACAGGAACACAGCTCACAGGGGCAGTGCTGGCAGATCGAGTCCACTTCTGCATCCAGGTGATTTTGATTCCAGAAAGCTAGTCCCTTTCCCATTAGGCCAGATTACTGTGCTAAAGGCTCTTTAAGGAAAGAGGAAAGGAGTATTTGAGTTTCCAAGACTCTTGTGTTTTCAAGTCACTGCTGCACAAAATCACTGCTCTTACTGCTGTTTAGTCATACCACTCTAAAAACTGTTAAATCAGTTAAAAAATTCAAATATCATCAGATCTGGCTTCTGTTTTCTGTGTGAGAGCATCTGCTTAGAAAAACTGGATTGTACTTTTTTTCAGAAAGCAAATGACTTGTCACAAAGCACTGCTTTGTTCCTGTCCTGGATGTTATCTTGAGCCATGAGAACAGGGCTGTTGCTTTGCATTTCGTGTGCTGCATTACCTCCCTCCCAAATGCCAGAGCCATCAGAGAACCATTGTTGTCTCCTGTACATGGGAGCAATCTTAATTACTGCATCAGCCTCAGAATAAATACACAGTTAATCAAATATGATGATGAGAAGTAGAGTGATAGGCAGATAAGCAGGACTATGGTAAAAATGTTAGCTGAGTAAAGTTTTCCTGGCATGTTGCTTGGAACCAAAGCAAAGTCCTCCTCTTCCAAACACTGTGTTCAGGTCAGGTTCAGCCATGGTGTGTTTAGAAAGCATCTCCATCAATCTGAATGAAATTTTTCCTCAAGTGCTTTGCTGCAGATTAAGTTATCCTCTCAGTTGGGAGGGAGGAGTGGAGGGAAATGCTCCCATATTTTCCTCCTATAGCATGGGCATGCTTCTGACCACTGCAGCAATACAAAGTGATGTCTTACTTTACCACGTAAAATGTACATTTGAATTGGATAACTGCAAAAATTGCTTGTCAAGGCTGGGGACTACAGGTAGCTCAGAAAGGATACAGTATTTTAGCAAACACAGAACATTAGCATTAAAGTAGTGAATACCTGGATCATGGCATTGTGGAGATTGAAGAGTTCTTTTTCTTTAATCTAGTCTAGACAGCCTACTTCCAATTTTTACTAACTCCCACGTTTTCTTAAAAATAGACAGATTTTACTTGTGATAATAAAAGCAGTAATGCTAAGTGGCTTATGTCTCTCTCCACAGAGGATGCTCTGTCCCTGCTATGTTTCCAGTCTTACTAAACCCTAATCAGACCAGGTTGACTTTGTCTCTGAAGTGGCAACACAGAAAACAGATATAGGACATCAAGAGTCACTTTGTTCCATTGCTCTTAATGCCTCTATTTGAAATCCAACCAGAAGTGTCTTGATGATCCAAAGAGGGGAGCAGTGATGAATGGATATCTCAAGCCTAATTGTCTAATCTTTTACACAAAAATGCCGAGGTGGTCGTTTTCATAGAGATGTAGTCCCATACAACTGCATGAGCTTCCCTGGTTTGAGGTAGGCTCCTTGATATGGACAAGGACTACTTAAGTTTCCTTTTCAGATTTTTTTTCTTTCTTTTTTATAGCCATCCTTGTTAGGGCTATATTGTAAGCATATTTTGAATAGAGACAATTATCTCCTTCTCCTCTTTTCCTTTTTTTTATTTTTTTTTAACTACTCGATCATTTTAGAGATACCATCACAATGACCTTTCCTAATGACTCTGTCAGGAGGACTTCAAATTGAAAGTTTCATTATTAGTATCATACTACTCAGACAATCGAGTGATTTTTCTTAAATATTCCATGTTCAAGAGTTAAATCTTGGAAAATTATTAGAATCACTCATGTTTAAAGAATGAGATAACTTTTAAATGCAAATTTATATGATAATGCTGAAATTTAGAGACCTAATTTATTCTAGAAATATGCAAAAAAAAAGTTAATTTTAAGTATATATTATTGAAAAGTTCAAGTAGTTTTTGCAAACTTGAAATACATTATCTTTGTGGCACGCTCATCTAAAAAAAATAAATTTTATGTGGCTAAATGGTAACAAATGAGCCAGTGTTTACCATGGTAAGGACTACATTGGGGACATAACCATTAGACAAGGGTAATTTAGTTTTAGCATTATCAGTTAGAAATACTGCAGTTGAGTGGAATATTTTATTACATGAAAACATCTGTAACCAATATATCCCTTGGGAAGCTTATGTGACCTGTGATCTGTTTGGAAAAAAATGTTTTGGTTTTACGAGGCTGTTCAAAAGCAAGTATGTGCAGTGGGCTGTGTCCCAGCGAATCTGGAAGGGGCTTCCTCCTCTTTGTGTACCTCCTGGAAATTTCTGGGAGCTGTAGCAATGTTTCTGCATTCCAGACTGTAGTTTTCAAACTCACCCCATAACTCATGGCACTGAGAAAGGCCTGGGGAATGTGTATAATCATGCTCTCTACCTTTAGTACTACTAAACATATTAGTGTGTATTATACATAATATATATATACACTCTATATATTATTTAATACTACTCTGTGTTTACACACAGTTATCTTTGCTGTGAGGTATCCTACAACTACAGCAGTCATAGTAAGGTTCAGATCAAAAAGCAAAATGCAGATTGCTGAATGTATATTCATGTTGTATTGAAGTATGCCAGTAACACAAGGCAAACAGCATTCTCAGTATATTTCTCAGGCCTTGCTGTGTACCTTTTCCTGGCTGCTTTTTCCCCCACTCTCTCTTTCAGTGAAGTCAGAATATGTCATCCCAACTTGAATTTGCAAAGCAGTCCCTGTGCTCTAGCCTTCATAGTGCTCTGGCAGGAAAACAAAGCACCCAGCTCCTGAGGACCCTCAGTCAAGGCCTGGGAACTTGGGGAGCCAGGAAGACAGAGAGATAGACAGCCTGAACTTGACAGCCCATTAGGTACCTGACCTTCTGCTTAAATGACTTATTGAACTCTTGAAGATGTGGATTAATGCTTTCCTTTGTTGGGTGAGATGGGCAGAGAGGCGTGCCAGTTAGAGACGGCTTTGCCATGGGGTTCTGTGAGTCCTGCTGCAGTGTCAGTGCTTTGCTAGCACACTATGTCTAGAGAGGAAATACTGAGAAAAACTGCAGCTTCTTTACAGAGAGGGAAAAATCATCACATTCACCCAGGATCCCATTTCACTCTTAACACTCTGTAAGTAGAGGCAAAACCACTTGTTTCTAGTTACTTGGCTATTGCTGAGACCCAGAAACCGAAACTGGCCAGTTTATGGCCATAGGCATAACGCAGGCATGTTCCAGACCACGATGTGTCAAGACCTCTTTCAACACAGGGTGCAAAATGGGTTTCATGCAGGTAGGACCATGGCATTGCCTTTCTGACATCACTTGCACTTCACATATCCTCCATGCAGCTCTGCAGCTACAGGGCCCCAAATACAGCAGAAGAGAGGGCACTTCTCAGGAAAAGGATCATTTTTCCCTTTAAGTGGAGTGAGCTAGTGCTGCTTTTTAAAAAGCCTGTCTGGTCTGGGAAGTATTTAAGCCGCAGTCTTGTCCATTAAATACTTTATCAGAGCAAAGGTAGAGGAAACCTTTACAGCCAAATGAAGCAGATCTGTGGGCTCTTTTGTCTGTGGTGATAACACTGTGCCTGGGACTGGGCTGACTGTGAAACTAAGTGTAATTCATCCCCAAACTACCATCTGTTTGAAAGATATGAAAAGTATCTGCTAACGGGTTGGTAGAAGTGCATATTGGTTGCAGGCATGGAAATAGGAAGAGTGTAAAAGTTTTGACCCAGCAAGGAGAGGTGCTGCAAGGAAAGCAGGTCATTCACAGAATGGAAAATCTTTCATTTCCAGTATCCTAAGAGGTAGGTGAAGATGAGTCTCATGGAATTTTTTTTCCATGTACAAGACAGTCCCAGGCAAGGCAGGCTTTGCATCACAGTTGGATAAGTTTAGTTTGGAGAAAGTTACATCGTTTATCATGAGGGAAGCCACATCATTTCTCATTTGCGACCAGAAGGGTTTTGGATTCTTAAGTCAGTGCACAGATAATGCAGAAATGGGACAGTTTGTTTTGTCTAGATTTTTGAGTCTGCTAGTGTCAGGAGGTAGGAAGTTCAAGTCTAATGTTATTGGCTCTGTTTTCAGCTGATGGGATAAAAGAGGGGGCTATGTGGAAAAGCACAAAAAAAGAGCAGCAAGAGAAATGTAATGAGAAAGGAGACGGTATGTTGTGTATTGAGGGAAGCAGGCGAGCCTCCTATTTGGAGCAGGAATGTGTTGTAAAGTTAGTGTTTGCACAGTGTGAAAATATCCCCATTGTTGCCTCACACAGAGGAGCTGTTAACAGACCATGCAGGAAGCTCTTTGATCAAACACCTATGTCATTTCTTAGTGTTCTGCTGTTATTCAACATTTAAATGGCAATGAGTGTTCTCCCACCGCAGATACTTTTTAATCTCTGACATTTCCCCGAAATTACTCTGAGTAATTTTGAAAATAAAAACAAACATGTACAAATCCAACTTTTTTTTTTTTTAATGGTGTGAAGGTTTATCTGGAGATAAATAGTTAAGTAGGATGAAAGTGGAGTAGTGTCAGACCAGTGGCATAATGGCAACTGCTTGCTGATTCCAACCCAAATAATCAAGTTAAGGAATGTCATAAATTAACACATGCTAAGCTTTTAGTTTTGCAGCAATTAATGATTTATGCTGTTCTTCTGTTGACATAATCTCATGTCACTGAAGCACATTTTAATAAGAGGTATGTAGTTCTGGTAATCCCCAGGAAATCTGAACACTGTTTACCAAAACCCACTGTTTTTTAAAGAAGCTTTGTGCTTTGCCAGGAAACCTGGAGCATGTCAGACTGGAAAAATGCTTCTTTTGGTGCCTGAGAGGAAACAATATGCGTGTGGGTATAAGATCACATGCCTTCATGGTAAAAACGTGGAGGTAATTGGCCAAACCATGGTGTTTTGCTTTCAGAAATGGGAGGGCAGTGACACAAGCCACTTTCAGGAATCTTGCTGGTCTGAAGACAGAGGTTTCAGAGCACCTAACTTCTTACAGCTGATGACAGATCTTGCTGGTTACGTGCAGCAAACAAGCTGAGGAGGCAGCTCTGCTTTTCTTGTCTTTGTTGTTTCAACCATGACCATCAGATGTTTGGAACACATCACACAGTTTTCTGTGTTTTAGTTTGTTCTGAACCTGATATTGCAGGGGTATTTTTGGTCCTGCAAACTTTTCACTGAAACAGTTCAGTGAATATAAATCTGCAATGATTGCTGTTGTTACCTCTGAGATCCACTTGCATTAATGACTTTCCTTTTGTGCTACTTGGCATGTGAGGTGAAACAAATGAAAAGCTGTATTAATTATTCATCAACTAAATAATCTCTTTCACTGTTACTGTGGTTTAGGTTTGTAGATACCTTTGCATAAGCTAATTGACTTTAATCATAATATTCCATGTGACGTTAATTAATAATTTAAATATAATTGTTTTGGAAAGTTTTTAAGCCTCATTTTGAGCAGCTGGCACCAGAAAACAGAATTTGGCAGTGATTTAACTTCAAAAATATGGAGCTAGTTTTCTGCAGCTGTTATCAAATGAAATTAGTAACTCAAAGGTGTGGGAATTTTTTTGCATGAAAGGTTAATCAAGTCCAAATCCAATTGTGTTCTAATCTAAGATTAAACATGAAAAAAAAAAGTGCATAGCAGGGACAGGGAGTTTCCTAAGGCATTTGCACCTCACTGTGACTAAGGAAGGGAGAGAAGGAGGAGGGAGACATTAGTGCCAGAGCAATCATATCTTTTATCTTGAGAACTATTTTCAGCAAGGTATGCTGATCTTATTTTCCATCCTCCCACGCTTTGGATAAGAGTTTCGGGAAAACTTTGTTTTTCCTTTGCTGGGTATGGATCTAATACAGGTTTCAATATCAGGGGACTACCAACCTTTTGGGTAGATTTGTAGTTTGATTCAGTGCAGAAGAAATTAAGGTATGTCAGTTCAAATAGGAAGCTGATTTATTGTGAATTGTCAGAAAAATCTTTACTTCCTGTGCTAGTGTCGCAGACTTTAGCCACTCTGTGTGGACGGAAATTAGCTTGTTGAATACAGTTTGCCCATGGATGAAGAGGTTTTTAACACTGTAGCACTACAAACAAGTGGGTTTGGGGTGGTAGAGCTTTCTAACCCGGGGATCAGGGCATGGGATGAAAACCGGGCGAGGGCAAATGCTTCCAGATGGACTCAGCATGGCCCTGGGGAGGCCCAGTTCACTGGCAGCACGGGCAGCTGCCAGCCCCGGGGCAGGACGCTCCCGGCTCCCTGTCCATCCCTGCCTGTCAGAAACCCTGCTGCCCTCCCAGTGAGCAGCATCCATCCTCCCAGCAGAAACGCTGTGCGCTGCGACAAGGATGGGGCCGAGGTGTCCTGGTATGGCTGCCACCCTGCCAGCCTGCACCATGCCATCTGCCCCAAAATAGGGCACGGGGCACTTCCCAGCCTTCTGGGGAGCCAGTTTCAGTGGCTTTAATTACATCTGCGGTTTGGATGGCTTTGCTTGGCCATTAAAATCCGTTTCACAACGAGCAGTACTGAAATGAGCAAGGAATATTTGTGGCAGCTGTGGATTTCCTCCAGGCCTACAGGAAGAGTAAATTAGTTACTGAAAACTTGACAGTTTGTCCTGAGTGCTTAACTCCTTCCTGTCTGGAAGCTTGCTTTTCGAAAGGAAGTGACTTTAAAAGGAAGTAATATACCCAATGTTTTTTTATTCCTCCACCCCCTTTTTACGGTAGGTCTGTAATTGCAAAACCAGCCAGAAGTGATTTGTTTGAAGAGGAAGTGTGGGAACTTCCTTTATAAATATTGCCTTTCCCTTCATGTGCATCCAAACGCAGTTGGCTCTGCTGGCAGAAAAAAAAAAGTGATTGAACTGAACAAGCACTTATTCCCGTAGCTCATGCCCCGTGTTTGCATGAAAGAAAGAAGTTTTATGGGGGAAAAAAAAATAACAACAAAAAAAACCCAACAAAACAAACAGAAAAATAATAATAATTAAAAAACCCCACCAAAAAAAAAAAACCAAAAAAAAAAAAAAAACAAAAAAAGGTGCTTAGTAAGGGAGGAGCTGAAGTTGGTTGAACCATGGGATCAGCTGGGGGTTTGCCCACCCATTCTCTGTCAGTACCTTCAGATGTGTGCGGCCTCTGCTCGGGGGCGCGGGCAGGTGAAGGTGCCGCGAGGGGTGGGGGTGAATCAGTGTTTGCAGAGCCCGCGATTACAGAACCTGCCGTGACTTGCTCTGCGAGATAGGGCAGCGTCAGCCCGAGCCAGCTCCTATCGCTGTTTGGCATGGTTTCCTTTTTAAAAAAGTGTCAACACATGTATCTTTCCTAGTGAAGTAGAAACAGTAGCCTGTACCCTTCCCCAGCCTAGAAATACCTCTGGAATATTTGCAGAAGAAGGGTTCACCCACCAAAAGAGCAGCTGGAGCCAGGGAAGTGTCTGTGCCTAGCAGCAGCAGGTCGATTAAGCTCACAAGGAGAGAGCAAGTTTAAACCTGGCAGGCCAAGCCAAGCTAGATTGTTGTGCTTTTTTATTTTGGGCAGGGTGGGGGTTTGTTTGGAGGGGGTTTTGGTTGGTTTTTTTCTTTCTTGAGTGCACAGAATCAGGGTGTATGGGCTCCTCGGGTATGCAGGCAGCCAGCTGGCCTGGCTTGCTGACATAAATCAGTGCAGATGATGGGAATCAAGGCAGGGGGTCCAGTTCCCAGCTCTGAAGGATTCCAGATTAGGAAGACAGGTCACAGAGAAAGCAAGGGAGAGTGTGGAGGCAGGCTGATTCTCTGAGAGGCACTGAAGATGAGAAGAGCCCTTCTGCCTGATTTGAAGGAGGGAAGTGTTCTTATATTGCTTGTAATTAGGCAGAGATTCACCTTGTTCATTAGATTTGATGGACAAATGAGACGTTCCTGGTGTTATAACACAGGATTGCTGTGATGCTTTCTGATCTGTCCAGCAAGAGGCACAGCCAAGCCACTGCAGTATTAATGAGAAGGTTGTGTTCTTATGCATTTCTCAGTGGGGAAGAGGAAATTTCACTCAAGCTTCCAGCCAGGCTTTGTAGTGGTTCCTTTTTGTGCTTTTAGAAACAAACAGAAGAATAAAATTTGCAGTGCAATTGGCTATCATGGGAAAAATCAGTCACTATCAAAGCAGACACCAAAAACTTCACTGATCCATCCAGTTAGTCTCAGGCACGGCTTGCCTGGCTCACCATGCCAGTAGTCCTCACATCCTCCCATACCACACTTCAGAGGAACAGACATCTCAGTGCAGGCTGACAAAGGAGTGGGAAGTAAACTTTGGGTGATTTTTATTTTTTAAATAAAATTTAAAATAAAATTCTCATTTCCCCCCATTCTTCCTGTACTTTCTTCTCTGTTCAATGTCACACAAATGCATTTAAAGCTCTGTAGTGCTCAGGATAAGCTTTTCATTCTTTCATGCCTTTCCTCTTGTATTCTACACCATCATTTGTGGCTCTCTCTCCTTATGTATCTCATTCTCTCTTATCTGTGCCACATTCCCCATTTAACAATCTTTGCTCCCTTTTACCTTCCTACACTTCGCATTTTTTCCTCTCCTTTTTCACACTTCCACTGTCATGCCTGGTCTTTTTTCCAATAAAGCAGGCTGCATTCTGTAATTCAGGGAATAAACCTTCAAATTCTTGTGTGAGTACTGACTGCATGATGAAAGGAACTGCAGGACTGGGCCCTAGCTTGGCAGATGTATGGGGGTAGTGAAGCCAATTTTAAAGTAGTCTTGCTCACTTTGGTAGTTTGTATCACTTTGGCTGACTATTAAAATGTGTATTTCTAAGGTGAGGTGTGCACCAATGGCATTGTATAAATAAAGAATTCCAAGAACTTGGTATAAAAGATTTTATAGAGGTAATATATTACTTCCAGTTGAGAGAAATGAAGGGGCATTTTAAAATCAGTTTTACTAGCACCCTGTGTTTAAAAAAGCCCTTCTTTTTCTTTTTGTTTAACCTCCTGTGCAAGCCTGGGCATGTTTGAGGCTACCAGGATCCAATTTCATGTAGTATCCGATTTCAAATACAGGCCAGAGCAGACTGATTGAAAATCAGTGCTGTCAGAAGTAAAACTGCCTGTGGAATGCCTTCAACAACATGAAGATGAAAGGGAGAATATAATATAACAGATACTGATTTTCTTTTTTGGGGTGTGAGGCTCTGAACAGTGTCCTTGGATGTCACACCATTTACCTTGATTGAACAGTAATGGTTGTAGAACAATTTTGGTGAATTTTTGTGTTCTTCAGTTAGTAGTTATCAGCTGTGTTCTGAAGAGGGGGTGGTTGGTGTTGCTGGGGTTGTTTTAAACTAAAGCAGCAGCTGTAGAATATTTCATTGCAAGCACAGAGCTACCTGTAAGTCTGCAAAACACCAGAATAACACAGGATTCCTAACAATTCTTGTCAGTGAAATGCTTACTGGTGTTTTGAAATGATTGAGCTACTTCAGTACTTTGAAAACTGCTGGTGAATGCAAACTAGTTTAACTGGTCCGTGTTTATTCTGGTTTTTAGGGTCAGAACAAACACAGATGGCAGTCTCCTTCATTTCCCCATATGTTTCTATGCATCTTCTCTTCCCTGTCCCATGGAGGCCAAAGGATCAAAGAAAAAGAGGGCTGTATGAGAACTGAGGGAAACAGTAATATCATTTTAGGACTTTGAAGGAGTAGGAAAGTGAAGGGAAAACTGAACTTGTGAGCTTTGGTTAATTTTGAATTCTGGGTGTCATGGTTTAGGAATGGAACAGCACTCCCCAGTTAAGTGTCCCCCCACCATGCCCCCAAGACTCTTCCCAAAGTCTCTCCCCAAACAACCACTCACTTGCTCCCTCCACCTTCTTTCCCTTTCCCACTCCAGGGGTGGAGATGAGAACTGGAGACACAAAATGGGAAAAATTACAGATTGAGATAAGAAGCAATTTGCTGGAGACAGGAATGAGATAAAAAATGAACAGTTAGCAACAATATTAATAACAAAAGTATACAAAAAGAGGGTGATTTACATGCAAATAAATGGTCATCCAACCAACCTGACTTGGTGCAACCCTGACAAAATTAACAATAGCCAACCTGCCACTCTTTGCCTCCCAGAAGCAAGAGTCCCCTTCCCACCCCACGCCAATGATAATGTGGATGGTACAGAATAACAACCTAGACATACCCACACAGCTCCAAGCTCTGCCCCCTCACAGCTACTGCAAAAAAAAAAAAAAAACTAACTCTGTTCTGGATGAAACAGGACACAGGGTAATTAAAAAATTTGGCTGTGCCAGTATCGTGTTAAATTCCCAGAAAACTAAGAGTAAACACTGTTTTGCTCTGTAATGCTGGTCTGTCTCCCATCCCCTGCACTTGGTGGTGATCATGACATGGGAAGCATCTTGCATCATTGGGAGACCACCAGGTTGCACAAATAGGTCCCTTGCATAGAGGTGGTGTGTCACGGTGGCTGGCCTTGGCTCCACTTGCTCTCAAAATAAAGGGAGAGGATTCAGAGAAAAAAGTTGGTGTCCTCACATTCTGCAAAAGTGCTGTCTAGAGACAGCCAAGAGAGTAGCAGTGAGCCAAGCAGAGGAGAAAGAAAGCCAGCAATAAAACTCAGGAGCTCATGTGCTAGAAGTGGAATCTGCTGTCTGTGGTCAAGGAGGTGGAGAGGGCAGAGTGGAGATGATCAAGAGTGTTGTAAGCTAGAGAATGTAAGGCAAGGGAAGATAATGCATTGGCCAGATATTGGAGTGTAGTAGTGTGATACTGGGTTAATTAGAGGTGTAAATACACTGCAATGTTTAGAGTATTAGGTTGACACTTGATATCACCCTAAGGTTTTTAATATTAAGTTCTATATCCTGTCTCCATATAGGCATGGTCTCAGTGTTGTAATGTTGCCTTTTCAACACTGAAATGTGAAGACCCACTCTCAAAATTAAGCTCAAAAAGCAGTATGTATTTTTATCCTATGTGCTCCATCCTATCAAGAGCACTGTGGTTGTTAGCTCAACAGCTGGATAAAAGTTCCATGGGCATGTAAAAGTTTATATGAAAAGTATCTGCTCCATATGTTACATATAGCTGAAGGCTCAAGGGAGTAAGGTTTGTGTCTGGGAACCGGATAGCACAGCTTTCTATCCCTGACCCTGTCCCTGTCCTTTTTAACAAACAAACAAAAGCCTTCCTCAAAGAAAAGCAGTTTATGATCTGTTTTTAGCTCCAGAAGCAAGCATTAAAATAAAACAGAAAAAGAAAAGGAACTCAATATGTTTTTTCTCGTACTTACAGCAGCATCAGCTTTAGGCACTGCAGAAGGAGTGTCACACTTGGTTCCTTGCTGTTTTCAGAAGCCATTATCTCCTTGGCTGTTGCAGTGCCAGGGCAGCGTGTTATCTACTTGCAAAATTTTGCACTTGGACACAGCCAATCAGCCTGAGTTTATCATCAATTTGAAATGAGACCTTGACCCTGAATACAGAGGTGCAGTTGCCTCATGAGGGAGAGGGCACTTGCAGGATGCGGAGGTGGTTCATGGCTGTCCTGTTTCTGCTGGCTCATGGACCCTCCTGATGGTTTTAACCGCATGAATCATAAAAGGTGGTCTTCATCCTTTCCCCCTAAATACATATTTTAATTGAAAGGCAGAAATTGCCTCATGTGAAAGGTGGGAGCAATTAAGCTAGTTCAGATTAGAACAGGGTAAGAGCTAAAAGTAGTCTAATCTCTCACTGTCTTCTGCAGGTTATGGAGGGGAGAGGGAGTCCTCTCAGAAAAGCAGTTCAGGGAAGGTTGATTCCTAATCCAGAAGGTGATCCATGGCAGGACTGTCTCTGTCAAGGCAGTGGAGAGAGGAGAAACAGGAAGATTAGCCCTGTTAGACTGAAGTTAGTTTGTGTGAGCATCCCCCTACCCACTTGCTCTGTTTTCTGCTCATGCTTTCTTGCTCATGGTTTCTGTCAGCTTTAAAAAAAATTCTCTTGTGCTGTCCAAGTACTTTTAGCTTCAGGTCAGCCTGCAAGTGCCCCCAGCTGTTAGAGGACCTGTGCTAGCAATATGTATTGAAGTTCCTTTAGTTCAAGCAGTCCATTTTGACTGGCCAGCTGGCCAAATCCATACCATGAAAGACCAGTGCCAGTGTAAGATACTGAAAAAGAGCTGTTGTGCTATGAGCAGGAGGTAGAAGGAAGAAACAAAACCAAACAAACCCAAGAAGCCTTGTGGCAGATGGTACCACCTGTGTCCATCCAAAGCAGTGTGCCATTTGAGTGGAGTAACACGGAAAATCTGATGACTCAGTCTGAATACATAGGGAGACAGAGAGTGAGATTTCTGGCTTGTGTCCCAAGCCTCTTATGAAAAAGGCTTCCAATTTTATAACACAGAAAATTGAATACAGTTTGGTAGCATCATTCTCTGGCACAGCTGATTAGCAACTACAGACTGAAATGCCTCATGTATCCATGTGAGAACTGCCACATAAGCAGTTAGACAATTCTGTGCCAGGTCCTGGGTTATGGCCGAATCAGTTTTCTCAATAAATACATTTCTGATGTTTTTAGCAAGGGATATACCTTTACTAATACCTTTTTTATTTGGGGTATAGCTGGCTGGAGATAGCAGTTAGGGTTGACAGCATTTGATTACTTTTCCAGGCTCAGCCAAATACTAATTTCCATGCACTTCAGTTCTGGCATCTACAAAGCTGGGAGGTGAACCAACTGTGCAAGACGTGCCTAAATTACTGTTCAGCAATGCTTGCAAAAATGCTTGTAAGGAAAGAGACAACACGGATATATAAAGCAAACTTCTCAGCAGGATCAAGTCTTGTTTCCTTGCTGACTACCTCCACCTCCTTCCTTCTTGGCTGTTGACAGGATGATAATAGTTTGCATTCTTTTGCACTTCCTTTTACTTCTGAATTTTCTTTTCCTTTACATGTTTAAGTTGCAACAGTTCTGTTTTTCCTGCTGTTGGTAAGACAAAGAAAGAAATCTGCCCTTTACCTTGGTCCTACAGTCTAATTTTTTTGTTTGTCCCTGGGGTTGGCTGCCTTACTTACAGTTCCCTCCTATGACCTTCCTCAGCCCAATCCTACACACTGCACCTAGGCTGTGTCATGCAGCTGTGGTTTAAACATCTCACCCAGCCCTTCCATATCCTTCATCTCACAATTTTGCTGAGCATCCCTGTTCATCCTGTACCCAGTGAGGGCTGTTCTCTCAAACAGCTTTTCCCTGCAAAGAGATGAATGTACATAGTCTTAAAGAACATCTTCCTGAAGCAACTAGCTTTAGGGATGAACACAGGAAATTAAATCCCATGGAACATTAGCAAAATAAATTTGGTTTAGCACTGGGCAGCTTCAAGAAACATGAAAGGAAAATAAGTCTTGCTGATGTTTGTGTCTTACTTCCCTGAGAAGCCAGTGAGTTTCAAAAGCATGTTCAATTGAGATGAGATGGTTTTGGAGAAAAGGTGGTGGATTTTGCCAGGTGTTCAGGTCTCTCTTCCCTGGGAACTGCCACGCAGTGGTCTTTTAGTGCATGTGTTGGCTTGTGCTGCAAAGTGTTTGATTGTGTATTGATCGCGTGCCTTGCTAAAAGCAACTGAGAAATAACTCTGTGTAAGGAGCAGGTCGAGGCATACAACACTCACTGTGTCTGTTGCCTGGGAAATTTTTTGAGGACACTTATTGTCTTCACATTTATGTTGAACAATCTACATGAACCCTTTTTACCACTTTTTGGCAAACGATGTTAAAAAATATCTGATGGTATTTTAACCTCCCCTAAAGGGACAGACACTGTTTCTCTTCCATTCTTAAATGTTTGGCCATGGGAAGTGCCAGGTGCTGTCACTGGTCAGAGCAAGTTCAAGCTCTAGCTAGAACAGTGCCAACTCAGGCAGTAACCCATCTGTAATGCTAGGCATTCTTTCTGGTAATACATCAGTTTAGGTCTCAGTTCTTCAGTAATTTGTTGTACATCTGTGAGCAACTGTCCATCTGATTTATTATCTGAGCAGCTATTGAAATACAGAACATTGCCCCATTTAGCTTCAGGATGGAAAGTTATGGTGTGATAAAGTTGTGTTTAAAACTGACTGTATATAAACAAATTACAAGTTTATATTGCACTATAGATGATCTTAAATCAATATTTTAAAGTTCATAAATTTAATGTCATTAAACATAGCTTAATGCATATGAATATATTTTTAATTGTTGCCTTCTTTTATTTAGTGAGAAGATTAAACTGTCCTGGAAAATAACTTGATTATAGTGAAGAAGACTTAGTGGAAAAGTGAATGTAAGTACTTCTCAGCATGTGTCTATTATTTATGTTTACAAACCATTGACATTGGTGATATTGCAAATCATGTTAAATTGACAGCCACTTTTATTATGGTGAGAAAGCAGGATCTGACCACTGTGCATATGTGTGTGAGGTACAGAGTATCTGTTATGTGGGTCTGTAGGCTTATATGGACCTAAATGCTTTTAATGGGGCCATGTGCTCTTAGTCACTTGTATGCTTAAGAACTATTCACAGGAAAAATGATAAGGTGAAGTTGTCACTAAGCACCCTTAAAAAGATTTAAAAAAACACTACTCCCATACAAATACCCACAGGGATTCTTAAATTCAGTAGTGCAGAGATATTTGCTACTTCCAGAGGAATTTAATCTAACTTGGAATAATGCAGCCTGTATATAGTATTTTTTGGTATACTTGCCCGAAAGATGTGAGATTATGGTACAAAAAAAATTGCACTGTGGATTGGCAATTCAATTTAGAGTGAAATACAGCAGCTGCAAGTTCCAGGCTAAGTGCTTCATTGCTCACTTGAGGTCACTTTTTCAAACCTGCAGTCAATAGTTCTCCAACAATGAGAGCTTTGGTTCATTTTCTAGAACTTCTTGAAATTGTTACTTTGCTGGTGGATACCCTATTATTTTTCCTAAAGTAATTGCTTTCCTTAGCTGTATTTCATAATAATGTGAACCCCCAAACTGTGTGCCTGTACATGTGTATTTGTATGTATATATTAGTGAATGAGGCAAAGCTGTGTCTCTGCAAGTCATTCCCCAGGAGGTTTTGAGTGGCTCTGATGTGCAGGGCAGTGATAGCCAGGAACTTCTGGCTACCACGGATTCGTTCCAGTGTTTTTTCATATTGCATTTTTCCCACGATCTCACATTCCTTTTCCCAGAGCCTGACTGATGAGCTTGGAAGCAGTCAACTAAGCCTTTCCAAATGCTGAATAAAGTATAGAATTAATGACTTAGATGTTAAACAGAACAGTGATTATGTCTTAAATGTCTAACAAGCTGGGACAGTTGTAATTCTAGCCTTTCAGGTTTTATAAACTTGTCTTCAATAATTACTGGCTGACCAGTAGTACTGAAAACTGCAGGAACTGCATATAGCATTGCAAAGTGCTGTCTGGTTTATATAGAGTTGTCTGCTGATATAGGGTTGCTTGAAATGAAGATTCTCAGATTTGACAACATTGTACCCTAAGTTAAAGATTTACAGATTAGGCTGTGCATTGATTCTTTCCATTACTAGTATCTGGCCAAGCTTGAAATGTATGTAGGATTATAAGGTATAAAATGAAGTCTTTAAAACCTGATGTGTATTGAACAAAACAATGCAGTTTGAAGTAATTTACCGTGACCAGTCAATTTAGTTGCTCCAAGATCCTTAAAAGTACATTTCAAATGACCCTGTTCAGGCCAGTGACACTTTTTGAACTATCCCATGCATGTGACAAGTTTGTACATGTAAAGTTTTTTGTCACTTGCTTTCACAATTTTCTCACCACTTGATCTTCAGCTGTTACTTCTGGGAAAATTGGGAAGGGTTTAGTTCCCATTTTTATGAAATAAGCAAAATATTGTTGGTTTCTTATTTGTAGTTTTTAAGGGCCTGTTTAGCAGGAGAGCACCATTTGCGTGTCAGTTGAACTACAAGAGATAACCTGCCCAGTTAAAATGTCATTTCATGTATTTATGTGGAAACAACTAAAAGACATGATGTAGAGCTGTATTTCAGGAAGCTGAGTAGTATAATATTAGCAATGTGATTATTAGCTGATCCTGAAACTGACAGAGGAATAAACACATCCTGCTGCAGAGATGGATGCTAGCATTTTGTCCTTCATGTAAAAATAAATAAGATATCCACTATATGTTATCTTTCAGATATTTTAATTTTGTTCAAATGTAGTCTGAGCTCCTAAATGTAAACCCTCTTTTTGATCTGGCTCTTGCAGGTATCTGACATTAAAATTAGAGACTTACTCTTCTAAACATCAATAATTTTCAAAATTAATTGGCTGCACATTGTCTGGGATTTTTGCAGTAATACCAAATTTACAAGTTTTTGTGGAGAGAAGAAAATACCCTTTCATATGCACTTTTAGTTTTGTATCTCAAAAGTGGCTATAGAGATATTCTCATATACAAAAACTGCAGAGCTGAAAGGATGGATCAGAAGACGTAATGAGAGCCAAGAGGAGCAGTGGTTTTACTTGCAGCCACTCACAAACTGGAGGTAGAGCCCTGAAGCTGTGAAATCCAGCACCTCCTCTTACAATTATCCATTTTGATGTGTAGCACATATTTATTAAAAATTTCTGGTTTGGTCAAAATTGAAAATGAAATTTGAAACTTGAGGTTGAATACATTGTTGTGGTTCAGCAGGATAACTGGTAGGATTTTGGCTTTGGTTACCCATAAAGCCAGAAAGTGGCATAAACTTGCTCTTCCTCATTCTCATCCAATGGAATTCTGGACTGACTTTTCAAAGAGATGAAAGATCAAGCAGGGATGCTGGATAAATGCAATGAAATGTTGGCTTGCTGTGTTTCTCTGCCTGATAAAGAGGTGAAAAGAAATTGAGAGAGTGCGGGGTTTGTTCCACTTAAAAATAAGGAAAGGCTAGGAAAAACAAAATGGACTGGTAGAGATGATGAACAGCCAATTGTGTTGAATTATGCTGATGATACATCAAAATAATCTTGAGGCAGTTGACTGCAAGGTGGAGGAAGGGGAGTGTGTGCCTTGGGGAATCAGGAGCTGGCATTGTCATGTAGAATGCAGGCAGGAGATTGCACAGGATGAGGGGAAGAACACTTGGCCCTGATTAGATACCAAAATTAGGTTCTCACTGCACATTTTATAATTTGTGATCCCAGGAACTAGTTCTTAATGTAGGACTGAGTGTTTTTTCACTGTTCTCAGAAGGATTTCTTATGTAAAATGTGTGCACTGGCATCATAAATAGCCTGATTCAAACACCTTTTGAAGGGTGAGGACCACGTAGTGTCATGTGCTGTCACTAAGCTCTTGCTGGCTGGTAGGCAGGTTCTCCCTGGAAGGCCTACAGAGATGCTTTTTAGACTTCTAGAATTATAAAATATTTTCTCAAAACCAGTGTTCATCTCAAAAATGTCCACCTTTGTTTCAGGATTCATCTGGCTATTGTAAAATTAATTATCATTTGTAAGAGCGTGGCTCATATATTGTGAATGCTGTAAATACTTCTCAGCAACATTTGGACAATGTGGTAAATAAAGCATGGAAGCACACTTGATATTAAGGAGAAAGATAAATATTTAGGAGTTACTAGTTCATTAAGTAATGTCTATGCTGTACATGAAATGAAGCAGGGAAACAGGGGGGGAAATCTCCCATCATGGAGACTGCCATGAAGGAGTCACATAAAGAACTTTAATTCTAGATATGACAATCAGTCAGACTTAAGTCCTCAGAATCACCTCTAAGATGCATCTGTAGATCCATGCGACTTAAGTTGCCAAAATGGGTAAAAATTGTTCCATATCCTCTGTGTGTCTCGGGCAGTGGGCAAGAACCTGATATTGCAAAATGTTCCCACAGAATTTCTGCCACTGTCACGCTCAGACCCTAAAAGGCACTCATGGGCACTGTATATGGGTTGCATCTGTCTTCATGCATGTGATTTCTGGCATTTCTTCCACTAGCTATATCCTGTCTTTTTTTCTTTCCCTGCATCTCTGTCTTCCCTGTGTTGCCTGGCTAACCTTAAGGAGAATACCTCAGCTCCAGGAGAGATGACAGCTCTGCACTACCAGCATGAGTAGCCTGTGACACCAGGTCAGGCTGCAAGTAGCAGCAGCAACAACTGCAGCAAAGTCCTGCATAATGATTTCTCCCGGGTGTGCAGAGCAGCTTATTTGGAAACTTATTTATATTGTTGTTTTCCCACATGCTATCAAATACAATCTTTTATTTCCCTCTCATCTGGGTTTATATTCACTGGGTTATGTAAAGGCCAAATGTCTTGCCTTTGCTGCTAGATCTTTGCAGTCAGAGTGCCCATGGTGAAAGTCTTGCCCTTATCCTGCCCTTTTTGAGCACAGAGTCACTAGGAGAGAGCTGGCTCCACAGGCAAGCCTTGGCTCTCCATTTTTCTCTGGCAGAAGCACACAGGGCTACCCATCTAACAAAAGCATTGCACAGCTTCGTACATATTTCATATCACTAGCTGCAGATGAGCTGTAATAAAGTTTTGCCCATATGTTGGCACCTTTCCCTCTACAGAGAAATTAGACCACACTTTACCAGTAGTTGCAGTACTTGAATATCTGAAACATGCTATGTACTTCTCATACTTCACTTTGAGACTTGCCTTGTAAAAAAACCCTTGTAGGTTAGGTATAAAAATGTGCTTTATTGAAGGTTATGAGTGACCTTTCTCCCTAATGCAGTAACACTTGACTAAGTGTACAGGTTTGGCTGCAAGACCCACAGGAGAGAAGTTTCTTGCTATAAAACAGAGCTATTTATTTACAGGTATTCATTCGTTCTCCTTGAAACACAGACCCACATGTCAGTCTTCCTTTCTCATCTACTGCTGAAATGATCTCTTAGGGGATATATAGAAAAACAAACAGTAGATTCTTTACCATTTTAGGAGAGGGATGGAGACAAATTCAGCTTCAAAATACTTGGTATTTTAAATGCAAAATGGTCCTTCCTTAATTAATACTTGGCAAAGCATTTTAAAGATCAAAGTGTCAATATTAGCTAATTCTCATGACACACCTGTCAGGTAAGTAAAAATTACATCCATTTATAGCCCAGGCATAAAATACTGCCTAACATCAGCATTTTTGCAGTTGCTACCTAGTTAATTTACTGAAATAAGTAGTCTAATTCTCAAAGGTTCTTCATATTCTTAGTTGTCCTAAATTATACTCTGTACTCCAGAATACTCACTCTTTTGAAACTGAGTGCAAGTATTTTGGTTGCAGAAACATGGGTATGTATGGCAGCTGAACCTGGGGCATCAATACTTAAAAGACTTTTTCCGAACTTAAGCAGCCCTAAAAAGCCTAGAGCTGGAACCTACATGCTGTCAATTCCCAGGGTGGGCTCAGGCTCTTGCACTGCCCAGTTCTCATATCTTCAGGCAGAGTTGTTTCTCAGTAGAGCTGGAAAAAGTATGAGTTATAGGTAGTCTTGGGAGGATCAGTCTTCAGAGATTTTCTTTTTTTTTTTTTTTTTTTTTTTTTTTTGGTAGAGAGTTGTGTATAGAAGGAGTTTTTAGAGAGGGAGAGGGTGCCTGAAGTGGAAAGAAAAATGGTGTGTGATAGAAATTAATTATCCTACCTCCTGCTGTTGCTTCCATTAGAGATGCAGGTTATCTTGTTATTTCTGTCATGGCTCTCTCTCCTTTTGTTACAGCATCAACAGAATGGTATAATTGGGCTGGTGGACAAATTTTTTGCTGCTCTATTGAGCAACGAATGAAAGGGAGAGGAGATTTTGAACAAGTGCTGTCTTCCCTTCAGTGTGCAATGCAACTTGTTTCCAAATGGTGTTTTAGTTGGAGTGGTGGTGATTGTCAAGTGCCTTGCTTTGTCTGTGGAAACAGTTTTTGTAACCTGTTTGCTCAGTTCGGTGTGGCAATGCCCAGCCCTGAATGCAACACAAAACTTAAGGATGGCGTCACTCCATCCCAGTCTGTTCTCCCTCTTGCAGGAGCAGGTGGGAATGCACAAAACCCGAGCCAAAGGCTGTCGATGAGTTGGCACTTAAAGGAGAGAAAAGGCTAAGCTACAGAAAGGGGTCTCAAGGCATTGAACAGCCTGGAGCAGGCGTGCTTGGCTGAATTAGGAGTTGGAATTGTTTGGCTTTCAGATTCAGAGGACTTGTTTGCTGTCTTGGCCCTGCTCAAAGTGAGTAAATGCTACTGCTAATAACAAAGCCCAATAGAGGAGGAGCGAAGGATTAAAAACACAAAATGATGACTCACCCTCCCCTCTCCCCCTTTCCCAGTTTCAGTCCCCACTAAACCACTTTACCTCACCAAAGCCCTGGTGGCATTTTGCTTATAAATAATCATGTGTTTGAAATGTTAAAATGTGTAGGCAGGGATTAACAGGATATGTGATGCTGCAGCATTAAACAGCACAAACCTCTGCAAGGGAATTGTGAAGGAAAATTATTTTTGGCAAGGGCTGCTGCATCCTGGAGAGATCAAGAGAAGGCACAAAGCAGTTTAACCAAGTCTAGCAAAACCAAGTAGAAAAGCTGGGTGCAGTAAAATAGGGCTTCACATCAGCTCTTTGTCATATTAAAGCCAAATCTGAAGTTTTGGGGGGATGCAAAGAGGAGAATCTTTGAAAAATTTCTGTTGAAGGTATCAGCCTAAACTGTTGTCCTGTTCTCACTGTAAGGGCTGGTGGATACAACTGTGTGGTTATCACCCACACTGTAACAGGTTTCTTCCTTCTAATGTGCGATGGGAATGGGAGGTAACATGTAACAGTCCCAAACCAGGGTGTCAGCCTGTAGTATTTTACAGAATAAGTAGGTTGGGTTGTCCATTTGGGTTATTATTCTATACTCTCAAAGTGAAAATATTGGCATTGAGTTTCTTGTTGTGTCTGGCAAAAAAAAATTGAGAACTGTCCCTGCTTAGAAAAGGAAATGCATTACAGACTTTGAGGGAACTGTTGCAAATCAGTTTTCAGCATTGACTTTAGTATTGATTGTGCAGCTTGAGTATCATTTCTAGTGTCATTCTCAGATGCTACATTGGCTTTGTCTCCATAAACATTTGATTCCTGGACAAAGTACACCCTTTTATGGGACTACTGATGTTGGGTAGGTGAAATCAGCCTCCTCACCTCACTTCTTAATTTCAGGTGAGCGAACAATACCAGTGTGAACAATACCGGTGTGAACAGGCACAGATAAGGGCACTGCTACTCTTACTGCTGATGATTTTGCTGGTGCTTCCTTGTTTGTACAGGGGAAGCCTCTGAAGGCTATGCCTGTAGCAACTGTGCAATTACTAATAAACAATTTTTAGGAGGCCCCATTCATTTAATGTCTAATTAATTTTTGAGACACACTCTGAGCCTACAGAACCCAGGGAGCAGGGCTTTGAGAGGAACTCCTTGGGGGAGGCAGGACAGTGCCAGTCCTTCACCTCAGCTGGGTTATGTCTCACAAGCTGGAGCAGCAGCCCCTGCAGCTCCCAGGCTTTTTACTCTTCCACCTAGCTTTCACCCCTTCACCCAGCTTTCAGACCAGGACTTCTGCAAAAGTGCATTTGAAATCTTCATGCTGCTGATCCCCCTGGGTTTGGTGCCAGGGCAGCCTAGCTGCAGCTGAGTTATGGGTCTCTTCATAGTACAGGACTTCTGCTCCACTCCTGCAGTGCATCCTCTCGCTTTGTCATAGCAAAGGTGTTGTTTAAGCAGTTGTCTTAGGTAAACTGGTCTGTCATTTGCTAAATGAAAATGATTTGATTAATGCACTTTATTGTATAGAATACACCATCTCCACTGCTTTTAACCTTTGCTGCTACTTTTGTGCTAGCAAACATGAAAAAGTGCCACATGCATTCAGATGTTACTTTTTAATGCTAAATTTTTAATTTATATGAAATCTGTTTATAAGCCTAGCTTTTGTTTTTCTCCCTCCTTTATTGCATTTAAACATATTACTTGAACCTCCATAATAATCTTTACTTCAATTAATCTTATATTTAATGTTATGTTTAATTAAGGGATTTAAGAAGGATAAAAATAACAATTAAATACTTGCTTGCCTAATAATTTTTAAGGCTAAATTCAAGGCAAGCCTCAACCATATTTGACTCAATTAATGTAGTGCAAAAAATATTGTGTTTAAAAACAGCCATTCCTTTGGACAGCCAGGCAATATTTGGCTGTAGTGTTACTTCAGGACTCAATTTGATCAAGCACAATTTCATGAAATAATGTCACGATGTAAAAATATCTGTGTTTAGGTAGGAAATTTCTCATTGTCAGTCAGTAAGCTAATGACTTTGTAAACAAAAGTCTTGTTTATCTTTGCTGGTTTTCTTTAAAATTGCATGACTTTAATTTGTTACTAGTTAACTGAATCATATCAAATTACCCTTCCTGGGAACTTACCACTTTGCGAAACATGGCAACTCTTGTTTGTACACAGACAGTGTTTCTTTTAAAATGTGTCTGGAAATTTCCAGACATTGAATGAATGTCCCATGGTTTTTAAGAAGCATGTTTTTTAGTGCTTGAGGTTTGGGGGATTTTTCTTTCTTTTTTATATTTTCTTTTTTTTTCTTTTCTTTTTTTTTTTTTTTTTCCTTAAGGTTGCCAGGTCACAGTGTTCACTTTGGCATCCTGTGCATCAGCTTACACCCAAAAGCCATAGGCTACTGGCCATTTGGCTCTTGAGGGTACTCAGAGAAGAAAAAAGGATCACAATACCATTTTCACTGTAACAAGCAGAAACACAGAAACATACAGTACAGCTGATGTCAGGGGTGGGTGAGCAGATTCCTCAAGTCCTCCTGCACTTCTTACAGCCAGTATGTTTAGAAAACATGAGCTATATTGTTCTTTGCAGAAGACTCTGGGAAAGTCTGGTCCCTGTTCTGCAGCAGCACTGGCTGCCAGTGTATCATCAAAAATATCCAGAAACTGAATAACTGTAGAGACCTCTTCTTGGTTGCAAAGCCAAAAAGATCCTGTTCTAAGTCTGGGATGGCTCTAGGAGAGAAATGTGATCATCTGAGCGGAATCATTGCATTGCTATGCTTTTCATACCCTTGCATGAATCAGGCCATCCATCCATATGTGAATTCTTTGGTCGATTGCCTTGAAAGATATATTGGATAGCATTTGTTTATAGTGGTCCAATCTGCAGGATATAGATTTTATCTGGGGTGTAAATATTTGTGGTGCTGCCCTGAGTTTGCTTTGCAGGATGTGTATGCTTCCTTCTTGAGCTGCCCCACATGGAAATGTTCTACCTGTTTGCATGATTACAGATTTTGCCTAAAGGAGCATTATGCAAAGAAGTTGTGTCTCCTAAGGGAGGTATATGTGAGCAAAACTTTTACAGCTCGGGGACAAGCTATGCAGAGAGAAATTGTTCTTTGAAAATATGTCTTTGAAGTATATATAGGACCAGAAGGAAAAGAACAAGTAAATGATGTACATTCGGAACGGAAACAAAAAAAAATATATAAAGGAAAATGTTCCAAATATATCTATTTTGCACAACTTGAACAAAATTGAATGTGCTAACATTATTGTAAGTAAGTGAGGTACCCTGAAAACAGTAATCTTATGCAAAAGCAGCTGTTTAGTCTCATGAAAGAAGAATGAGCAGAGATAACATCTTCTCCCAGCAAGCCTGTCTGTTGTCTTTGACAAGGTGTCAGGGAGCATTTTTTTCTTCAGTTGCATAAAACCTACTGAAGGCTTTTCACTTAAATTGTGTTGGGATGTGTTTATACACACACCCACTGTCTTGGGTACCCATCCACCCTGGTACTTGGTCAGTGCCATAAGTATGGCTGCAACCAAAACTCAAGCCTAAGCCAGAGCTGAAAGCTAAACTGGCCAGAAGTTGAAACATTGGTAGTTCCTGCTAGAACAGCTCCATGAGTATCTTCTCACCAACTTTTGCATGGCACTACCAGCCCAAAGCAGAGATTTACCTTTCAGAGCAAGGGATTACTGTGCTTAGAAGTGGCATAGATTCTCTCTAGTGATGAACTAGATATCAACTGTTCTGCTCAGATGTTAGGCAAAGTTTAACATTACCCAAGACTTTTTCTTTGAAATAAATGGCAGGACAACCTGTGGAAATAGGGGCTAGCTGCTTACTTTCATATTCACTAGATAAACTGCAACTCTGACCCTGTGGGACAGTAGAGAAAAAAGAAGCTTTCCCAAGTGAGGTGTTCATCATGGTATGATCTTCCTGGAGCCTGCTCTATGACTTCAATTGCTGACTAGCAGGGGAGAGGAAAGGCAAGTGGGGGAGGAAGGAGGGGGCACATCTGATGTTTTGCAACACATGATTTTGAGGCAAGCACCTCTGCAGTGCTGCTTCTTGTCTTGTTCTGCCAACTCCTATACTGAAGTTGAACTACATTTCTCATATTTGGCATTAATCTAATACATCTAAAATTCTTGGGCAAGGTAAATATTTGACAGCACCTATATACCTGCTTTGTCCCCATGCTTTAAAGATTTGCAGTATACTTGTAAAATATTGTCATACAAATAGTGGGTGGTAGAGTGCTTGCTGTTATAGTAAGTAAAGTAGAGCTTTTTAAGTAAATTCCCTAAGCGGATGCACATTACAGCATACAACTATGTTTTCTGGAGTGGTTGGAATTCCCTTCCCCAGCTCTGGAAAAGCATAAGCATCTAAGAGACGGAAATTAGTACAAATTGATCTCATAAGAGCAAATTTTATCTAAATTCTTGTCTGTCAGTGAGTGATCTTGATTTTGTTCATGACAAGTTTGCTTTCATTGTGGGTAAAATATCCAGTATAATATCTAAATAACGAATATGTTAAGCTGTTAAATGCTGGTTCCACAAATAATCAGAGATTTTCTAGCTTTTGCTTTAGTTTGAAGTCTGCTTGTCAGTCTCCATCTTTATTCGTGGTAAATAAAACCTTTTCCCTGAAGGGATCAAGGTAAGAGTCATAGTATTATGTCTGCTGCAATCAGTGATTTAGTAGGGATCTTGTTAAAGTTCAAGTTCTTTCCCTGCAATTTAGCAGAAATACCAAGTATGCTGGAAATAAATGTTTGATCCACTGTTAAAGGGGATCAAGAAAGCTTAAAATACAGGGAAGCTGCTCAAGGTGAGTGTCAGCACCCTTTGGAAGAGGAGCCAAAGAGAAAATGATAAATACCAAAGATTGTAGCTGGGTCTTTTCCTCAGCCCTTTCTCCAGTCAACAGTTGTTGGACCTGTAGTTTTTTTTGAAAACCAGGGAGGTTATATAGCCTGGGAGAGCACAGAGAATTCACTCAGTGAGGGGATAGCAAAGAAAAATTAATCAAGGGACCCAAAGGCTACAAGCGAGAAGAGACACATATATATTGAGTAAACACTTGTGCATCATACAAATGGATACTTGAGTAGTTTATGCTGCACAACCCTTTCTATGTCCACTATCAACAGGATTGTGAGAACCTGAATATGCTGAAGAAACCAAACTTCCATGAACACACCAGGTCCCCTTCCACAGTGATGAGCATCAGGCATTAGTACAAAGGCAGCAGGTCAAGTGCTGCCCACAATCATAAGCAACAGACTGCCCGCCAGATTTTGTGAGAGGGGATGGGGAAAAGCTCTGAAGTAATTAGTGTTGTACCAGCCCAGAGAGGTTCTGTGGAAACTAAAGCAGATCTGACTGAAAAGCTCCGTGCTTATTCAGGAGGAGGCACCTTTTCACAATGTGATTGAGCATTCCATGATCTAATAGATGGTGATGTGGAGAGGATGAACAAAGTCCATTGTAACAGTAGTAAGAAACCCAGATAAGAACAAAAATAATTTTGGGGGAAGAAACTGCCATACACAAGTGGCTGAGCATCAAACTATGTGGGATTAACTAATCTCCAAATTTATTTAGGCACAAAAGGGTCTGGTGAAATCTGATAATAAACTCTGACTGAAACATGCTATCTTAATGGCAAAACATTGATTGATTCTCATTTAGTATTTTTTTCTGGACTGTGACATATCTCACGTGGCCCAGATTTTTAACTTTGGTATCTCTTCTCGATGGTTTATTTTTATATGTATGGCCACTATAACATAGGACTTTTGTAAGATAGGAGTAAAAGACCATACAATAGGTTTCTCAGCTATATATTGAGATCATACCTCACTTGACGTGAGTGATGCTGTCATGTTTGCACGTATGTAATTTCCTTTTGTTGAAAGTGCAATCAGGGAGTAGAACTGCCATAAGGACCAACAGATGATGTAAAGTAATTGGCAAAAAAATAAATAGCTCCAATACTTAGGAACTGTTGTATTAACTCTTTTCATAAAACAGGGAAATATAATGTTCTAAAAAGTAAATGTCACATTCTGGATATGTAGTGATCTGTTGCTGGTCTACAGTGCTACATTATTAAAGTCATCTGTCTCTTTTTATCTGCTTAGCTATCCCGTTTCCTCTGTCCTGACTGTGAGAATCTGAATTTTTGCAGTACCAAGTCTGAGGATTTACCCTGTGCCAAATAGTGATCTATACACAGAGTCAGGATTAGGAATTCTTGGTTTTGTTCCATAGTTATTGGCTTAGAGTTGGGACTATGAAAACTGCACTTCTTTCCTAAAGACCATTCAGTTCTAAGAATAACTCTTTTTCTGAAATCTTCCCTATGAAAGTATGTTCATGTGCTAATTACACATAATTTCCCTGTTGCTTTTGCTTGGGTGTCATCTCTTTGTCCTGCTTTGGTTCCCTCTGAATTTTGAGCTGATCTCTCAGGGGATAAGGGTACTGGAGATCTCCATGGCAACACTCTGAGAAATGCACACTGCAGGCATCAGGATTTGCTGCTGTATCCCTGTGAGAGCTCTGATGATCTGTGGACTTGCAGACTTACTCAGGAGTGAGAGGGAAAGTGTCTGAGAGCTGGTTGTACAGTGCCTATTAAAAATATTTCCTATGTAAATTGAGGAACTCTGGACATTTTTTACTGATGTACAGCACTAACATCCAGCATTTTCATAGCCTACTGCTGAGACTGCCCTTAGCAGACTGTAAAACCCTCTCTTTTTATTCCACTTAATTCTTATATTAGGCTCTGAGGTCTTAGCTTTCCACATTTTCAGTCAGGACTAATGTGGGAGTCTCTGCAAAGGCAAAGTTGTTATCCTGATAAAAGCTTAAAGTTCATTGTTTGGATAAATATGTCATAAAGATTATAATGCAGAGCTTGAAAGAGGAGAGAGCTCATATCCCTATTGTTCCCAAATCCTTTTTCAGGAAAAAAACAAACATCCAAGGAGGAATTATTTTATAGATTTATTTTCATGGCAGTGGTTAGGAAAGAATGGCTTCTCTCCAGCAGCAGGAAATAACTGGATAAAAGTGTATTGCCTTCCAAGACAAGAATTAGAGGCTGTAGGTTGTATTCTGACAGTGTAAGTGTGACACTGGAGTTATGTTTTGTATTACTGAAGTAGGAAGTGCACCATATCCCAGTGCCTGGAGGTTTTCTTTGGTGGATTTATTTTCTTCTTTTTTTTTTTTTTTTTTTTTTTTTTTTTTTGAGTACTATATCAGCCCAGCTGCCATACAACTAGACCCCCAGAAGGATGTGGCTTGTATGCTCAGTGACCAAATCAGGTGTGATCAGCAGCCTTGAATAAGGTGCCTACTTTTCAAGTTTTTGCATGGGGAGTGCTAAGCCCATGAGAGCAAAAATTCATGAGTGAGCAGGATGCAGAGCAGGGATACCTGAAATGGTTGGCAAAGAATATTTAGGAGAAAAATGTATTTGAAACCTTCCTTTCTAGGGGTTTTTCCAGTCCCCATTTGTGTATGCACAGAGGTCAATACCCATGTTAAACTGAGGGGAGCTCAGATAACCACTCTGAAAATGGATTACACATTTTGCATTCATCACTGTGGAAAATGCACAAGGTGGTCCTATGCCAGGAGCCCAGATCACTCACACAACTCAGTGCCCTAGAAGTCAGGTTTCCTTCAATCTGTTCCTATAAATGTAGAAGCATTTCTTTTACAGCTTTAAATCATAAGCTCCACTTCAGGCTAAGGCATCTGGTAGCAAAGCACCGGAGATGGGTGCAGATGCATTTACCAGCCTGAATCGAGATGTCCCAATTCCTAAAACAAATGTTCCCACTACAGAGCTACAGTGCAAACACACAGCATTATCCACAGGCTCCCATGCTCCACTCCCACCAGCCAAGGGCATGTGTTTCTTTTTGAATATAGGTGGCTGTGGTGTCTAAGTGCAGAGATCCCCACTGCTGTGTTCGAGCACTTGAAATCTGGATTGCGTTTCTACTGGAGATAAGTATAATAATGTTTAGTCTGTGCTCCCCAGACAGGCTTGAGCTTGAGAAAAAGAGCAGAGCTGCTGAGTGCTGACAAGGTGAAAGTAGTTCAAATTCTGTGAAACCCAGATTTTTGGGGAATTTGGAGGGAAACAAAAGAGGAAACTAATGGTATACGTAGTCAGAAGCTATGAGAATGACACTCTGGTATGCCAAATAAACCTTAGGAGTGCTACTTTAATTTTTTGTCATTCTAGGGCTAAGAATGGCTTTTTTCAACAAGTAACTCAACATTAATTTGGCCAATTTCTTTCTAAGGGAAATTATTTAAATAAATCCTGCAAGAATAAGTAATATTGTAAGTGATGCCATATATTTTAATCCACTTATAGAGAGTAGAGCTTCAGCAGACCAAGAGGTATTGAAACATTCCTGAAAATGCTGACAGAGTCTAGCAGTCCTTAAGACTGACTAAAGAGAAAGTTCAAGGGTTATTTTCATTTCCTGTTTGTCTATTTAAATTTAATATTTTAAAAACAGGACTGAAAAGCATACTTGTGCATTTTGGAAGAATCACATTCCCAAGATTTCATCAAGATAAGACTTGTTTAAAACTTAATATTAAAAAAAAAGTACTTATTGGGGATGATGTAGTTCTAAGCAACCCCTGAACACCAAATGCAGTTGACAGGAAAGCTAGAAGTAAAATCAGTCTTGTACCTGAGCCCTATCTTTACCTGTAACTCTAAGAGGAAAATGTGGAAATTATGTGGGTCACCACTCTGCCGGAATATTTAATGTAAACAGGATAAAACAACTGGGTGCTCACAAAATCTCAGTATGAACAAAGTTTTAAGAAATGCTGACTTCCTACCACAACTTCTAGCATCAGCATTAATTGAATCCAGTGTACTTATCTTCCTTTGCCATTCTCACTAAAATTAGATTGCTTACATTTTTGCACAAGCTAATGGCACAGTTATTTACTGCTTACCTCTACTAGGCAGAAAAAAAGCTAGTATAAAACCAGCGGGTTCCTTTCATGTGTAAAACACAATGCTTAAAATAATGGTGAGACTATTGATACCTTAAACTTTCTCCTAGATGATAAAGTGAGAGGTTTAGCTCAGAGAAGCTTCTGATTCCTTTCCTGTGCTGATATGTATAGCTCTCTTGGCATGTGCAATACTTGATTCTGCCAGTTCCTGAGGGCAGAGAAAGGAGGTCAAAAAGATCTTCAGAACCTTTCCCAGAAAACCATTTTTTGGTGCTAACCAAGATTAATACCCAGTATTGCCTGTTGCAAGTCTGTTTGTTCCTAAAAATGTAAATGTCTTATCCTTGAGGTTCTTGCACTAACTCATTATTTGAATGTGTCTTGACTTTGATGTGGAAAAGCAATTTCTGCCATGCATAAAATGTTATTGGGAAAAATCCATTTTACTGCCCATATTGTATAAGAGTTCTTCAATTTGGCCCTATTTCACTACCTCAGCCCTGTTGTTTCTAATGATGCTTTCACCTAGAAAATCCAGGCCTTGAAGAGAATGATGCAGTAGGCAACACTTTTAATCAGTATAGGAAATATGAAACAGCAGGGAATTAATTTCCAGCTGTGCAAACAAGAGAAAAAAAAAAAAAGAAATGAAAAATGAAAGCTGGTAGTTTTTTTAATTTCTTTCTCCTTAGATTGGTCTTACACATGGAGCTTTTATGGTGCCACAGTTTCCTACTTATCAATAATTGTTTCCTAATTCTGCTCCCTTTCAGCAGTAGTATAAAATGTTGAGCTCCAAGCAGGCAGTCAATTTTCAAGATCCCATGTGGACAAGAGAAGCCAGTGTGATGTTAGTAATCTGCTAAAAGGATAATTTTTGTCTTGTATCAGTGTTTAATTGCATGGAATCTCAAATCTTAATGGTGCCTACATGGCTTAAATACTGTTCACATTGAGGTGTGCCCATGGATGTGGAAAGGCAACTCCTTTGAACAGGAAGCTATCTTCTCTTTAATTAGTCCAGATCATTCCTGAGTCGGGGAAAAAGAATTTTACCAAAATCATTTCAGGAGTCAGAGCTGGATATTTTCTTGTGGTCGCTGTTCATTTATACTGGGGTGTTATTAAATAGCATGAAAACTGAGTGTGTGTGTGGGGAAGGTTTGTGCTCAGGGGTGTTTCCAAAGAGACAAGGGATGTGGCATTTGCTTGTCAGTCATCAGCAAGCTGGGTTGGCCTGCATGTCGACCTTGGGCTGGGTCTGCCTGTGTTCTGGATCCCACTTGGGTCCTTGGGTCTTATCACAAGATAAATACAGTGGTTTTCTGAAGGTGCATAGCCCAGGGACAGAGCCAAGGCCAGCACTCAGCTGAAACCAGGGCTGCAGCAGCTTCCAGCTTTTCTTTGCCTTTTTTCCCCACAGTATGGGGTACAAAAATGAAAAATCTTAGATATTTGTGTTCAGTGTACTAGGAAGAAGGTCATTAGAGGGGGCAGGGAGAATTAAACTCTTGGAGGCAACTAGGAGACTAAAAGCATATGGTCAGTGGGTGGGTTTTTGAGTGGCCAGGGGTGGGAAAGACAGGTGGAGCATCTGTGCTCTGGGTCAGGGAGGTGGTTGGAAACAAGGAAACAGCATTCAAAATGCAGCTTACTGGAGTTCTGTGTCCAGCTCTGGGTCTCCAGTACAGAAAGACATGGACCCATTAGAACAGGTCCAGAGGAGAGCCACAGAAATGGTCAGGGGACTGGAACACCTCTGCTGGAAAGACAGGCTGATAAAGTTGGGACTGTTCAGCCTGAAGGAGAGAAGGCTCCAGGGCCATCTTATAGCAGCCTTCCAGTGTATAATAAGGAGGGGGTCATAAGAAAGACAGAGAAACACATTTTACCACATTTTACTAACAGGACAGGGGGAAACAGTTTTAAAGTGAAAGAATGTAGGTTTAAATTGGTTATATGAAAAAGAAATCTTTTTCTGAGAGTGGCGAGACTGGAACAGATTGCCCAGAGAAGCTGTGGATGCTCCATCCCTGGAAGTGTCCTAGGCCACGTTGAACAAGGCTTTGAACAGCATGGTCTATTGGATGATGTCTCTATCCATGGCAGGAGGGATGGACTAGGTGGTCCCTTCCAACCCAGACCATTCAATGGTTCCGTAAAGCTGGCATCCTATCCAAAATAAAAAGCATTAGAAGAGATTTTTAGCACTAGAAGGTTTAATATAAAAGTTTCAAAGCAATTAGGCAAGCTTAAAAAGGCTTTTGAAGAATGACTTACCAGAGTAGGCTAAACTAATACTCAGATCCTTTCAGACATGCCAGGAACAAAAAGTTCAGTGTAGGGCCAACTGGTGGCTGGGATTTGAAAGGGTGCTCAGATAGGATGAGGGACTTACAAACATTTCATTCATTCTTGCTGCATCCTGTTCTCTCTGGAAGAGGTCAGGGATTTTTTCCAGTGAAGACCTTTGGGTGGCCAGGATAGGGAAGCCCTGGCACAGGCTCACTTGAGAACCTCAGTGGGAAATGAGCATGTGATAGATCTCATGTTTATACAGAAAAAAGGTTAGTTAAAATACACAAAAAGAAATGTCTGTAAGTATCCAGCATTGCACAGAAGAGCCAAGACCTTTTTCTTCCCTCTCTTGTTCAAGGGGCTCTGTCATCAAGGCTTTACCACACAGGAATGCAATTCTTCTAGTAATTGTCATGCACCAATTAAGAAGTGACTTATTTCTAAGTTATCATGCTGTTATTCACTGTCTTCTTTCTTCTTACTCTGTCTTCCATTAAAAAACTAGAAGCCCTGACAAATAACTTAGGGATAGTGAAAAACTGAAATCCTTCCATAAAAAAATGATATTTGACAATTCCCCAGGATGAAAAGAGTTGTGAAAGTAGCACAGTCCTGATTCCTTACTTATCTATTCGTTGTTCAAATAAATTGGGTCCAGCTAAGATATAGACAATTAGGGATAGAAAGGAGCAGGTTAGAAAGCTATTTATTTCCAGGCTTCCTTTTGAAAGAAGCAGTCTTGCCCAAGGCCTCACAAATGTCACCTGCTGTGGTATGAAGGGAGCACCATACATTTGGTTGTTTCATAGCTGGATGTAGTATAGTCCAAAATTCTTGAAAGCTTCCAGTCACTAAATTTGCTAAACAACATAAACCTTTTTTTAACAAATGGTGCTCCTGCTTCAGTTAGCTGGCCAGCACCCAACGCTAATAATTGCCTTCTGCCTATCTAAATTGCTCTGTTTATTTAATTGGACAAGGTCATATGTCAAAAGATGCACTGGATAAGGTTGGTGATGAGAGGACATCAGGTGTTATGTCACCCAACTCATTCAGTACCAGTCATAGTGATTTTGTGCAGATAACTCTGAAGCTGGCAAAGGACTTCATAAATCAAATAGCAGTTCCAGTAAGTTGAAATAAAGCATTTTTAATAAAAGTGCTGATCCCGGTCAGGCTACCTGAAACACTGTGGGAATTTTATATGAATATTGTCATAGGACTCCAGAATGTATAAGAGTCCTGTCTTGTACTAGAAGTGAGGTTTCTCCATATGCATCTTCAACAGGTTTATGGCCATCCCATACGGATGCAGTGATGGTGGGGGTAAAGGACCATTGATTCATCTAGACAAAGGTGGTTGGCTCTTTTAAGCAGAGGTTTTTTTTCCTGTAACACTTCTGCTTAGAGGCTAATAAACATTAATAAAATGTTACATTTTTGTCATCCATAAGATACCCTGTGCACTTCCTCAAGCTCTGTGAACTGTGCTTGCTGTGCAGAAGGGACCAGGGCTGCAGATGGTAGATTGAGACCTCAGTGTTTCTGGTGGCTGGTACAGTGAAATCAGCTGTCTAGCACAAAGTGTGATAAGCTGCTTTGTCAGTGGTCCTAGACTGGAAGGAAAGGAGAAAGACATTACAAAATGAGGAACCTTGTCAAATAAGCAAAGAGCAGTCTTGCTGAGCAGCTGCTTTTGAGGGGGTAGATGTTTGTTTAATCACCTGATGAAGATTGGTGTGTCTTTTTCCAGGTGTATTCAGATGGAGCAGTGGCCTCTGGAATCAGTGATGTAGTTGTTTTGCCGGTTTATTTTTTTCTTTTGTGTGTGGAGGTAGGGATCCATCCCCCTCCCCTAGCTCTTCCTTTGGCAGTGAGTATGCTGTACATACTCGTGAGGCTGAGCACAGTGACCTTCCTTTGCTCTTTGAATTACAACCTCCTCAGTTTGAATACTTACAGTCCTTTAATATTAAACCACTGCCTCTCTTGCTGAAGGCACTGTACAGTGCAAGTAGGGACAGTTTAAATTCTTTGCCAGAAAGTGAGAGGGACTTCATAAATGTCTGAAGTATTGAATCCCACTGGTGTTAATAACTTTAGCATCAGGGGTCAATTATTTCAAGGAAGTAACAGATGCACCCAACACAGGCAATCCTTATCCCCATTCAGCTTTGTAGACAGTTTTCCTATAGCTCTGTCTTCTGGGCGGTTGTACTGGGCTGTGGGATGCCCCAGAGGTTGTGACAGTTTCTCTAGAGACCTAAGAAGTAAATTGCTTACACTTACCATGCTCTCATTTCATTCTTTTCTGCAAATCTTTGAGCACTTTTAATGCTTTTACTTTTCAAAGGCTTGTCTGAATTCCAAAGTTGGTTTAATGTTACTGAATGATTATATCAATTTAGCTGAATACTCTTGTTTGACATAAGCTTAACTATGTCTAAATAAATATTTATATTCAGTCTAAACAAATCTAAATGTTAAGTATAGGCTTTAAAGTACTTAAGTGCCTTATTTCAAAACCTTATTTAAAAACCAAATGAGTCAAATAAGTATAGGTAATATTGAAACTTCAGCAAGCATGCTCATCTAAGTGTACTTTTACAGACTGCTACACATCACACCAAAGGAAAAGCAGTGCAAATCTATGAATGCAAAAGAATACTACAGTTTTGGTTTTTTTCTAGAGGTGATAGTTCAGTGTTTTCATAAAATCAGTGGGTAAAACTGTATTAGAATTTCTTGTCATTTTGGTGACAGAGGGTGCTTTCAAACATCAAGTTAGCAGGAGGAGTAGGGTGGCTGGCCATATGCTGGGCAATGTGGTCTAATTTGCACAGCAGTTTCCCTGCTGCACAGACATAGTTCTTTTTAAAAGAATGCTCTTGCATGTCCCTTTTTTTAGTGGCCTTTTATGGTTAGACCTGAAGCCAAGAGGCCACTGTTGTAAACCCTTGTGGTGATGGAGACCAGAACGAGAGGCAGGGTCCTGGCTCCATCTTCCTCCCTGCAAGGCAGGAGAGCTGGATGTGGTGGTGGACTCAGACCTTCTCCTAGCTGCTGTAAGCAGGGACCAGCCAAAGGGGAGTGGCTGCCCTTTGTAGACTCTCCAGTTTAAAAGCTAAGTGGAAAGACACATTTCTGTCTGAAATGCTTGTGATTTTTCTGTCTGAAGATATTTACCCAAAACTTTAGGGAAAGTGTAATACTGCAGCTGATTTTAGCAATCTGGGAGCTCTCTGGGTGCTTGTTTTGGTTTTTTGGATCTTGCCATAAGTTCTCATTTTATGTAATATTTTTCACCCATGTGTCTCACATCCTTTGCAAAGGAATAAAATCACAGTACTCCAGTACTCTGCCTGGAGATTGTAGCTCAGCTTCATGGTGCAGTAGCCTCCTTGCTCCATCCCCTTGTCCAGCATGGTTCCACCTTTTGGCACCAATTCTTATCTGTGCAATCTTTCTTTGAGTCAATAACAGATCTCTTGCCAGCTGTGTTAACTATACCAAACTGTAGTGTACTCAGCGTGAATAAACTCTAGTATTTTATGGATGCTGATACAGAACTGGTCCAGAGACAAAGCCTTGGTGAGTTGCTGTTACCTGACTTCCCAGAGCAAGCCAACACATATTTCAGAGATATTCAAAGAATTATCCTCATAATCTCAGATATCCTTACATTTCAGTACTTTAGCAACTAATTTCTAAATCTCCCTGCCAGTGGCAGTTCATGCTTGCCCATCAAACAAATGGAGAAAAGTAGAGTTTGAGCTTCCTACTGGCTTTTCTTTATGTCATCATTCAAGTACTACAGAAACCTACTGAGAAATCTGTGTTCAGGTTCTCATGTGCAACTTCTGTTGTTTCCTGTGGGAGATGTTGCATAGTTATTTGATGGTCGATTGTGTTAAAAAATCATCTGCATAGCACTGTAGCATATACAAGTCATTTATGCCTTGAAGTGAAGCTTCCTCTGGTGTGACTCCACAGGCTGCAGCAAAAACTGTTAAAAAGGGATTTCTGTCCTCTCAGACTGGTTTCCAGATTTGTTTTGGAAGGGCAAAGCATCCAAAAGGGGAGTTTTCAGGGCTTCAAAGCTTTCCTGTGCCCAGCCGGCTCTCGCCTTGCATGTTCCAGGAGCCTCCAAGGTTGTCCTACAGCCATGAGCTCGATGGTAGGAGTGCTTAAAGCTTGGAGATCCAGTGCTTCTGGTGGCTCTGGAATTGCACAGCCTTTTAGCTTCTAAATGCCTTTAGAACTTCACATTGAAAAGTCTGGGCTGAGGGGAGTTTAATCTTCTGCTAGCACTCTGTTGTGGCTGCAGATGGCTGGTACAGCATATCCAGGGCACGGAGCACAAACGGGCAAATACCTCTCTGCTGTGATGTGACTGGTAGTACTTTAAATTACACATTTCCATTAATTGGATGCTATTACTACCTGATGCATAGGTCATTGCTCCTAATTAATTAAGGGCCAGGAAGGTACTTAGTACTTTATAAGATGCAGATGAAGACAGATTTCCACTTGGGAAATTAAAATATACCAGTTTGGACATTTTATGTAAGACCAGATCAACTATAAAAATCTGGTATCTAGACAGATCCTAATAAACCCGATGAAAATCAGAGAAATTAGATCAGCTTAAAGCTAATAAAATGTGATAGAAGCGTTCTAAGTTGTCTGCAAAAATGCTTTCAGGCAGAAGGATTAGCATGAAGTGTATTTTTACAAGGATTAGGGGGAATATTTTACAGAGTAAACTAGCCTATAAAATTGTTCCTTTTTACTTGAGTCTATAGATGGACGTCTCTTGTGAAATATGCAGCCTGAACCAAAACTTGCAGTTTTCAGCTATTGCAATAATAGTTTGTTCTTTCCTGAGGCATGAAACATAAATTTGGAAGTGTTCCTGGGACAACTGAGCTATGCATTCTGGTTCCTGGGAAATAAGAGTATCCAAATAAATGTTTTAGAACATATATATTAAATACTGGAATTCTGACTGCCCTTCAGTTGTTTGAGCAGGAATGAAGGTTCTGTTTTCAATGACATCATGCTCTGAGGCATATTTCCTATTATCCTTACACATCAGCACAATAAACTTTGTCTTAATATACCCCTATAAATTTTCAGCTGGTTTGCTTTTAAACAGTTGAAAGTGTTTATACACGGTGATTGTGTTTGAGGACTTTCCTACATATATATTCTCTGATAGAAAGTGTAGGCTGTGTTTGAATTTATTTACTGTACAAAATTTCTAAGTACATGAAGCAGCTACTGTAAATTCAAACCTGGGAAAAAAAAAAATATATACCAAAGTACCTAATGTACAAAGCAAACATTGTAAAATATACTTGGCTTAGACCTTTTAACCACATCACTGGGTGCTATAAAAGAAACATTTAGCCTAAGAGCTCAGAAGATGCATGATGAAAGCTGCCCAACAGAAGTCTTTGGAAGCTGCCTGAATAATTAGTCTTATGGGATGAAACTGGTCATGCAAGGAGGAGGATTTACACTGCTCTCTAGTCCCCTCATACAGTGTAGCTGGCCCTTACTGGCTCTGCTAACTCATATATCTAAATACGCTTAGCAGTGAGAAGAAAAATGTTCCCACCAGCTGCTGAGCAGCCTTGCAGTGACCTCTCCATCCTACTACAAACACATAGAAGAAACTCATCTTACAATGAGAATTCCACTGTGCTCTGCAGCAGAAGTTTTGGTGGAGATCTCTTTTCCACTTGTTAGCATTGGCTGTTTAGTGAGGAATACTTTTGCATTCATTCAAACATCAAAACACAATGGGGTCTGGGAGTGGGGTCACCATAGGCAGGACTTTGTGTGAGGCAAATCCTATGCCCAGCTTGTCCTACAGCTCCTCTGCTAATAAAGTGGCAAGAGTTTGCATGGCTTTACTCATGGGTTTGCATATTTTGTTGTGTTTTTTTCACAGGGATGCCTTGGCAGCACCTATTTAAACAGTAGGTTAAAGATGCACTGCTCTGCCAGAAGTTTGGAAATTGCTGCTCCTTCATTTGAGTGTGGTTATCCCAGCTCCTCAGTCAAAGGCAAAGGGTTTAGTGTTACCAGTTCTTACGAAGAGTCAGCTCTGAGGGTCAGAAAACTGAAACCAGGTGCTCAATATACAGCACAAACAAGGGTTTTTTCCCTTTCCTTTTTCTTTTTAAAGACACGTTTCTGAGTCTTGCAGTTGTTTTAGGTTAAAGTACCATTTGAGAATGGTTTGATCATACAATCAGCAAGCAGATAAATGAATCCCCCAACCAGAGGGTTGTTAATGGCAGGGGTGGAAGGGCTGGTCTGCTTGTCTGCTGCTACTTACTTCCATGCATCTCAAATTGCAACCTCTGATCTTAAGACGCATGACTTGTGGTTCTTGAAAGCCTTTGAGGAAACAAGAGAAAATTATAAATCTGGGACCAGTAATTATACAGACAAAATCTGAGACTTAGACCTGCGGTATTTTCAGGGTAGAAAGGAAAGGATCGTACATGTATGTGCACTTACTGGGCAGTAGCATTTCCAAGTAAAACTTGCACTCTGTAGGGGATGGGGAGGGCTGTTCAGTGTTTAATGGGGACTCAGGAGGAAGATGGAGAGACTTTTTACCAGGGCTTCTAGTGACAGGATAAGGAGGAATGATTTTAAACTGAAAGAAGATCGGTTTAGATTAGACATAAGAATGAGATTCTTTGTGATGGGGCTGGTGAGAAACAGGAGTACGTTACCCAGAAAAGTTGTGGGTGCCCCATCCATGGAAGTGTTCAAGGCCAGCCTGGAAGGGGTTTGGAGCAGCCTGGTCTTTTGGAAGGTGTCCCTGCACACAGCAGGGGAGTTGGACTAGATGATCTTTGAAAGTCTTTTTATTCAAACCATTCTGTGATTCTCAGTAAGTTCATGCATCACCTGAATCCTCCCAGAACCCTCAATGCAGGCCATGACAGCCCAGTTGGCAACTTCAACTGGAGTGGGTTCTGAGTTCACCTGTGACAGCTGACTGATTTTATTCACATCTGTCACACATGTGTTAGAGCTGTTCTGTGGAGATTGTAGTCTTGTGTTCAGCATGACTAATGACTCGTAATTTTAAAGGAAGGACCTCTGTTTTGGGGGGGTTAGGCAGACTCTGGTATGAAATAGGCAGCAATACATTTTCATCTTGCATTGTATCATGCTCCTTTTTTGAAATAAGTGTTTCTCTGTTGGACACTTCTGAAACAGGGAAAACACATTTTAAACTGTGTTATGCATCCATGAAAAGGGGATTTTATAATTCCTTTGCTGACAGGCCCTTAAGTAGACAGGCACAGGTAGGTGCTGTTGTCAGGTTTGTGCCAATAACTGGTTAACTAGCTATATGAGTTTGGAGTGAAATACAATGGATAGAAACACAGAAGTGCACACAGTGTCTGTCCAGGCAGACTGGATCAGCACAAGCCAGCACTGTGCCATTAGAGCCAGGGACACTCCATTCATTTTGATGAGCCTCATGTGTTTACTAAAACAACAACAATAACAAAACACCAGGAAAAGCTAAACGCAGGTGAAAATGCTGCAATTCCCTTTTTTTTCACTTGTGGCTATCAAAAACCACAAAAGGCGAGTGAATAAGTGCAATCAAATGTGACTTGGAACATACAGCCTGCCCTATACTTGTCCTTAACCCTTTATACTGTGCATGGTGTTTATTTTAGCCTGCTCAATTTCCTGCAGGCACCTTTCTTGTGGATTCTATTCTACTCATCTCCCCTTGAAAGCCTTACCAAATATTTACCACGTGCCCTTTCTTGCTATGCCTCTGCTTCTCCAAGCTGTTTCTGCCCTGTTGACATGTGTCTCCCCATCTTCTCCCAGCTCCCTTCTCAGCTGCAGAAGTTATTAGTCTGTGAGCAGAAGCAGTTTGTTGTTTCTGCTGGGTGGTTCCATCCGCATTGGGTACCACTGCCTCTTTCATGGCTCCCTGAGGCAGGACAGCAGTTCATCCAGCACCATCTCTTCTGCCCACACGTTCTCTCCTACTCCCCAAACTGAAATGAACATTGATTGTGGAGAGTGTCAGCAGGTGCCATGAAGTTAAGCATGTATGGCTGTGTTTTTCTTGCTTCTGAGAAAGCAATGGGAAACAAAAGAGAAGGAAAAAGTAGACAAGAAACAAAAGAGGTGTTTCCAGGTGAGGCTTGAAGAGATATGAAGTCAATAAGGCATTGAGTATGTCTTAGATCCCCAATGAGATCTGATAATCACTTGAGTTTCTTGTTCCTTTATTTTTCCTCCTTTTTTTTCTTCTGCCTCCTGCTTTGTCATCTGGGACTTTACACAAGAGTATTCAGGCTGTTGTAGCAGCAGCTGTAAGAGAGGAAATCTTGGAGGCTGTGCCTAAGGAGAAAAGAAAAGAAGGGGGTGGAGGGAGGAGGAGCTATAAGAAGACGAGGAAAGATGTGTAAGGCAAGAAAAATAAAAGGGCTTTTTAAAAACTGTCATGAACATTAATTTGAAGGACAGAGAGAAAAAACCTCATTTTAATCTCAGAGCAATCAAAATGAGCAACACCAGCATAAGGATACAAATGGTCCAAATACAAGTTTTAAAAATTTCGAGAAAGACAAACCAGATAACCACCTATGATTTATCTCCAGTAGCAGAAGCCAGGAAAATTCTCTATTCTTCATGTATGTGTTTTGTAGCTCCTGACAATCAATAAACTTTCTGCTTCAAGAGTTTTCCCCATCTACCTCTCTCTTTGTGGCTTGCACTATCAGCTGCCTAAGTACAATATATTGAGTGTGGTCAATAGCTTCCCATTTTCATAGAGCTGTTGTCCTTCATCTCAGAAGTCCTGGATAAATCACTGGCATAGACAGATAAATACATGAAAATTAAGAGTGCGGGAATCTGTTAAACCCAAATATAAAATTAAAATAAAGAGAAACAGAAGAATAAGAGGACAGCATGGTGATGAGACAGGGAATCACACAGCAAACACACCACAAAGTGAGAGAATCGGAAGGAAAGGATTTTTTTGCATGGGGCTTGATTAATTACTCACCATATTTGCATTTCATTAAGTTATGGGGTAAAACTTATTTACCCCACTGATTTATGGGATCAATTTCATATAGCATTATCATTGCAGTTTATATGTGATTCTTCTAGTAAGCTCTATAACACCATATAATAGGAAGACAAAAATGTTGGCTCTGCCTCGTGCCAAAATTCTGCATAGCTTTAAATGTCTGTGTGCTGTTCTGTACAGCCGTAGCTTAGCGAAGAAATCCTCGGCTCTTTGCAGCTCTCCTCTCGCTGTGCTCAAGTCAGCAAGGGGTACATGCAGGTTCAGGCTGCTGGCAAAGGGGGCTGGTGCTGCTGCAAAAAGGTGCAGCTGTGCACAGTTCAGAGCTTCTGCTTTGAGGAGGAGAGTGAGACCGCCTGCCTGCCTGCCTGCGGCATCCCAAGGCACATTCATACAGCCTGAATTCACACGCACTGCAAATGTCCTTCTGACTTGAATATTTCTTTGTGCGTGTGATAAATGGTTAATTACAAGGAAGAACTGGTTCTGGCAAGGAAGGAGCTGGAATACTCTGTGTTTGTTTCCACATGCTCATGCTCAGATTCCCCCACACTGGAAGAAAATCCGCCTCCTTTCTGGCTTCTTCCAGGGGAAGTCCGAAACCAGTCCTTGAAGATGACCTTACAGCACTGAAAACAAGCAATTCGTTGTTGTAGCATGGAGCTGGTGACACAGAGTCTCCTTTTACTATCAGTATAAATGCATTTTTTTCCTTGTGCTGTAATACCCTTGTTAGTGCAAGGAAAACTAGCGAAACAGCACTTCCTAACTCCCTGGGCTTTCCTCCCCGTGCTTCAGCCTCTTATTTTCTGCAGGTTCACCAGCTAAAAGAAAAGAATACTTTTTTCCTGAGTTGCAGAAGGGGTAAAATAACCTGAGGCTTGCATGGAGCTGGTGAGTGTGCATGAGGCATCCCTGCTTTGTGCTAGGCTTCTGTATCCACCTTGTATAGAGGTTACTGCAGGAAGTCATCCCCCCTGAAGCTCAGGCAGCAGCAGCAGGTGTTTACACTTGGGGCCACATTAGATTTGGCCATTTGCAGGATTAGGTAGCCTAACAGTGTAAGTGACTTTGGGAGTGCCTGGAGAGGCCTTTGGCCCTGTGCTGACCGCAGACTGATTCAGCTGGGTGTTGGTCCATAGGGCATCATTGCGATTAGTGCTCAATGAGACTGTAAAAAAAAAAAAAAAACTTCATTTTTGTTCATTAGTAGATCAAACAAAATCACAAAGCAGGTCAAAGAGGAGATTCTGCAGGTTCAGATTCCTGACAAGTCAGCTGCTTGCTATTAAACATGTCGCTGAGCTGCTTCTCTTGCAGATCAACTACGTCTTTGTAACACTTGAGAAAGTGAGGCCTCATTAAAATGAGTCCTTCATTGCTACTGAGAGAATGGAGAGAAGATGGAGGGATGAATGTAGAGGCCCAAACTGAAAGGGAGGTGTGATCCAGGAAGGCATGAATGCAGGTCTGCTTCTGCAGTTTGTCTGCTCCGTGTGTGCTCCTGCCTGCATTAGTGGGGCTGGAATGTGAATGTGAAACCCTCTTATTTGGGATGATAATATGAACACTTGTCTTCACAATAAAAAAATAGGATTTGAAGAGACCTTTCTGGCATAAGATAACCTTGTCTCAGAGTGGCTTATAATCTGTAATTGCTGGTAGTGAATGCTGTCAAATGAGGTCTCTCCACAGCAGCTGTTTTTAGTGACTTTCTTTTAAAGCTGCTTGACACTGTAAAATCTTGAAAATATTTTCACTTAAAAGAAATTTTATTTTGATTCCTAAGACCAGCCAAAAAACCTATCCTTGGACTATGACAGACTCCACAGTGTAAAAGATTTTCAAAATCATTACACTGCCAGGTCTGACTGGAATGAACCAGGGAATTCATTAGAGTCTCTGCTTTGAAAAGAGCATATAAATCTGCAAAGTGCTACTCTTCTGTTTTGTTTACCTGCTGATGTTGCAGAGACAGCACATTATTGGAAGTTTAGAGTGCAATAGCAAAATTTGTCGGTATGCATTTCCTGAGTCTCATTACCTGTTGTTAATGCTCCTTTTAGTGACTCCTAGTTGAAAAATTAAGACTCACGTGGCTCTCTCTTGCTCTGAATTTGGATATGGATCAGAACACTAAAGACTTTTGAGTTCTGGTGTGCATGGATGTAAGGTTTTGAGTCAGACTACTAATAGTGTTATTAATTTAGCTTGAAGCTAATAACATAATTATTAATATGAATTCTGAATTTGCTAGCTGTTTGCCTCTCTTAAACTTTTGACACAATCCTGCCAATTTTGCACTGAGTTCATGAGAGTCTTTGTCATGGGCATGCTGGGATGCTGGTGGATACAGAATCTACTGTAAAAGGTAGCTGTATTCCTCAGCTGTCAATTCAATTGCAATTCCAGGAGAAACCTTTTCTAAGGTGGGACAAGAAAGCATCTCTGTTTGGTTTGGTAGTCTGCAGCAATACTGTTTTACTGTAATTGCCAGGGGTACTAGAGCTGGTTGAAACCCCCCATTTAATCCCCTCCCTACCCCTTTGAAGCCTGTGAGACATGAGAAAGATTTGGCGATCTTTGGTAAATGATTGGTGGTACACGTTCCCAAAACTCATCTTTTTAACTTGTGTAAAGGTTGATAGCAATGACTTTGTAAGCAAAAGTCAAAAAAAGTTCCTAAAATTCCCTTTGGATCATCTTGCTCATGCAGTGTTTCCTCATCCTTTCAAATACATCCCTTTGCCCTTGAGCTTGCAGCTAACTAGGCTGTGGGATGCCAGTGTCCACATGGGTTAATGGGCTATCTCAGGCACTGAGCTATCTGAACTCTTTTTGCTGCTGATATCTCAGGCCTTCTGAAAGATGAGAGTCTCCAGAGTGATGGAAACGTCTTCTTGCTTGTGCCCCTTTCCCAAGGGAGCCATGCAGTGCATAGTCTCCTCTCCCAGACACTGCTGGCCTCTGCTGATGATGTAGGCACAAAACAGAGATTTATTCCTCTTTGGTCCAAAGTACAACTCATTCTTGACAAATGAAACCATTGAATAGGTATACTGGGTTTGCATAGCAAGGATTTGGTAGTGGAGGCTACAGAGAAACCTTCTGTGAGGAGCTGCCAGAAGCTTCCCCCATGTCCAACAGAGCCAATGCCAGCCAGCTCCAAGACAGACCTGGACTGGTCAGGGCCAAGCCCCTCAGGAACAATGGTAGTGCCCTGGGATACAGATTTAAGGGGAAAAAACTACTGTACAACAGAAGCCAGCAGAGAGGAGTGAAAAAATGTGAGACAAATAAGCCCATGGTGGAGCAGGCTCCTGGCAAGACCTGTGGCTCTGTGGAGAGAGGAGCCACACCAGAGCAGGTTTGCTGGCAGGATCTGTGACCCTGTGGGGGACCCACACTGGAGCAGTCTGTTCCTGAAGGACTGCACCTTGTGGAAGGGACCCACTCTGCAAAAGTTCATGAAGAACTTGAGCCCATGGGAAGGAATCACTTTGGAGAAGACCATGAAGGACTGTGTCACATAGGACAGAACATGTGTTGGAGCAGGGGAAGAGTGTGACAAGGAGGGAGTGGCAGAGACAACACGTGATGAACTGACTGCAACTCCCTTTCCTTACCTCTCTGCGCTGCTTGCAGTGAGAAGGTAGAGAACTTGGGAGTAAAGTTGAGCCCAGGAAAAAGGGAGGGTGTGGGGAAAAGGTTTTTTAAAGTTTGGCTTCAGTTCTAATTATCCTACTCTGATTTTGACTGGCAACAAATTAAATTAATTTCCTTAAGTTACAGCTGTTTTACCTGTGACAGTAATTGATGAGTGATCTCTCCCTGTCCTTATCTCAACCCCTGATCCTTTCATCATATTTTTCTCATCCTGTTAAGCTGAGGAAGGGAGTGACAAAGTGGTTTGGTGGGCACCACAGCTTATTCTTGGTATGAGAAACCCTGGTTTTCAGTAACCGAATTTGTATTTCCGTGTGTCTTCCATATGTTTTCCCAGGGACTGCAAGAAAACACCAACAGAATGCACAGGGACTGAGGGCATAACATTCATTATTTCCTTGGCAAATCCGTAATCTTCAACCACTTCTTGTAAAAGAAGATCCATGTTAATATGAACATTACACATATCAAAAAAAAAAAAAAAGAAATATTATTGAAAATTACTCAAAAAAAAAGAGGAAAACATTTGAAAATTTGTCTCATGAAAACAAGTGAAATTTTTGTCTTCCACATCAGGAATAGAAACAGCATTAAAGTATTTGTCCATTTTTTACCACTTTACAGGCAGTTTGACCTGGTGTGATTGTCCCACGTGAAGATGGTCTAAATATCTTAGCAAATTGTGTTTTGAGAAGTGAAAGAGAAGGAAAATGACTGCTTTTGAGCAGTACAGGCTATCACAACATCTAATGAAGTGGCTATTGGTTTCTCATTCTCCACAGCATGACCTCCCACAGTTTTGTGACCCACAGGTCCCAGCTGCTGACTGCAAACTGTCACAGCTACAGGAATGAACACCATCTCACAGTGATCACTACTCTCACTGGTTCTACCAATTTTGGATGTGTGACATAGTATACCAAAAAAGTGGCTCCCCTCTGTCCAAAATCTTTCTAGCATGTTGCTGTGCACTTGGAAAATGGGTTGGAATCCTGCAGAGTGTCATTTCAGGTGATCCATTCTCTGAAGCAGTAAGCTCCAAAGCTTATTTGTTTTAGGAAATAGTAGTGAAAGTTGTAACTGGGGAAGAGTTTACATTTACCTACAGTTTTTGCAGAAGTAGAAGCTTTGAAATCCAGATTGAAAATCTGCTCATCCCCTGCCTCTCATGTATTCTCTAGTTTCTCTTCTGACTTCCTTTGAGCCTAAAACTGAAAGAGGAAATCTTTTCAACATCTGGCACACTTGAAAAAAGCTAAAAAGTTACTAAAAATGAGAGAGAAGAGAATTTTCATTCATCTTTCCCAAAATAACTATGCCATTGGAGTGCATTCTTTGGATTTTACCTTCTTTATGTCACAATTTTTGAGTCTTTTTTACCAATTTCTTCTCCAGTTTAAGTGTCTTTTGCATCTTTTGGAGTCTCTCAGATTAGGGGAAAGTTTGCTGGGAGAACCACAGATTTCTCCATCTCTTGCTATTAAAGTTTATCAGTATCTGCCTTGCTTGGCTGAAGTGTTTGTCTCTAGACCAGAATTTCAAGTAAAAAATTTTGTCTGGATGGGAGGACGTAGCAGGGTTTAATTAAGTATTTATGTGGTTAATGAAGAAATACTCTGCAAAAACACCAAAGAAGCTAAACTGGTGAGATTATTCCTTCACTGAAGATTTTCTTGTCCATTGTTTTTTGGGAACAGCACTTGTCTTAGTTCTCGGTTATTTCAGTTTCAGGCAGAATTTGGTATTCTCTCACTTCAGCTGAAGCAAATGTAAGAAATGGGTTAGCATAAATCTAAAGATGTATCAAAGGCTGAAGTGACAGGGGGTGGGTGAAAAGTTGAAGGCTCTTGTGTACAAGCAGAGCAGATGTTTTTACAGTGACGGAGGAGAACACCTGCCGAGTGCATGTCAGCGTGGTGCTAGTGCTAATTCTCAGAGTTGTTTATAATAATGTGAAGTCAATTTGAAGCTCACTTTGTGCTTGTAGATTATAGATGCTCCTTTTTTCTGCATGCCTTTTGAAGAGTTGAGTGTTATTTAAGGTTATTGGTCTTGCATGAGTAGAAAGATATAACATGATGGGTACTAACTTGTGCTCACAACTAAAGTCCTTCCTTCCCTGTTCAAACTTTTGCATCCAGGTTGTTAACATTCAGAATTAGTTATCCCATATAAATGCTGCTCTTGCCAAAAAAACAATAATAGGTGACACAGGAGCAAGGTTCCTTTATTGTAATTTTTTTTAAAAGTTTTATTTTTTTCGGTTTCTGGTTTGGGCATTTCACACTCTTTTCTTCCTCCTATGAAAATTTTGCCTGTTAGATTGCTTTGTTAAATGTTTTGCTTGTCTTTTCTGTGCTTTTATTGTTTCTGTTCTATTTAGGCTTCCGGTTATTTTCAGATTTAACTTGAGATTGCCTGTAAATTTACAGGTTCTCTCCTCATCAGATTAAAGAATCCCATGGCTGGGATTTGAAAATGAAAATATGGTGGATTATATTTGATCTCCCTCCAAACCCTAACACCAGTGTTTCCAAGCATGCCACCTTTTGTTTTCTGCTTTAAGAACTAAACACCTTAAGAAAATACTGACAAAAATCTTCTGGCCTTAGGAAGCCAGCTGAGACTCCTCATTTAACTCTTCAGATTAAAATTAGACCCCTGCTTACAAGTTTCAGAAGGTCTTTGTCTAATTCCAAACAGCCAGGCGATCTGCTTGAGAAGTAAGAATTCTGAAAGGGATAAGAAAAAAAAAAAGTAACAGAATCGTAATTTCAAAAAATTTGTAAGTGATGTTCTTAAGACAGATTTGGAGCTATTAAGTTGCAGTACTCTAGTGAATGGAAGTGTTGGACCTTAATGCATGCCAGCAGTCAAAGGCAATGTTGCATATTAAGGCGTCTACCATCTTCTGACTTCACATTGATGAAGGAGGAGTGTAATGCCTTCTCAAAAAACATCAGCAGCCAGATTCAGACTTGCTTGTACTCAGTGGAAGCTTTTTTTCCTCTCTGGGAAAAGCCTCACAATACCGAATGTTTCAAACTCTTCTATGAAAATTCCCCCCCACCCCTTAAGGAGGAGCTACCTGAAACAGTGGGATTCTCCAAATTATTTTAAAAATTTCAGCAGTAAATTGACAGAGTATGATGCTGTCTGGACAAGTGCTACCATATTTTGTCACTCCATGTTGTTTCAAATTGGTTGTTGTTCTCATTGTGCTTTAGCACAGGATTGATTACCTAATTGGTTTTATAATAAACATTTAGACATATGACCTTGTTAAATCCTTCCCCAACAGATTAAATTGCTAGGCAGTTAACAGGATTTGAGGCTTTCCATAATCTTCGTGTTGTCTACACCTGCACAAGGATAAGTGTATTTAAGTCATGAAAGAGAAGAACTTCCACGTTTCTCAGTTTTGTGTAAATTGTATTATTCAATATGTTTCATGTTATTATTTTCTTTCCCTTTTTAGGTATTACATAGAAATGGCTTTATGGATCCGGACACTGACCATTTTGAGCTGTTTTTGTGTCACCTTATCCAGAAATGAGGAACTGAAATTTTTTCAGAGTGCTACAGAGCTAAATCATCTAACAGTGGATAATGACACTGGGATAATCTATTTGGGAGTGGTAAATGCACTGTATCAGCTTACAGAAAACCTGGAAGTAATAAGATCTGTAGAAACAGGTCCAAGGAAGGACAACAAAAAATGCACACCTCCCATTGATGAAAATCAATGTAAAGAGGCCGTACTGACTGACAATTATAACAAATTACTGTTGCTGAACAAGGCGGACAATACAACTGTGGTATGTGGAAGCCTTTTTAAGGGAATCTGTGCCATCAGAGATCTGCAAAACATTAGTGATGAGAAGTATTACGTAGACAGTAGTGGAGAAAAGTCCTTTGTAGCAAGCAATGATGAGAATGTATCAACTGTGGGACTGATCACTTCCTTAAATAACGACCAAGTGCTGTTTGTTGGGAAAGGGAATGGACCAAATGACAATGGAATCATAATCAGCACTCGGCAGCTTTATGCAAGGGATGGGAAAGACATTTTTGAAATGTATACAGACTCAGCAGCTGTTAAGTCAGCTTATCACTCATCAAGCACACAACAATTTGTGGCAGTTTTTGAGGATAAAAATTATGTTTATTTTATTTTTAATCAACAAGAGAAACAACCTGTCAACAACCGCACACTGATTGCACGTCTGTGCAAAGATGATGCCCATTATTATTCCTACTTTGAAATGGACTTGGGTTGCAAAGATGAGGATGGTGCCTATGACCACTGTCATTCTGCTTACGTCACTACCCCTGGAAAAGAACTGGCTGAGAGCATGGCTCAGCAGGGACAGCCTGCAGATACTCCCTCAGATGACAAAGTTCTTCTTGCACTCTTCAGCAAAGTAAACAAAGATGACGGCTCTCTTAAATCTGCCATGTGTGTGTTTTCCTTGCGGCACATCAATGAAAAGATGGAAAAAAACCGGAATGATTGCTACACTAAAAAGAATACCAGCTCATTTTACAAACTTTTTTCAGCAGAAAACCCGTGTGCATTACATGGACTGGTAATGTGAATAATATAAATATTAGTTTTAGAATCTGTGTCAGAGTTTGTGGAAAATATGCAACTACATGTTTTAAGGTGGCTTTGAGCTAAACTATATTAAGACGACTGAAAACTCAGTAGATAGCTTCACTATAGAAATGGAATGTGGTTGGGGGTGTTGTGGAACAGGTCAACTAAAAAATGACCAAGTTTTGAGTCTTTTAAAAATTATTTGATGTTTTCTCAAAGGTAATTGTTGCTTTCCTAAATGCATTTCTTTAAAGTGTTTCTTCTGGTATGGGAGTTACTGAGTAAAATGCAGGGATTCTGTATCATGATCATGATTTTTGATCATGATTTTTGATCATGATTTTTGATCATGATTTTTGATCATGATTTTTGATCATGATTTTTGATCATGATCAGTTTCCAGGTGATCCCTATAGACAATTGTAGTTTCAGTCAATGTATTTACAATGCTCTTAAATGGTATTAAGAATCTTTTAGATGGTATCTGTAATTCAGCATTTTTTTCTCACTTGTATTTGTATTTTCAGACAACTGAAATACCCAGATTTCTTGTATTCGGGTAGCGTTCATATTTTGCTGTGGCTCAAAATACTCATATAGCATGATAGCCATCTCTTTATAGCTTGTCATTACCTTGGCTATAAGGTTTCTGGAGGGTACTGTTCCACCTATTCAGATACTCCTCTTCAATCTATGGCTGTCTCTGACAGGCAATTTTCAGCACCTCTGTTGGCTTTATGATTGTTTTGCCCACATCACTCTATTCCCAAGCCCCACTTGTGCATGCCACTCACTACTGCAGCCAACCTTAAACTGGGTTGAGAAATTGAATCATCTTAAAAATAACTCAGCCAGCTTTTAGGAGGATGTCTTACTTTCCCAGCCCAAGCAAGGTACACACTTGCATAAGCAGCTGTTTGAGCACAACTTGAGAAGTGGTGTGCTGTAGAGTCTGGGGAGAGGAGTGAACAGCTAAAGAGATGGGGCATGGGAATACCTTTTTTTGGTATTGACCCATAATCCTTCATCCTGTGAGACTGAAGCCATCTCCCACACAGTAAGTCACTAGTGCTGATGAGCCAAAAAGTACATTTTGCTTTGAATCACCAGTGTTACTTGCTGCAGTACCCTGCATATGGGATGAGCAACAAACACAGAAATTCTGAATGTGATGAGTGGTCATGGCTTCTGACAAAAAGAAGGTGTGGATTTCAGATCAGAAAGACAGTTTTGTTACCAAATATAGCAGGAAAGGCAAGGTGTGAATGAACTTCCTTCTGGTGGCTCTTGCTGCAGCTTAGGATTAAAGCATAATAAAGAGGGAATGTGTTGAAGTTCATGAGACAGTTGTCAGGGAGTTGGTTTTCTGTGGATTGCAGCAAAGTAAGAAACAAAACAGCAATAAAAAAACAGTCTTCAAGGCAAAGTTGGTTAAACCAGTCTCTATGACATGTTCATTTTAATTAAACTAACTGGTTAATTGTTAAACTGCAGCTACAATGAAATAGAAACATAAAAATTCTCTCCTTGTGTCTCTTGGAAAGTGAAAGCATGGAGGCAGTTCTCAATTAGCAGGCTGCTGTCTGTTTACTGCCAGTTGGCTGGGGGCAAATGCCCAGACAATCCATTTCTCTCTTTCTACTCTTCAGTGTCTGAGGGGTGTTATATTGCCTGGTAATAGGGCTGCACTTCATTCTTAGCTAGGAATTAGTGATCTGAATGTTTAACATCACTCTGTATTGCTATTCCTTATTAGAATGCCAGCAAAAATTTCCCCTGTGGCTCCGAGCACTTGCCATACCTTTTGGGAAGTAGGAATGGTGTTATAGAGAAGCCGGTACTGCAAAAAGAAGGGATGAATCTCACGGCTGTCACTGTGGCTGTGGAGAACGGGCACACCGTGGCTTTTCTGGGAACGTCGACTGGTAAAATTCTTAAGGTAAAAAACTGGATTAAAAGACTGGAAGGTGTTTAAAAGGTTATGAACTGTAGTGATAGCATACGGCCACTCTAAAAGTAAATGGGATTTATAAGATCTCATACTAGGAGCAAATTCTCCTGGAGTTTGGTATTTTTCATCTCAAAGAAAAAATGTATTATTTCTGATGTACCTCAGCTATCTGATACACAGATTGAATTAGCATTGCCTGAATGACACTTTTCCCAAAGGATTACATACCTACTGAGAGCTTTATATAAATAGCCTCAGGTAATCTAAGAACTGCTTTAGCCTTATCTCTGTTCAAGCTCATACTGGTTTAAGAGCAACTTTTCATTTTGTAGTCATTCTGGCCATTCAGTGAATAGAGGTGGCAATACAAAGCCCAAGCTGAAGCTCTGATAAATTCTTGTTGTGTGATGCTCAAGGCTTGACATGTTTGTGGTGTTAAAATATCAAGACTGCAACACCAAATGCCTTCCTTTGCTTGAAGTAGGGTGATGGCCACGTCCAGCCTCAAACCTTGTACTGCCAAGTCTCACCAAACCACATGGGAAGTCATGTGGATGTGGCACTTAAGAGACATGTTTCAGTGGTGAACATGGTGATGCCAGTTTAGTGGTTGGACTTGATGATCTTGGGGGTATTTTCCAACCTTAGTGATTCTATGATTCTATGTCCCTAAATGACACGTCTCTATATCATTTAAATATCTCCAGGGATTGTGACCTAACCAGTTGCCTGAGCAGCCTGTTCCAGTGCTTGACAATCCTCCCTGTGAAGTATTTCCCAATACCTAATCTGAACTTCCCCTGGCTCAATTTGAGGCCTTTTCCTCTCTCCCTCTTGCTTGCTAATTGTGAGAAGAGACCAACCCCCACCTCACTACAGCCTCCTTTCAGGTAGTTGTAGAGCGCATTAAGGTCTCCCCTGAGCCTCCTTTTCTCCAGACTGAACAGCCTCAGCTGCTCCTCATCAGACTTGTGCTCCAGACCCTTCACCAGGTCCATTGCCCTTCTCTGAATACTCTCTAACACCTCAGTGTCTTTCTTGAAGATTCTCCTTAGTTCTCCTTTTGTTCTTAATATATTTTCAGAAATATTTTTATTGTCTTTTATAGTAGTAGCCAGATAAAATTATATTTGTGGGGGGAAAAGCAACATTCACCACCTTTTGTTTTCTTCCACAAAATAGGTGTTCCTGTCATCCACTGCAACTGAGTACAGCTCTCTTACTATTGAACTGAACAAACCCATAAAGAAGGACCTGGTCCTTGACCAAACCCAAGAAAATCTGTATGTGATGACCACAGACAAGGTAACGTGTCCTGCTTGCATTAAGGGCCCAGCCCTCTTTTTCTTTCTCTGCAACTTTACCTGAGATTTATACATTTCCTAGTTGTTCCTGAAAATTGCCCTGTTTGGTGTGCCATTGCCCTACTCTGTGTGTATGAAGACCCTTCTCAGGTCTAAGCTGATGGACTTGTTTGCTGTGACTTGGAGAACTGTGCTATCCGCAATGCTCAGTGATTGGGAATGGGCAGCGAGCTCCCCTTTGGAGCTGTCACGCGGGGTCTGTGAGAGGGATGGGCATGTTTGGCACCAGCACACCTCAGGGTCAGGCAGCCCCAGTGCTCAGTGTGGGGTGTGTGGGGTGCTGGTGGATGCTGTAACTGCCATCAGTTCTTTTCAAGGGCACTTCAGGGACTCAGAATGCTGGTGGCTGACGTGCTCACACCGACACATCTGGAAAGCCACCAGTAGTTTTTGTGGGTCTTACTGTCAAAAACTAAGCAGCAGTGGAGAGAATTACATATTTGAGAAACACTTTCATTCAAGCTTCTGCTAGAGCTGTGTGCAGCAGGGAAAGTCCAACTCCACTAGGAAAGGCACAGGCAATCTCTTCTAGATTCCTCTTCTTTTTGCTGTGAGGTTGAAGCACTATGGAGGTCTGTAGAAAAAGGGAGGGGGAAAAGCAGGTAGGAAACAAGAGGGATGCCAGATTTCTCCTCCAGCCCCAGGGGTAACCCTCTTCTGACACTTTTCTTTGTAGAGGCTGGAGCTGCCAGCCTCAAACGCTTGGCTCAGCAGCTCTCCAGGACAAGGTGAGTGACAGGCTGTGACCATCTGCAGCCCTGCCAGTGACATGGAATGCAACATGGGAAATGCTCTGCACCAGTAACACAGGGAGAATGAGGGGGCTGTGAAAGGAGAGTATTTGGAAAAACAGTACAAGAAGAATGTTTTCTGACTGTTTTATAAAAGGATTAATATAAATTCCTGCTGCAGGAATGTTATCGTCTAGATGAAGATTTTTAGGCTAGAAACAACATTGGAAAAAATGCCAGAAAAACAACTGATAAACATAAAATAATATGACCATGTGAGAGACAGGTTACTTTTTTTTTTTTTCCTTTTTTTTTTTTTTTTGAATAGTTGATAGATCTCATTTGGCTTCTCTTCAGATTTAGTACACAGCTCTAAGCTTCAACACTGTCCTCAAAACTCTGGGTGGCCTGGCACCCCATTTGACAAGCTGGCACATTATGTAAAAGCCCTGAGGTCCCCATCAGGCTACTGTGTGTCCTGCTGAGCAGTCTAAGGGATTGCAGCTGAGCAGTGTAAGGGATAGCAGCAACCTTGAAGGAAGACAAGCTTTCTGGTGACAATCAGCTTGAAATGGTAGAATTTAGAAAGATGACAGACAACTTTTTCTCAGACAAAACCTGCAAAAAAAAATCATTCAATCACTACAAAGCATTTAAATTTAGAATGCAGCAAATTTCTGCTGAAGAAAGGGTTTTACTTAAATCTTTCCCAAGTAGCTCTCATATACACTTCAGTTTCTGAATAATGTGAATAATAGTTTTCTTTTACAAAACCTGTTTGGCTTAAATATGAATAGCTGAAGTTAGGAGCTCTGTAATGGCATTACATTACTGTCATCTCCAGGAGTTAATTACAGTGAGCAGTCCCACCCACTTTTAGAAGCAGATAGACAGGAGGAGAATGGAGGCCTTTGGAGCTGGGAGAAACAAAGTGACATAAGTGAGGGGAGAAGAATAAATGATGAAACATGTACTTCTGGGTTAGGCATGGCTGTGGGTTGTGGGAATAGGGATATCAAAACCCTGATCTGTGCATTTAAATGGTTAAAGGTAAACAATAAAGGACATCTGGCTGCACTGATAGGCATGCATGCTGCTGAGCTACCTGGCAGATGCAGACTGCCTCAGCATTTAGAAATGAATTGCTTGAGCTCTATAAGCACTTGAACAAAGTCAAAGTGCTAATGTGGTATGTGATAGCTTCTTTAAAAAGAAATCAGATGAAGAGAAGCAGAGGGAAGAACAATGCAGATGTTAAGATCCAAAGTGAGAGTCAAGCTCTTCCCTTCCTGTTTCACCTTTCTCCCCTCTTTTCTCCCAGCTTCTGCTGTGGTGCCAACAGCAGTGGGGCGTTTTGAGCAAATGCTTTCAACAGTCAGTCCCCTCTGCTCCTAAAGCTTGGACAGAGAGCAGGAGAAACCCCTTGCACCTCCTTGTGGGACTTGGAAAGGAGCTTAGCACCCCTGTGCTGCTCGTGCTGGTTCATTACAAGTGTACATCACTGGTAGGATCCCAGATTCCTTAAGGTTCTTACTGTACTGGGAGGAAAGCAGGTGACTGTGGCAGTCACTTACCATGATCAAGCTTGTTTGCTTGTTTTAAGTTTTAACACTTTTTGATTTAGAGTCCCAACTAGAAAAGCTCTAAAATTAGTTTCTTTGCATTTTGAAATTGGCTGTTAAAGGAGCTAGTTTTTTGGTTTGGTTTTGGTTTGGGGTTTTTGTCATTAAAACTTGCAGAGATGGTAATCTCTAGGGCTTGTTTATGCCTGCCAGTATTGTGAAAGAAATATTTTGTCATTTAAAAAAAAAAAAAAAAGTCATTCAGTGGATATTAAATTACTTATGGGTACCAGTTAGTGACAGAGTGCCAGTAACTCAGCTCCAGTTAGCTAAAGAGACAGGAATGCTGAAAAGGTAAGACCTTGTATTAATAAATGCAAGAAAATTGCACACTATTGACATTTTCCTTAGCTGAGTAATTTTCTTTAACTCTTCGAATATGAAGAAAAGGTCAAACTCAGACTGTCAAAGTAGCTTTGTAACTGCAATTGTTTAAAATGAGACCAGAAGAAAGCCTACCTCTCAGAGTTGCTGTTCTGCACCTTTTGTGCTGTTTGAAAGTAAAACATAGTCATAAACTGGAAGATGAATGTCCTGTTTTCCTCTTGCATCATTGCTGCAGCACAGCTAAAAGGAATGGCTCTTCTTTGTGTGCGCCAAAGAAAAAGTTGTTTATTCTCCGCACCAAAGGAAATCAAAACCAGAAGCTGTATATTTACTGGGGGAATGAGACATGAGAACTGATGATGTTCTTTTCCCTGCTGCTTCCTGTCATAATTATTTCCATTTTATTTTGTGAATGTATTCCACAGTAGAAGGTTATGCATGGAGAAGTGCAGTAACCCAAAGCGCCCTGGCCCTCTCATTCTTGCAGACTTTCTGAAATGCCTTCTGGCTGGAAGTACATTTCCAAACAATTTCACCTCCGTGGTGGTGAAAGGGAGGGGAGAATACTCTGTTTAAAAAATGATCTAGCTAGTACCAAGTTAACCTTTTGAAAGTATCCATCCTGCAGTAGCTGTTTCTTGAATTCAGAGTATTGTCAATGCAGCTTCTGTCCTGAGGAACAGATTTCCACAATATAACTGGAGGAACTGAAAAGCTCAAGTTTTGTAAGACTTACTCATAATTCTTGATTATAACAATGTCCTACATTATTTTGAAGACAGATTAGATAGTATTAGAGTGGGGGAAAAAAGCAGGAAAAAGTGTGTGAATTTAGACTTTTTTAAGGGGGAAAAGAACAGACTGGTTTTATATGTATTTTGTTAAAATCAGCTGAGCTCTGAGTGTAATAATACTGCATCAAGTCTTCTGCTGCCACAGGCAAAGACACTGTACATCTAAGCCCACAAACCTTTCCATCTCCTCGTACATTTCCATCTCCTTGTGCCTTCTTCAGTGGTTAGGTTTGCCTTGCTTTTGGTTTTGCAGGTGTACCGACTGCCTGTGCAGGACTGCCACAAACACTCGGACTGCGAGAAGTGTGCGCAGGCGATGGATCCGTACTGCGGCTGGTGCGTCAGGGAGGGCAGGTGAGTGCTGCTGCCTCTGCTGGGCTGCAGGCGCTGCAACTGCTCGAGTTTGGATGTGTGCTGCTTGCCATGGTGATCCCAGCTCTTCATCCTCAGCATTATGCTCCTCATCATCATTTAATTTTATCACACAGACATGGATATCAGTATTCTGTGCACACAAAAAAGTCTCCATTGACTTCTTCTGATTTTGCTAGTTTGGGAAAACACATACTTTTCTGCTGGTACTGAGAATGATTATACATCTTCTAACTGTATGTTTTATCACTCTTTTAACTATGCAGTCACATGTTCTCTCAGAAAAAAAAAGCTCCCTATTTCAAATTTAGAAACTATAGCATATATTTTAAGTACATCAGGAAAGTGTAAAAAAGAACATAAAAGAAAAACCTGTTCTATGTCTAAAATAGAGTGTATAGCTCAAGTGCTGGTTTTATATAAACATCATATATCAAGATGTGTAGCTACAGGCAACCCTCACCTACCTATAGGAGAGCAGAAAGTGACATTTTGCTGACTATCTGCAGAGGTTCACTGAATGAATATTCAAGCACATGTAAACTAGGACAGCACTGAACAGCCCTGGAATGTCTCTTCTTTACACTCTGCATTGATTGGAGTGCCGAGAGGGAAGAGCAGTCCTGCAGTTCTCTTTTTGACTACTAAGTTAATTAACCCCTTGGCATGAGTGGTTGGGAATTCGTGATTCTAACTTCTTGCTGTTGGAACAAAGGGGCTGTTTGATTATAATATGCAGATGAATTTCAGGCTTCTAGTTTCCTGCCTGAAAATGTGAACTATCACATTAGGTTACCTATCAGCCTGATGTAGCATAATATGGAGCACTGCAGAGAAACTTATGTAGTGTGTGCAGGTTTATGTAATATACTGTAACTCTTTCAGCCTGGGATTTCAGTTGCTGTGGATGAAACCTGAGAATCTGGAATGTAACCTCAAACTCCTCCTGGGCTGCCAGCAGTTGAAGGCCTTGGCATATATCATGAAAAAGGCAATTTTCCTTAGATTTCCCTTCAGGTTTTTGATATGACCACTGACCTCAATATCTCAAAATATTAATGGTTTCTGAGAACAGGCAAACATGAATTTTCACATTTGCTAGTATTTATTTCCAATGAGGAGAAAAAAGTGTTTAATTTCTAAGTTTCAGTTCTGTCTCATGACCATCAAACACAGCACTTAGTAGTGTGTTTAGAGATATGTTATGTGAATGTAGACTCTGTATGTAAATGATTTGTTTGAAGGAGTTTTGACAGACCTGTGCAACCACTGCACTGTGTTAAAGTCCCTGATGAGTTAATAGTCTGTTTTCTGCTACAGCAGCCAGAGATCCTACAGCATTTTCTCTTAAACTTTGCACAGAATGGGAAGAATACACATGAGATTGTCCCCATTTCAACAAGCTTTTGTAGCCACATATGCAGCTTCTGTACTGCAGCATTTCTTCCTGTACTTGAGCTGGGGAAATCTCCCAATATTTTTGGTGAGGCTGCACAGCTGCTCGTGTCTTTCTATAATTGTAACAGTGCCTTGGCGGGGAGAGATCTTAAATAGTGGCAGGAATTAATGAAAACACTCCCTATGAAATAACATTTCTAGTACTGGGGTTACAGAGAAGTTCACCACAAGCAAGTATGCCCCCAGCAATACTTATCTGTTGCATTTTGCTGTCCTGAGTGTTGTGTCTTATCAGTGGCAATACACAGGTGTCTGCCATTGGACTTGCAGAAAAAAAACAGTCTTTGCCCTCTCATTCAGGATGTTGTTATCTATTTCAGTGAAAATTATCAGCTTGATTTCAGATGGCTCCACTGCCCAATGGTTCCTGTGCTATCACTGCCAGTGTATGGATTTTGGTTGTCTAATTCAAGGTGCTGCCAAAATAATATAGGCACTTGCCTTTGACATGTCAAACCATCAGTAGTAATTATACCACTTGTTCTGTTAAAAATTCTCTAATAGCAACCCCACTAGTAAATACTAAAGCAAATTTGTAGTCATCTTGTGTTGTACTTTCTGTCTCTGTTCATGAAATTGTTGCATAGTTCAGAGAAAGCAGAGGCCAGCTGTAATAGTCCTTAGGGTTTTGTTCCTTTTTTTTTTTTTTTTTTTGCAGGTGCACAAAGAAGGCAGACTGTGGAGCAGCTGATAAGGAAAACCACTGGCTGTGGAGTCCAAGTGGCACATGTGTGACTGTCATTAGTGCAGAACCTCTAAATATGAGTCGCAGAGCTCCTGCTAAGGTATAACAGGAAAATGCTTTCCTTAAATATCATTTAAGCACATTGATGTGACTACCAGAAACATGAATATCTGTGTTTCTTTATGCACAGTGGAGACTAGGAACAGGACAGTGTTTTGGTATCTCAGTCTCTGTCATATCCCGTAGTGCTCTTTCTTGCCTGCTGCTATTGCAGGTTGAGTTCACAGTTTTGACCTGTGTAAACCAAAGTGATGCGCTACTATGGATGATAAAGCACTTACACTTATCTGAATATTATGAAAGTGTTGCACAGTGTTGTGTAACCCATAAAAAGTAATTGGTAAGGGAGATTTCAGCCCTTTCAGCTTACTTGAGCATGAACTTAAGTAAGCAGTGAAGCCATAAACTGTTGCTTTAAAATCAGCACTGCATTTGCCTACACAGCAGTCTGTCTGGGTACATGGAGAAGGTAAATTCAGCATGCAAAATGACTCTGTGGCAACAAAACTGAGTTTCTGGAGTGTGATCATGGTGTCATAGCTTGTTGTAATTCCAAAGGATCATGCCAGTGCAGACTGAGTGCTTCCCAGGGGTGTTCAGCAAGTAAAATCAATAAAATGGCTTTTAATTCCTCCTATCAAAAATAAAGACACTTTCTTTCAAGTCACTTCAATTCCATTTCTAAATTATGTAAACAACATTGTGTTATGGCCATTTCTATGTTGAATAAAAATATTAGTAGAGTGTAACTGGTTTCAGTGAGAAAGGGATAATTGTCTTTTCTACTGGCGATACAAAATGGAAAAAGTTAAACTGTATAATTAACACACTTGAAACATTAAGTCAAGGACAGAATCCCAAATTTCATTTCAACTGTTTTATCTTTTTTTTTCCTTAAGTTTTCCCATCTTATTTGGCTTTTAGTTTTTCAAGTGCTTTCTTTCTCTGAGGAGGTTAAGATCTCACCATCACTCAGAAATCTTTTTTCAGCCTTGGATTTTTTACATTTACATGGAGTCTTGAGGAAGCCAGTTTTCTGTTCATCCTTTTCAAACTCCAGCATTTCCAGCCTGTCCAGCTCTGTTTTCATTATTCATTAATAACACCTAAGGTTAATGTAATTTTAATTAATTTTGTCAGGGTTTAAATGTTAACCACTCTGTTTACTGTTGCGAAACTGGATGCTGAGGACAAGAATAAAATGGTTTGTTAGTATCTGTACACATAATTTTGTTCTGATCTAATGCATTGACAGGACAAGAGGTGGTTGTATCTGTCTCATTCAACAAAGACCCAGCCTGGAAAAATTGGTAGAGGTTTAAGAAGAAAAGATTACCAGATTGGAAGATATAAAAATTGAAAAGGAGAGCAGTGTTCTATGATGCTAGCTAAAATATCACCTTTGAAATTGAAATTCTCCAGGTCTTACTGAGTCTTGGTTCATTTCTTCCAAATATTTTACCCTTTTAAAATTTTGTTTCCAGGTGGAGCTGACTGTGAGTCCACTGCCAACTTTGACTGAGAGTGACAAGGTTTGCTGTACCTTTGGTGAAACAGTGCATTCGGCCCAGTTGAAAGAAGGGGTTATTATCTGTGATCCACCTGATGTAATTCCTCCAACACCAAAACATCAAGGTAAAGAAATATTGCTGCCCTACATGGATAATAAGAGAAAATAATGTAGGTTGCTGTTTCTGATGTGATGCTCTTATATGTGGTGCATACAAGGTGGGGTTTTTTTCATCTTCCAGTCACTTTTCCCAAAAAGTCTGCTGCTGAACTGTCAAATGGCTTAAACTTCTTCTGTTGATATATTTACAAGCTGTAGCATTCCCAGTGTTCCTGCTGGGAACCTGAAACAGTAGCTTGGTAGAGTCATAAACATGGAGCAAGAGAGGTGCTGCTCTGTGTCCCAGACAAACAAAACCCAGTTACTCTAATCTAAGCCTAAGCTCTCTGACTTGACTCTCTTACACCTGCTTCAACTGTGAAGGAGTTCATGTCTGACTTCTTAGTTTTGCTCCAGTCAACTTCAGTGGCTTTTTTTTCTGGGTCATGTCACAAGGCTATCCTTTCTATCATACAGCCTTCTGCTGCTTCTTCTGTGTGTCCTCCAACTTCTGCAGCAGTAAGCCTGGTGGAAAAATACTTGATCACATAATTAAAGACTGCATCATTGTTCTGAACCACTGATTATAGGCCTAAGGTCTGCTGCCAGCCATAATTCTGTGCAATTTCCTAGACGGTACTTTGTTCATGCTTTAATTTATACATCTTGATACGTAAACACATGGAATGAAACTCGTTACACAACACTGTTTATTATGTATCAAGTTTAAAAATCTGAAGAGAAACAACAAGCAAAAAACATGTGCTCTTACAGCTTGCAGACATACCCCTGAGGATACATCTTTTATATGTATCATAACAGTCATGAACTGTCAGAGTGGTACTTGGAAGCACTTTTTAAGATTAGTTTCAATTCTTTTAATGCTGAAACAGGTAAAAATCTAATTTTAGTTGCAAGGAGAGTAATTATATTAAAGCCTTATTACTGAGTTTTACACTAGCTGGGGTATGTCATGGTACCAGATTCTGCTTAGTGTTAATGCAGCACTCTGTTATTTAGGGCCAATTCATATTCCCTAAATATTTTGTAAATCAGGACATAAAACAATGGGGCTGATGAACATGATATCTTGATGTCATCCAGCATTGAATGTAAGACTAGAAGCCTGTTCAGCAAAGGCATTAGAGTTAGCAAGACATCTAGAAATAATATGACTATTTCAGTAGGTTGCACATCTGAAAGAATGTTCAAAAGTAATATTAGGGTGCTCAGAAACTCATCAGACACCAGCAGAAGGCAGGCAGCTACAAACATTCACAGAACCACTGAATTTTTAGAGTCATAAGGGACCTGGGGAGCTTACCTAGTGTAACCCCCCTGCTAGAGCAGGTTCACCTAAAGCAGGTTGCACAGCATCACGACCAGGTGGGTTTTGAATGTCTCCAGGAAAGAGACTTCACAACCTCTCTGGGCAGCCTGTTCCAGTGCTCTGCCACCCTCAAAGCAAAGATGTTCATCTTCCTAGTCAGGTAGACCCTCCTGTGTCTCAGTTTGTTGCCATCGCTCCTTTTCTGTCTGAGCAGAGTCTGGTCCCATCCTTTTGACACCTGCCCTTAAGATATTTGTATGCATGGTATTTGTTTGTTCCTGGCAGCGTGTGACAAAAAGTCCTGAGCCATCCAGTTACTGTTAGGATGTCAGGAAGCCCTGTGGATGCTGGAAAAGTCTGGGTTGCTTTGGTGGTGATTGGTTGGTTCCAAAGGGAATTTCTAGGAAGGATGCATTTTCTCAGTCCTGTTGTTAAGAAATCCCCTGTCATTCCTATGAGTCTGAAATATTCAAGGGTACCCAGTGCAGGCAGAGGTAACTTCCAGCCAAGCAGCTGATGGTCGTCCAAGAACCTGTTCAAGGAAAGCAGAGTTTGAAATTGCTCAATAGCTTGTGAAATAGCTTGTCATAAGGGCTTAATGATTTCTGCAAAAGGTATTTCAAACAGCCTCACTCTTTAGTAATAATCCAGACAAGAAGTACATTTGTGGACAAATCGTGTACGGCAAACTGAAGCTCACAAGTGCCTGTGGTTACAGTGTTGCAAGCACTGTTGGGCATTAACCACAAAGATCACTTGCTTGAATTCTCATGACAACATTTTTAATTCACAAATGAAAGAAGTAATTTTACATGCAGACATATTCATATTTAAGAAAATGTTGTATTTAAAATGTCTGTTCTTGTGCCAGTTTTCATCTGTGTTCAATTATGTCCTTACTCAATTTTCCTTGTTCTTCTAGACTCTTTAAAATTCTAGCACAATGATAGCACCACTGAAAAACACTTGCATAAAACAAAGCTATTCTTTAATTTTGCTTCTTCCCTTTTTTCTCCCTTTGCTTTTCTTCTGAGAACCATGTGATGGAAAGTTCTGTAAAGTTTAAAAAGACGAAACAGAATTTACATACTTAAAGTCATGAGATCCAAAGTGTCAACAGTATAGTTAAATATTTGCTTATGTCCTGTAAAATAATAAAACTGTTATTGTATCATTCAGCCCAAGAGTTGAAGAATTCAACAACCACTTGGATAATTTTTTTTCTTTTGTGATAGATCATGTTTCAGTTCCACTTCAGTTAACCTTTGAAAAGAACAAGATTTTTTTTGCATCATATACTTACCCTTTTTATGACTGTGAAGAAGCAATGAATCTTATTGAAAATCAGCCGTAAGTATTTCAGCTTCTTAAGTATTTAGATCCTGTAGCTTGGTGTGTTAGGTGACTAGCACCTGAATTACTCAATCATTTCATAATTAAGACTGGATCTCAAAATTTGCCAGTGTCTAACACTTCTTCTTGCATTTTGATGGAGTTTAAAAATGGTTGAAGGGCACCTGGTGAGCCAGCAACATAAAGCATGGAATAGAAATATTCATGGCACATATTAAGGCCAGCTCATTGTGTTGCCATTTGTGTGGCTGCTAATGTGTCTGCAGGTGAGCAACAAGGACATCTGAGTGCCTACTTGTTCCGTGTAATGATAGTAGCATGGTGCTTTGGGTTGCAGATCATTCAAATAGGGTAGGTGCAGCCACCCCAAACCCTTTGTTTATCCTTGTGTATGTAGGGTGATCAAAATCACTTCTAGTCCTCTCAGTCCTGATCTCAAAGCTTTTGCAAGTGCTATGGTTTTCTGATCCTTGCTCAAATATTTGTTGAAGGGACAAAATAGCTTTTTGGGGTTCTTGAACTGCTCTTATGAAGTTTTCAGCTTAATATAGTAAGGACACTATAACAGGCTGCTCCACCCTCCATGAATAAATAAGGAATTTCATTTAGTTTTCTTGTTAGTGGGGGAAAAAGCCTGAAAATTTTTCATGACTACCATGTTATATTTGTAGATGCTATTCCTGTGCAAGCAATAGATGGAATTGCCAGTGGGACTGGAAGAGACATATCTGTGAAGAGTCGTCTTCAGTACAGGATGTGATAAAACAAAATATGGTAATGTTTAAAAATAAGGTTATTAAGTTTTTTATTAGAACACTTCAATATTTTGTTTGCTGTATCTCTCATATCGGTTGAATCAGAGATTTGAAAGTTATTCGAAAGTTAACTTCAGAAGTGTAAGGTGTTTTATTTTAGTGACAGTGAGGGGGTGGGAATTTAAGGGTGTGATTGAGGAGGGGCAGTGAGACTCCTGAAAGGATATTTCTGTTCCTTTTACTATTTTGCTTCAATGGGAGGAACGAGATTTCAAGGCAGGGAGAGATAATCACCCACAGCTTTGACATACGCTGCAGTCATTTTTAGCATGTCTAATCTGAAAGGGTGTAATCAAATCTGTCACTGTATTTTAAGCATGAAGTTCTTCAGAACAATCATTCTATTGTCCAAAGGCCATTGGAGCTTGTTGTGATAAGACTTTTTGTTTGTAATAACATAGAAAATGTTTCTCTCCCCAGGAAGGAGAATGCCCACAGTTTCTAGACCCTAACCCTCCAATAATACCTATGGAGTACCAAACAACTGTGTATTTTGAGGGAAAACATCTAGATTATTATCGGGTAAGCAGATTCATTCAAAGCTAGCTGTCATTTGAATGCCTTTTAAACTGCATCCACACCCCTAAACTAAAGCATTAGTTCAGGTGCCTTGGAGATCCTGCTTGTAATTTAAAGAAAGAAAAGAGCTACACATTTAAATTTGATATAATATTGGTTACTGTGGTGGAGTCATCACCAAGAGAGAATCAGAGCTGGAGAAAATACTCTAACTACTAAAATGAAGGGGGTACTTTAAAGAATGTAAGTTGGACCTATTAAAACACTGGTCAATTATTTTTCATGTAATGAAATGGGAGGGGATGTAGGAGTTGTAAAGGTTTCACAACTTTTTCTAATTAAATACTTGGTGGGTTTTGTTGCTATTGTTCTAGAATGACATCACTCTGTGTACTTAATTCAGTTTTCACCTTTCAAACACAAAAATGCACTCAGACATTAAATGTTTCTTAGTTTGGATAAAATAATCTTTTGCTTTTGTGTATGTGTGTGACCATCAAACCAGAAGATCATGTATTTTCTCAACCACAGTAGACTTCTCTTTCTTAGTACTTGCTCCCAGAAAAAAAATGACAAAACCTCTAAGAAGTCAGATAGACCCCAGAGTCTTAATTGCTTTATAGCTTAGACAATGCATAAAATGTTATTGTTAGCTGGATAAAAATGAAGCTTTAAAACCATTTTTAGGTGATAGTTCAAGTATTGTTATCTGTTTCTGGTCTTTGTTTCTGTGTTGTCTTTGTGTAAATGTGAATTGATGATAGATGCACAGGAGAGTGCATCGATTTAACTACTTGCCATCTATCAAGGGAAAGAAGGCTCTTGTTTTTTGAGGGTTTTTTTTTTTTCTTCCTTTTCCAAATTGAAGTACTGTATAGCTTCTAAATTCCTTCAATCACCTTTTCTACTCCTACCAAGGGATGGAAAAGGGTCAACAGGCCTGAAGAGTAGCAATGTAAGAAGGGTATTCAGAGAAGTGACAAGCAACCCGTAAGCACTATGATCCATATGAAGCATATGAAGACCATGTTGTGTATCACTACTATAGGCATATATAAAAACTGTGCTAAAAAAGCATATGTTCAAAAATAAACATTTTTGTTTGAAGACCTTAAAATATATGCAGACAATGAAATGCAAATTTGGTGAATTTGGTGTGTTCTCCAAGATGTCAGGACTGGTCCCTGGTAGGATGTCTGGCTGTGTGCAACATGTGGCACACAACACCTCTCCTAAACCCACAGCTCTCTTTGCCAATAATTGAGAAGTTTTCCAGAGATTATACTCATATTTCTTTTGTTTAACATTGTGAAGAGCTGTTTTTTATGCCCAAGAGGAAAATAGTTTCCTACTCCCTTGATATAATTGGAAGAGCCCTTTCTCTCTCTAGAACAAATTCAGGGCAGATGCATAATCTAGATGTGCTGAATTTGACTTCTAGTGGACCCTTGTCCTCCAAGGAGAAACAGCATCAAGAGTGCAAACACTCCTTCATATAGTTTATCATTCTATGAATAAGCACTTTAATCTTTCTGAACCACTAGCAACAAAAAGAGACTAGAAAAAAGGCTGCAGGGTTTCTTAAATTCTGTGAGGTATCAATTGCGTTTAACAAATGCAAAGACACATCCTGTGGATTGAATGCTTAGTCATGGGTAGCAATGTTTAACAGTTTGCCTACAGAATGTATTTATTTAACTTGAACTGGGAAGGATTACAAGGAGTTCAAGTCTCTCTAAGGAGTCAAGGTGAATGCATAGTCCCAAAACTGGAAAGATGCTACAGAGCAGTGAGTGTCAAATGATGTAAGAGTAATTTTTCTTGGGTGAGAGCCATGTGAAAATGTCATGTCTGTCATGGTATCAGCTCCATATATCCTGCTACAGAGATGTGTTTTTAAGTCAAAACAAAAATGCCTTTAGTGACAGGACTTGAATAGATACACACAGTGACTATAGCTGTATATACAGACCTCTAATATATGTGATAACAGACAAATAAGGCATGAAATAGTTGTAATCATACAGGCATTCTTGCCTGTGGGGTCATGATATCTGAAGCAGTAGTTTTGATGACTGAAAATTCATTTGAGTAAGGGTATAACTTACACTCAGCCTTTGGTAAACATCTCATGGAAAACAGGGTGGCTCAGGAGAAGCCATGGATGGATATTTTGTAGGGATTGGCCCACAGCCCAAATGCTAAATAGCATTTGGCTTCTCATGTGGAACAATTTTGCCACAGGATATGCTGGGCATCACAGCATCTTTGAAGCTAGCAGTCACGCAGCTATGAGCACATTTAAGGTCTTTATATATTAGAACATTGGTATATCCATTTTCCTCCTATTTTCCTTACCTAAATTCTTGCTTAGAAAAAGCAAAAAATTAATGTTGTGTTGTCACTTTGAACTACTGGTTCTATTATCTTGATTTAATCTGTGCTTTACTTAAAAGGGTGTTGCACACCCAGCCTGATCGTGGGTGACTAAGTGCACTATCCAACACTGTGTGTAAAAGCATCTTCATCTCTAGGTGGAGATAAACAGTGAAGGGCTTACTTAGTAAGTAGGAGAGGTAAATGGCTTAAAATTCTGCTAGTGCAGAACTATATCAAGAATTATTTCTGTACTGGAAGGATAGAAACTGCTACTGATACCTCACTGAGGGTGGAAGTTTAAGCTCACATATTTTGTATGTTCCTCTTAACTTGTAAATGCTTAAAGTATAATGAATAAATCTCCTCATGATAGCTTCCACTGGAGGGAAATAGACCAAAAGAGGAGAAGCTGTTGACTGTTCTTCTGCCCCTCCTTCCTCTGAAAGAATTTCAGTAGGAAGGAGGGATAAATCCAAGCTGTTGTCATTCTTCTGGGAATAGCCCCATCCAGGACAGGCAGAGGGAGGGGAGTTTAGTACTGATCAGTCATATTGCATGCAATTTCTGAGAGGCATTCTCCAGCTGAGTCCTTGAAAGATTGGCACAGTAGGAGAGACAGATGTAGCAGCATCAAGATAACCTTATTAGCCTGCCAAAGATTTTCGTTAAAAGTAATTTCCCATTTGGATTTGTCTTTGTCATGTGTGTCTGATGTGTAACCTGCTTCTTACTTTGCTACACATCTCTTGCACCAAAACTACTGACTGTGAGCTCTGTGGCCTTCTGCTCAAGAGCCTGGTGTGGCAAACTCCTGATTTCAATGCACTTCAGGTATCAGTTGTCACACACACCAAAGCTCCCCTCCTCTCCCAGAGCCTGCTGTTAACATGTGGGAAAGCCTTACACAGGAGCAGCAGAATTCAAATGCTTCTGAAAAATACATGTTATATTAAAATACATGGGGCAAGGAAAATGAGACAGCATTCCTATTATAAAAAAATATTTATAAGGAGATGCTTTAAAACTTGGACTATATAGATGTTTTCTGTAAGGCAGAGTGAACTGTAAAAGTTTCAGACAAGGTTTTCCAGAGTTCAGTGAGTAGCTTATTTTTTATGTTGCTTCCTAGAAGGAAGAAGTAAAAGGTTTGTTCTATAAAACAACCACCCAGAGATTCAAGTCAGGTCCTTCTCCTGCTTAACACATGTTGTTGTCCTCAGCCCCAAATCTTGGTGGGCTCATGTCCACTGCCCAACCTGTCAGAGTGAAAGTGCAGTAGGAAAGCTTTCCACTGCATTAATTAGATAAACCTAGTGACCCAGGAGTTACCTGTGATTCCAACATTAAAGAAGTAGCTACAACTGAAAAAGGTAAGATGCTCAAACACAAGACTTAGATCATAGCAGGAAGCAATATACTTAACCTTTGGAGTAGAAAAGAGGAATTGAGTAACTTATTTTTTTCCTATGTGCACTCCAAGACACAGATGGGACTGGTCAAAACCAGGGACTAGGTCTTTACATCCACAGTTAAGTGCTCATGAAGTTCAGCAAGGTCACTGACAAGGTCCTGCACCTGGATCAGAGCAGACTGGGGGTTGAATGGATTGAGAGTAACCCTGTGAAGAAGGACTTGGGAATGAAACATTATATGTGAGCTGGCAACATGCACTTGCAGCCCAAAAGCCAATGGTATCCTGGGCTGCAGCAAAAGAAGTGTGAGTGCAGGTCGAGGGAGGTGATTTATCTTCTTCCAGTCCACTCTTCAGCTGGAGCCCAAACTTCAGCTGGAGTTACAGCATCCAGCTCTGGGGTTCTCAGTACAAGAAAGATGTGGACCTGTTGGAAAGGGTCCAGACAAGAGACATGGGAATGATCAGAGAGAGGGTGAGAGCTGGACTGCCTCTCCTGTGGAAAAAAGCTGACAGAGTGGAGGTGGTTCAGCCTGGAGAAGGCTCCTGAGGGACATTTTTGTGGACTTTCAATATATTAAGGGGGCTTATAAGAAAGATGGGGAGAGACATTTTACCAGGGCCTGTAGGGTCAGAAAAAGAGGCAATATTTTTTAAACTGAAAGAGGGTAGGTTTAGATAGATAAGGAAGAAATCTTTTATGATGAGGATGGTGAGAGACTTGAAAAGGTTGCACAAAAAACTTGTGTGTACCCCATCCCTAGAAATGTTCAAGGCCAGGTTGGATGGGACTTTGAACACCCTGGTATAGGGAAAAATGTCCCTGCCTGTGTCAGGGTTGTTGGACTAGGTGGTCTTTGAAGGTCCCTTCCAATCCAAATCATTTTGTGATTTTTGTAAAGGTGAAGGTTGTCTTGTCCCCCAGTGAGTTCTGATTTCATTCATCTTTACCAGCTGAAAATATCCTTGCTGTTCACTTCTTTCTAATATTCTTATGGAAAAGCTGTTTGCCTGTCTGTCCTATGGGCAGGAGAATGACCCAGCACAGAAGCAATGTCATGGGATGAGGTTTTTAGCCACCTCACTTCTTCGACTGAATCACAAAACAGCCAAGCTGAGAGTTTTGTCAGTGCAGTGAAGGTCGGCATGTGCTATGGAATTAAGACAGGAATTAATAGATTTAGGATCTAGGGAGAAGAGATGGAAAGAAGATGTCTAGGAGGCAGGAATACCCTTAAATTAGTGCTGGCATCTAAGACTGTCCTAGGAAAATACAGTTGGAGTCATGGTAAGGCAGGAGAAAGGCAGCAAGAGCTGAAAGATGTTCATTCCAGTTTCCCATGCAGCTCTTGCATTGATGCTCTGCCCAGAATCCCTACAAAGAAAACCTTTAAGGGCAGAACTCACACAGCTTTCTTAATAACACATCTCATGTGCAAAGCCAGTGTTCACATCTCTTAGCTTTTTCTTATTGCTCCCTAAAGCAGAGTGCTATATATGATCTTGCTCTCCTTGGACTTCTTGGTGTGCCTGCCATGAATGAATGTTGGAGGAGTGCAGCAAAGCTGCAGATTGCTCTGGCTCAGCATTTCACTAGCATTGCTTTAGAAGATGACTGTAACCAGGTAGCCTTCTCTGTTCGGATTGAATTACTTCCAGTGCTGAACAGGATATCACCTGGTGGTATTTTTCTGTGCTCAGTGATGCTATACAAATTCTAAACTGAAATATTTTCATCCTTAGGGTAAAAAATTTACGGTTGGAAACAGCCAATTTGAATTTGAAGCTTCTGTTGATGAGTCAGATGAAGGAAAATTTTCATTCGTGAGTAAAGAGGTAAATGTGAAAACATGATTCACCTACCAAATATGCTCAGTTCTTCTTAACTGTTCCAGTAGCCACGTGTGTCCAGAATTATATGGGTAATATGTGTTTCCCTCAGAAAAGAGAGTCATCTCTGATGGGGATTCTCTTTTGGCAGTAGTAGTCAAAGGGAACAGTTTTGGCTCAGAGCTCCTGAAATCTCCCCTCAAAGCCCTCAATCTTTCTCCTTGATTTCTCTGCCTGTGTAACCCATGGAATTACTGAACTGTCTTTGGAGGAATTTGAGACCACTACTGTTTTATTCTTCACTATTTATGAAATCTGGTGAAATCATTGAGGATAAAAGGCAAGAATTTCAGTGCTCTCCCTCTCCACATTCCAATTCATTATCTCTCCCATTTTGTATCTGAAAAATGGGAATGATAAGAATGGTAACAATATGCTGTTGCTTGGCTACCTAGTAGTTATGCTTCTTTCACCCTTGCTTGCTTTACTGAGAAAGGAAATAATATTTTAAAAATAGTCTATTTTCTAAGCTCAAAGTTTGACTCACAAATGTTATGCTGACTTTAAACTTTATGTCTTACAAGCTCACTAACAGTAGATTTGAGAATTAATGAGCATTTATGCATCATCTGTGCCTAGCACAAAACATTTGCCTTATAAAGCCTCTGTATTTTTATTTGTTCTTCTTGTTTCCCAACAATTCTCATTGCTGCTCTTTCAGCATCAGCAGAAGCTCATGTATTAGAGCATGTGAACCTTGTGATTTGGCTGTAAAATGAGGAGGTTGCACTGCAAAAGATGCAAGAGATTTCCCCTCCATGTGGTGCAAGTCTGCTGTGCCCACAGAAGTAATGGGGCCAGATGGTGTGGGAAGGGAGAACTCAGCAGGGTCAGCAGCTATACTTACTGCCTCTGAACAGTACTTTTGCTGCTTTGATACTTATAATCAAATGTAAATTAAATTAATGAAAGCAAGTATTCAGATATTGCTGTCCCTTGGTACTTGAAAATTCTGATTGTGAAGGATTAGCTTCATTAAAATATTTTTCTATAAATGTATTTGGCCAAGGTGAAAAAAAAAGGCCATAAGGCTTGGGAGAGTTTCTAAAACCTTCACAGGTCTGATTACTGAGAATCATAGAAAATGCATGAAATTAACCTTGCCAAATGAAGGTATAAATATCTCTATTTTGTCATCTTTTCCAGTTCTCCTATAGTGCAAATGAGACCCTACAACTTAAACTATCCATAAAAACAGATAAGATCAAGATTGACAGCAAACTGATGGGTAAGTATGAAATATGGGATTAAAGGGAGATTAATTACAGTAAGCAGAAATCTATTTCTTCATAATTTGGAGTCTTGTTAGTAAGAATGTTTGTGGGTTTGTGGTTTGGGTGAAACAATTAAATCTGACAGAACAAAAGTTATTAATACTAAACTAATGCATTAAACATCTGTCTTGTCTGCAAGTTTGCCAAGTGACACACTGGAGAGAAGGGATGGTATCTGGAGGGAGTTTGATGGGCATGAGAGGTGTGCCAACCTCATGAGGATCAACAAGGCCAAGTGCAGGGTCCTGCACAGGGGTCGGGGAAGTGCCCAACACCAACACAAGGCAGAGCAGGGACTGCGAGCAGTCCTGCAGAGCAGGACTTGGGCATCCAGCAATGTGTGGGTGCAGCCCAGAAAGCCAGTCATATCCTGGGCTGGATCAAAAGCAGCGTGGCCAGCAGGGCAAGGGGGGATTCTCTCCCTCCACTCCACTCATGACACCCCATCTGGAGTGCTGCCTCCAGCTCTGGGCCTGCCACATAAGGAGGACATGGACCTGTTGGAATGAGTACAGAGTAGGGAGGGCCACAAAGACCATCAGAGAGCTGGAGCACCCCTCCTATGAGGAAAGGCTGAGAGAGTTGGGGTTGTTCAGCCTGGAGAAGAGAAGGTTCCAGGGAGGCCTTATTGCAGCCTTTCAGTACTTAAAGGTCACTTACAGAAAGGATGGGGACAAACTGTTTTGCAGGGGTGGTTGTGATGGGACACAGCGTAGTGGTTTCACACTGAAAGAGGGTAGGTTTAGACTAGATATAAGGAAGAAGGTTTTTACAGTAAGGCTGGTGAAACACTGGGACAGGTTGCTGTGCTGGTTTCAGCTGGGGTAATTTTCTTCACAGTGGCTAGTGCAGAGCTATGTTTTGGATACTAGAGAGATGGTAGATGCCCCTTGCCTGGAAACACTGAGGTTCAGGCTGGATGGGCCTCTGTGTAGAATCATAGAATCACAGAATTACAGAATATCCCGAGCTGGAAGGGACCCACAAGGCTCATCAAGTCCATCTCTTGACTATACACAGGACAATCTCAAAAATCACTTGATCTAGTTGAAGATGTCCCTGCTAATTGCAGAGATTAGGGCTATGTGACCTTTAAAGGTCTTTTCCAACCCAAAGTATTCTGATTCTATGATTTTTGAGGTTGCTTTTGCTCTGAAGTGCAGTCCTAATAGCAAAGCCTCACAGTTCATACTTACCTAAGTATTTTGATATTTTTTCAATGCTCTTTTTCTTTCTTCAATGAACTTTCTTCATCAAACAGCAGAAAGAGGATCCTTCTCACAGCCACTCATATGGACTTCACCTGAAATCTCATCTCTTAGCTGTGTCTCAGTTCAGACAGATTCTGCAGTCCCTATGTTGGCTGGCAATCAGGAAACCACAGAAACATTCAGCGTGTTTTCAGCTCATTACTGTATTCATTTATTTCTATTAAAAACTAAATTAAAAATTATAGCACAAAGACTTGATCTCTGATAAAAATCTCTTTGTGAATATAAATTTCATTTCTTTTCAACATACAGTAATGAAGCAATTATGTCTGTAAGCCTAATCCTGAGCTGAGGTAAGGAAGCTCCTTCAAAATCAATGGAGTAGTGTCTTGGAGTTGATACCTACCTTACACACCTTTGGACTGACATTTAAGGCAGAATATTGCAAAAACTATGAGATAACCCTCTTGTTGCTTGAGTGATGAGTCAATATCAGGAAAATACTAGTACCCAAAGTAATTTCCTCTGCTGATTAAATCTTCAGACCATATTTTTCCAGCTGTACAATATTGAAATTTATTCCCTTTCATATTGGCAGCATGAACTCGGTTTTTAGAAGATTTTCCTCATGGCTCTGTGTGCAGTGTTAAAAGACTTAAAAGAGGACCTGGCATCAATGTTACAGGGAGGTCATATTACAATCTCACACTGTCTTAATTTCCATTCCAGTCATGTCGGGTTTAAAACTGCAAAATTTTGACCAAATATTCCCAACATATTTTTTCCAAGTCAGGAAAAACATTAAAAAAAAAAAAAAGGTAGTTATATTATTAAAGAAATGTTATCTTTCAAATGGAAATATAGAACCCTTGCAAGAGGGGAATGGATAAATTAGCAACAAATGTCTCTTTTTAGTATAAAAGGGATTTTTTAAAATCCAAATTCTTTTTGACTTTCAGACTTTCTTGCCATATGAAATCCAGAGCGTAATGTGTTTTCATGCATCTTGAAAAGAATTGACTTTGGGTTTATGGCTGCTGCTGAGAAGCACCTTTGAACCTGCCAGTGAAAGAGCCCTTTCTTTGTATAACACTTGGTGAATACTAAGTTATGATACCATTTTTACCTCTCAAGCCATCAGGGGTTCTGAACAGTGTGAAATCCAATATATCCCTTTTATCCTTTGTGCTTTTTATCAATGATATCACAGCTGGTATCTCAAGGTGATGGATAAGAGTCTGAATCTAATGAGTGGCTTGCTGCTGGTACATATAATGAGCTGATCAGTGAACAAGGGGAGTGGTTAATGCTTTAAGGCCATGGCTTTCTTCATTGCATTTACGCAACTGGATGTGAGGGACATCAAGATTTTGCAGTTGTGACATTGTTTACTGAAGGATTGAATAAGAATCCCTGCCCAGCCAATGAAGGATAAAGTAATTCAGTAAACATATTCCCATTCTGTACCTGGTGGCCATGTGGTCATCTGGGTGGGAAATGCCAGGCTTAGGAAGTCAAGGGGAAGAACTGCTCAACAATATTTCCTGTTCCAGTGTCTTTGCAGTAGCAATCATTCAGAGTGCTGGAATAAGAAAGCAATCTGGCTCCTATAAAAGCAATTCACAGCATGGAGTCTTTTCCTTGCCACTGTGCACAAAGCAAACAGCAGCATACCAGGGCTGTCAGTCTGGTGCTGTTCCCCAGTCCTGTGTCTACATCCAACATACGAGAGGAGAGCTGACACACAAACTGCAGGAAATATTGCTTGGTTTATGTTTGTTGCTCAGTGCCTTCCATATTTGTGTGCTCAATTTATGAAGCAAATTATGCTAATTCTGTTTTGTGCTCATCAATGCTTTGGAAATTCAAGATAGAGATTGAATCAAATGGATGCTCTTTCTCATTGATTCATTTTTACAAATGCCAAAGTCCCTCACTTTTGCATACACCTCTAATGATACTACAGCTAATTTTCTGCTGGTAAAGCTACTTGAAATCAAGTGGATATGCTGACTAGACATAGGAAGGGTTAAAATCAGGCTTCATCATTGCATTAACTCTTCATTGTAAGAGAAAGAAAAAAAACCTGTTATTGTATTAAAGACTAGCTGTGAAACTGAATGCTGAGGGTTTTAAACATACAGCATTTAGAGAAAAACTGCCTGTATGGGATTACATGTTCCCCTGCAAGAGGCAGAGGCTAGCCAAGATTTGGGCATCTGCAATATTGTTCATGCCTAGCAGGGGAATAAGGCCACTGCTGAAAAAATAATGGAAAACTAGCATTCTCATTTCAGTGGAAATCTGACATGGTAGTCTCTTGGAATTAGATTTCAAAAGCTACTGCTGCTGCTGCTGTTATGTAGGAAGTTACCAAGTGTATTGAAATATTAGTGACTGGAGGGTGGTTTTGCCAGTGTCCTTCCTAAAGTCCTGCTCCTCTGAGAGTAAACGCTTGCTTGAAGTAAGCATTTTAGTGGCCTTCATTATATGCGTCTCAAAGGGATTTACCCTTGTTCACATCTGTTTACTTTCCTGTATTTCCTGCATCTTTAAGTATGAACCTCCTTTGAAAGAAATCCAGTGTCACTAAGGCTCCTGTTTCTTGAAACTTACTGAAGGAAAGGGGAAAGGGAAGATGTTGAGTCTCTGTCTTATATACCACATTCCCATCTGTAAACACATTTAACTCTTGAAAGAGCACAGGAGGAAACCTAAAATGCTTTCTGCTGTTCTGGTAAGTTAAGTTAATTTACAAGACTCAAAAAATGCTAGAGCCTGAGTGGCAGAGGGTGAGAGGCTTTGTGGCCAGAAATACAGACCAGCAAAGAGTAGAGAGAAGCAGGGGAAAAAGAAGGAGCAGAAAAACAGGGAGCAAGATGTTTTCCTCTTTACAGCAATCATCTTGCCTGTCCAGGGAGGCACAGCACTCACATGCTGGGTAATCTGTGCAACTTGCACATTTTCCCTAGAGAAATGTGTGGCATCTATTCAGTCTGTTTTCTTCTGGGCTAGTTCTCAAGCTCATCTTCATAGGTTTTTTTGCAAGCCCAGACTCTTCTTGTGGTGTTGAACCACCGAGGCTCGTCTTGAGACTTTCTATCTATTTCTATCTATTTGGGAAAATTATTTAATTTGGTGACTGTGCATCATGCTAGAGATTAATGGGGGCTAAAACAAACATAGTGTCTGGAACAGTTGGTCTCCTTTTCATCAGGAAGAGAGATAAGACTTTCAGATGTATTATCTTGCCTCAGAAAAGCTAGAACTAAACCCCACTACAGAATGAATGAGGTGTAAACTGGGATGACAATTCAAGACAAAAGGGAAACCAAAGACAGAATGTAAAGAAGAATGAAGAAATCCAGAGGTATTAACTTGAACAAAGGCTAACATTTGACCAAGTGTCAATGTCCTATTTGGTTCAGGCATTAGTGATGATTAGGAAAAGTCCAAAGTTTCTTAGGCTGCGCCTAAGGTTAGGGTTAGGATGAGGGTTCTGCCTAGGGTTAGGATCCAGAAAACCTCAAAGCCCAGAGCTCAAATTATGCCAACAATTCAAAAGTCATGCCAAGAGGAGAATGACACTACCCCAGTGTTGCAGCATTCTTGTCTTCCTAATTGTCACGCCCCTCAGCCCAATGCTGTTTCTTAGGCTGAGCCTCAGGTTAAGGTTCTGCCTAGGGTTAGGGCTCAGAAAACCCCAAAGACCAGAGCTCCAGGAATGCCAACAATGCAAAAGGCATGCCAAAGGGAGCACAACACACACTCCCCAAACCTTGTGCCATTTATGACTTCCTAGTTATCGTGCACCTCAGCCCAATGCTGTTTCTTAGACTGCGCCCAGGGTTAGGGCTAGGGTTAGGGGAAGGGTTCATCTAGGGTTAGGGTTCAGAAAACCCCAAAGCCCAGAACTCCAGGGACACAGACCATGCAGAAGGCCTGCCCAATGTGTGTGCGAAACTGTGCTCATTTTGCAGCACTCTTGTCTTCCTGATTGGCACGTGCCCCAGCCCAATGCTGTTTCTTAGGTCTTGCTTGTGGTTAGGGCTAGGGTCAGGGTTACACCTGGGGTAAGGGTTCACAAAACCACAAAGCCCAGAGTTCCAGGTACACTGACAATGCGAAAGGCAAGCCACAGGGAGCGTGATACTGCCCTAGCCTTGCAGCATTCTTCTCTTCCTGATTATCACGCACATCAGCCCACTGCAGTTTCTTTGGTGGCTTCTAGGGTTAGGACTGGGTTAGGGTTGGGGTTCCACCTAGGGTTAGGATTCAGAAAACCACAAAGCCCAGAGCTCCAGGGATGCCCACAATGCAAAAGGCACGCCAAGGGGAGTGCAAAACTGCCCTAACTCTGCACCATTCTTCACTTCCCTGTTATCGAGCACCCCAGCCCATTACTGTTTCTTTGGCTGAGCCTAGAATTTGGGTTAGGGTTAGGGTTACACCTAGGGTTAGGATTCAGAAAACCCTAAAGCCCAGAGTTCCAGGGACACTGGCAATGTGAAAGATATGCCAAAGGGAGTGCGAATCTGCTCCATTCTTGCAGCATTTTTCTCTTTCTAATTACCATACACATCAGCCCATTGCAGTTTCTACGGTGGCTTCTAGGGTTAGGGTTCTTTCTTGGATTAGGTTTCAGACAACCCCAAAGTCCAGAGCTCCAGGGACTCTTACCATGCAAAAGCCATGGCAAGGGGAGCCTGATACTACCCAAACCTTTCGCCATTCTTGTCTTCCTGATTGGTGCTCTCCTCTGTCCAATGCTGGAAATAGCCTCTAAAGGTGTCACTCTTTCTTTAATTCTTTAGTGGGCAGAGGTCCCATGCCAGCTGATGTCTGCCCTTACTGACACCTATGCAGAATTTATGCCTTCCATATTTGACTTGGGATTTTCCAGTAGGACCTTATTTTTGAATTAATCTTTGAACAATTGTATGTGTTATTAAGCCTAGTCAAAGTAAGGACTTTGTCCTTGAATCTTTTTATGGTGCCTGAGTGACAAAAATATATTTGGGGTTTACTTGATAGTAGTCATACTCTACACGTGGATAAATGTCGGGTTTTTCCATAGAAGAAAAATACAATTTTCTCTTAGCATCATTCAGGGGCTAAGTACAGACTGTATGTATTACTCACGCAACTCCACTGAACTTTATACGCAGGGTTAGTTTTCCTTCCTAAAGACACTGAATGCCCTTGAAACAGGGATAAATGCCTGAGTGTGTTTGTTTTGCCTCTTTCAGTGACTCTGTACAACTGCTCCTACGGACGAAGCGACTGCAGCTTATGCCTTGCTGCTGATCCCAACTATAAGTGTGTCTGGTGTGAAGAAGATGGCAAGCCCAGCAAGTGCGTGTATGAAAAACTCTGTCACGTTCCCCCCACCGACACGTGTCCTCCTCCAGAAATCACTCGCGTAAGATTGCTTTTTTTCGCTCTGTAATATTTTTCAGGAGAAAGCAGCCAGGCAAGCTCATACTGAAAGGCAGGTTTTTTTCCTAGGGTGTTAACTAAGCCTCTGAAATAGCTGAAAGGAAATAATGTCAGTAGTGATGTGTGTGAGAGATTTGTAAAGACTCAAAATAAGAGACTGAATGGAGTCTTTGAGCCTCCTTGTTTTTCAAGCCTTGTCCTCTCTGTGTCAGAAGCCAGGCTAGCAGTGCATGCTCAAAATGTGGCACTTGGTTCTTGCATTCTTAGCATGGTCTTTTTCTCTCATAATGTTCTTTCCACCTGAAATGAGTCTGTAAGAGCAGTTCACTGGTCCTGGAACTACAAGTGCATAACAGGCTAATTTACAGGCTTTGAGCGAGACTTTTAAATAGTATTTATTAAGGGAGCACATTGTTTCTGCATCACTAAATGTTTTCCAGGTGTCAGTGATATTTTTTAGTCCACACCAGCATCAAACCCAAGGCTGTAGGAATTGAATGTAAGAAATCAGGGAGGCCAAATGTGCACCCCTGACTTACCCTGCAGTTGGAGCCTTCACACAGGATCAGGCAAGATTGTTTCCACCTTGGTGGATCAGCAGGCAAAGAAAGTCATAAATCCATGTCCTTTTCAGAAACAAGCCAAATGCTGCTTTTATGGGCATAATTGTTGAGAAAAGAGTAATACATGCTTCCACTGGGCAAATCTAAATCGCTGCAGTAGTGCTAGCAGTACTTTGAAACTCAGACACATTGTTTGATGAGAACATCTCCCAAGCCATCACAAAACGTGGTAACTGCATGACAGAGGTTGAGAGTCATAACAGGCATGTTCCACTCAGTAGGAACTGTGTGAGAAACCTGTGGCTCAAACTGGTAGAGACACTGCAACCCTGGAGACTGTGCCTACTGGCAGACCTGCAGTACACTGGGGAAGGTTGGCCATGAGGGTAAAGCTAAGAAGAAATGGCTGTTGAGCAGTTGAAGGCTGCCAAGGAAGGCAAATATCCTGGAATCTCGACAGAAAGTGTGGAGAAGAATACTTGTGTAATATCTGTGCCCAGGTAAACATGATTTGAGAAGAAAGGAAAAGGAAAATTAAGAAAAAAAGGTTTTCACCTGGAATACTGTTTCTACATTATTGTGCATTAAAAAAAGATACTAAATTATATTAGGTTTTCAGAGCTTACATTAGCTTTAGATGTGAACATAACATTTGGAAACAGCTAGACAAACAGTTGAGTAATTTTTCACCTAGCTTGTTTATAGGTTGAGTGCAAATGGACAGCCAGTGGGCAGAAGTTTAGGAAGTTGAAGCACTGGGAAAATAGAGCAAGTGATTCTGGAGCTGGGCTAGGCAGCCAGCAGAGGCAGCCCTGTCTCTGTGCTCAGATGTGCTTAGACCCAAGAGACTGATTTTGATGGAGCAGTGAATTGCAACCTCCCTTGTCTTGACAGCAAACTTGCAGCCCTCCAAAGCCAAAGATCTGAAAAGGTCTATCTGGAGGTGCTTCCAGCATTATGTAGGAAAGCAGGTTAGCCTCTCAACAAATATTTCAAATTTAAGTGCCTGTCAGGGCCATATTTCAGTCTGAGGAGTTCACTGCAATGGCAGGATCTTCTCTGTCCTCATTTTATTTGCAAATTACTCAATTAGCATCAGCCCATGCTGCGGCACCCTACCATGAGATGCAGTAAGGAAAATCAATGGAATGAGGGAACTTTTGAAAGCACTATGTGGGACAGCACTGTGTGTTAGGAAGGTGCACTGCTCTGCTGTGAACCTAAAGGGATAAAATCATGACAACAAAATGCTGGAAGAGCTCCGTGGAAGGATTGTGAGAAGAGTGCAATCCATTTGCTTTTCAAAATCACAGTACTTTAGTGGAGGAAGCAAACTTAAAACAGAATAAACACCAGGCAAGAGTTTTGTACACAATAGTCTGCCACAGGAGACATAAAATCTGCAGCTGTTGAATACTAGTTCTGAGCTAACAGATGATTAATTGACATTAAAAAGTTGCATAGCATAGTTTTTTGCATGTCCTACAAGAAACATCTGCATTTCAAATGTTGGTAAGTCAAAGTAGCTTTAAATAATATAGAAGATCAACATAGTCACTGCAGTATTTAATTTTGCTTTTTTTTTTCCCTCTGTCCCTCATGCAAACACAGATTGAGCCAAAAACTGGACCACTAAGTGGTGGAATTCTTTTGACCATAATGGGATCTAATTTGGGAATAAAAGCAGAAGATGTAAAAAATATAACGGTGGCAAACAAGGAATGTCTTTTTAAAGAGGAGTTCTACTCTGTTTCCACAAGGTAATTGATGGATGCTTTTCACAAGATTTTAGAAGAGAAAAAGAACTTCTTTGCATTTTCAAGAAAAGATGATCTTCTTGTGGTTACAAATCTTACCATTCGAAAAAGATCTAGTGTGATGTACCTGCAATATTTCATAGTAACATGTCTGACTTTTTATTTAAAATTGTTATAGATTGTAATACAGCAACAAATTTACAGTGGTCTACTACCATCCTACTTTTGATTGAAGTTTTTTCCTTATGTGATTGAAAAGCTTTCATAAACTATTACTGTACGTATATCAAAACTATTTGTTTTTAAATTAAAGGCATTCTACATGTACACCTAGTGATTAAAACTTTGGTAAATCTGAACCACAATGAAGCCAAGCAGACAAGATTTATGGGAAAGCAGGCAAAGCAAGAGGAAACTTAAATCTGTTTAGTCCAGCCATAGAGTTTCTTTCTTGGAGGCAGGGAGGGAGCCTGGGGGCAGGGAGAGTTCAGGTTTAGCTGCAGATGACTAAGTTTCATCTCAAAGCCAACAAGTCCATGGCTGCTGAAGTGCCTAAGCAGGTTGGTAGATGTTTTGCAGATTACTTGTCACACTCTTAAACGGTGCCAAAAATTAAAACAGAATGCCTAAATTCTTCTTGGTAGGTATCTAGGTGTTTACTACAGATTATATCAAGCTTCTAATTTCAAGAGGGAAATACGCTTTTGATATTGGCTGATGAAAGGCATAGCAGGAAGGTTCAGTAGTAATATTAAGAGTAATGACATATTTTAGGCAGTGTGATTTTTCTTTCATTCAATTTTGAAAGCTGCAATTGAAAGCTTGGCTTTCTTTCCCTTTTTATAAAGTGTAACACAGTAACTTTTTGCTATTCCTGTGGCATGTTTTGAAAGGGACTTTGAAGATACCTAAGTGATTTTTTTTTTTTTTTTTTTTTCTTTTGAAAAATATTTATCTCTAGTCAATGTGTGGATCAGGCATTTAGAAGCTTCCCAGGTCTCTAGGACTGAAGATGCTAAAGAATTGCTGTTTATTTCTTACTGCTTCCCAATTTTATTGCCATCACTCCTGCATTTACATGTACCACCAATCCACAGAATTACAAACTTTTACAATCTTCTTTCTCCATTCCCTGTTTTCAGTGTTTGCAAAAGCTGCACTGAATTGCAACATAGTCTTACAAGAATTTCCCGATCCTCTTGGTTTTTTCTAATGCTTTTTGATATTTTTAAATACATGGAAAGGAGCCAGAACTGAGATGACTGGTTCCTTGTGTCATAGCAACATCACTGGTTTCCTAAGTTCTGGCAGTGTAGTAATGGGTGAGAACAAATGCAACTTGCATCATGTCATTTATCAACAAATTAGTAGGTTTTGAAGGATGTTCTTGACTAGGGAAGCCTTAAAAAAGAAGTTATCAAAATCTTCAAATAGATATCTATAATTTTCTGTCTTTGTCTTCCTCTGTTCTTTTGTTTTATTATTACTTTTCTTTTTTATAAAATTAAATTAAAAAATAATAAAAAGTGCCTCGTCTGGCTCCCCTATTCTTCTGCAGTAAAATGTTAGTCTTTGTAGGAGATAAATCTTCCTGTGTATGGGAGCAACTAAGACAGTTAAGGGTGCTTTCTGGCTCTGCAGTGATTTAATTGTTGGCCTTCGAGAAGTCTGTTCTCATTCTTTGTAGTTTTCCATTAGTAATGTGGGGGAAGGGAGGCAATGCCAGCACTGTGGAGGGGAGGGAACTTTTCCAATTAAAATCCCTGCTATGGTGTTTCCCCCACACGCCCCGGCCCCTGACTGCTTTCCCTAGCTTGACATATGGTAAAAATTCCTCCAAAGGCACCGTTTCCTGTTTCTGCCTGACATGAAGAAACAACTTCCAAGAATACAGTAGAGAGATGATGAGGAACAGGCTCAGGCAGCCATACACATGCCAGGACATGCAAGAATTCAGAGAATTTTGTCCATTTGCCAGTACCCAGGAAAAAACTCTGGAGTGATTTGCAGAGGGACTTGACAATCCTTTTATTATAAGTCCCGATTTAAGCATATTATACTCAGTAATTTGGAGTCATTGAGGGTTTTTTTGCTACTTTGGGATTTTTTAAGCAGTCATGCACTGCTTAAGGAAGAATAGCAATAGTCCTGAAGGGAAAGAGGGACAGAAATAAGCAGTGATCCTCAGGGCGTGTCCTATATGAAATTGTCTGACTGAGCAGGCTGCAAGCACTATATACTCCTTATCTAACTGCATTATCAGCTCTCCATTAAGCATTTGTCCCAGTTTTCAAGTGTGTCGAATCCTTATTGCCTTTTCACACTTTCATTCTGTGGTTTACCTGTTTAAAATAAAGTTTAAACCTCCTAGCTATCACTCAGCCGCAGTGTTAGTTCTAAGGCAGCATTTTCTTGGCCATTGTTCCTTGACCTCTGATTTTGCATGTGTTATCTGTGGATTTATTTTCAGAGAACAGTAACTCTGAAGGGATTTTCATCGTAGGTGTGAAAAGGCTGTAGTTTAAAGCTGAAAGGCAGCAAGATGAAATTATCTGCAGTTAAAACACACAAAATTTTAAGACAGCTGGTGATCTGATGTTTGCATCAAGGAGGTGGGGGCTTCTTTGTGCGTTTGATTTTTTTTAACATCACAAAGTCCAGTGTAAATCTTGTGTAAGGTTCCAGAGGTTCAACTGACTTATGGGCTGAATTTGACTCTTCTGCAGAAGGCTTTTCTACTAATGGACTGCTAAAGTTGCTGTGTACGGTGCTCAGGTTTCGGTTTTACCAGCCTTTAGATAGACAAGCAAACTATTCTTGGGTGGTTTTGCTAGGAATCTGAGGCAGCATTGGATTACATTGTATAGGATAAAGCAAAGTTGGTGCTTTTGCTGGCAGTGTGTGTGGTAGGTCGCATATATTGCATTGGCCTTGCAGCTGTTACTTCTAACAGATAAGCTTTCATTCTTTCTTTTTAGGATTGTGTGTCAAGTTGGACCAATGAATGAACCACAACAAGGTCAAATTGAAGTTAACATCAATGGAAAATTAGGTAAATCACCAAGTGAAGTTTTGTTTACATACCAGGTAAGTGCATTTTTTTCAGAGACCAGTTTTATACTTTGTGCACGACTTAAAGTTAAGCACAGAATCAGTTGTGTTTTCCTTACTGTTTCATCAATAGCACTGTCATTCAAGAATATTAGAAAACACCTCATTCCAGCATTTCTATATACAAAAGGTGTACCAAAAATCAATTCTGATAAATAGATCCATAGTCTCAAAATAGGATGATGTTGTTTGCCATTCAAGTTAAAAAGATGTGTTAGAAAAACTGGAATAAACCTACGCATTAGTGATGTAATATTTCTTAAGTATCACTATTAAATAAAAAAGAAGTCAGCACAGCAAAAAATTAGGTATTCTCTAGACACATGGTGCACTATTTTAATCACAATATTTAGTCTAGGCAATGTTCTTAATTAGAAGAATGGATGCAGAGCAGCTGAAGAATAAGTAATGAAGGTACATTAATTTCTTTAATAATTTATTTCATTCAAAAGTATGGCATGCAGAGCCACAGACAGCATGATGTGTGTTCATATTACTTCTACTCTTTGTTTTCAGTGTGACTACGAAAGAGAATTTCATTTCTGTGTTAATTGCTTTGCTCTAAATGTGACCCTAGCTTATAGCTGGTCTAGCCTGTGGTTTTAGCAGCAAGCAGTTTTATCTGTATCTATGAGGTCTCCAAATTTTATAGGATCACGTGATAGTTGAGAGGTTTAAATAATATCAGTCCCCATACTGATACTTAAAATTACACCTATAAACTATAAAACTATAAAATATAACTTGTGTGTTAGGCTTTTATCTTCTCTCTTATTTAAACTTCTGTCCCATTAATTCTTGATGTCTTGTGAGAAGTAAAGGAAAGGAGTCAGCAGTAAGCAGTGGAATAAGTCAAGAATGACATTTAACTGAGAAGATTATATTCTTGTTTTCACAAAATAGACTAGAAGTGAGTTTTCTATAATTTCCAAGCAAATACCTCCTCTCTCTGGTGACAGAGCTTCAAAACAACCCTACCCTTTTTGCCTGAATCTGTTCCTTTGTGGAAATGTAGGTTATGATCTTAACCAGAGAACAGTGATATAATCTCCCATGTATATGTTTGTGGTCTCTAGGACAGAGACTATGACAGTAAGGCCTACATGAGATTTTGACGTGAATCTGTTGGGTATGTTTTGCACCAGGATATGTTTTCTCCTATCCTTCTGTGTATAAAGATTTTCCCATTATTTTCATGGAAAGCACGTGAAGTTGTTATGGAGTGGGTTGAAATGTAAGCTGAACCAGGCAGGATTTGAAGCCTGTCTTTGGACTTGTTTCGGTGTGATTCCCTGCTCAGCCCGTCTGAGAGGGACAATAAGGAGTCACTGCTTTTGGCCAATTCAGGGAAAGATTCTTAATTGCCTATCAGGGAGGTGCTAGGAGAAGTAGCTGTGCACCAGGATCACCTGCAAGCCCAGGAGTCCCTGTGTGTCAGTCTCTGCCTCCATTGAGGTTATTTAAAAATCAGATGCCTAAGCCAACTGCTGATAAAGAGCATTTTTATTTACTGCAAAAATCCTTCCATGTGGACCCTATTTACAATATGCTAAGCAATGACAAGTAGTACGATTCAAACCTTAAAACTGGTGATACTGGTTTCTAGTTTCATTCCTCTTTATTCCACCAGAAAATGAAGGCAACTTTGGACTGCAGTAGGATTGAAGTCAGTACAGAGGCATCACATTGATGTGCACCTCTACAAGTGTGACATGAATGCTTTGGCATGAGAACAGACAATCAGAGCAGATCAGAGCAGACAGTTGCATCAGCTAATGTTGGCTTAAAAGCTGCAATCTTGTTCCAGTGCTTTTGTCAGACAGTTCTTTGGTGACTTCTCTCAGCAGACATGCAAAATCTGTGCTTTGTGTAAAACCTCTTCTACTCAGTATATACAAAGGAAAGAAAATAATCTTCTTTCCAAGAGCCCTCCGAAAACAAATTTTGTCTTATGTATTTCCCTGTTTCTTTGGTACATTGGATGGTTACCCTTCTGCTGGTACCTACCACTGTTTTTACTGTGAGCTGTGGCCACTTGAAGCAGAATAGCCTCATCTGTAACAGTGACTATTCTAAATGCAGTGTGTGTCATCACGGGGCAGAAGTGCACAAGGAGACACTGGAGATGCTCATCCTGGTGTGTCTGTGTACACCAGAGGTATCACCATACACCTCACTGTCTCAGCCTTGTACATGTGATTAGTAACTACCACCAAAAGCACTTATCAAGTAGATTGGGTATAAGGAAGAATTTTTTTATATGACAAGAGTGGTGTGTCAGTAAAAGAAGCTGCCCAGAAAAGCTGTATCTGCCCCATTTTTGGAACTGTTCAAGGCCAGGTTGTATAGGGCTTTGAGCAACCTGATCTAGGGAAAGGTGTCCCTGCCCACAGTAGGGGGATTGGACCAGGTGAGCCATGAAGGTCCCTTTCATCCCAAACCATTCAGTGATTCTATAAGTAATACTATATTTGGGTCTTGTTGATACCCAGTCTGAATGGTGTGATTTAGTTTTAAAGGTGGATTGATGAGAATCAATAGTCAGAACAACCTGGCACTCAGACTCATGCTTCTTCCCTGTCTGCCAACACAGAACATTTCAGAAGTGACAAATGTGCAAGACCTTCATGAAATGAGTCAAAAATCCAGTTCAAAGGGAAGCCATAGTTTCAATTTAAAATTATTTCTGAACAAAAATGCCCTGGTCCACAAGTGTCCGTGCTGTACAGTAAATACCTATATTTGTTGCATAACAGGAGGAGAAAGCTTTATGTCTCTCTACCCATCACAGTTTCTTTATCCAACCTGAGTGCAGTTCAAGTACAGTCCCAGTGAAATTAAATTCTGATAACCCAGTCATCCTCTGCTGACATTTCTATTGTTTCACTGTAAGCAGGATCAGGCAATAACCATTATCCTGTTTAGTGAAATAGAAATGAACTTCTGCTAAATTTTAATATCCAGCTATGCAGTACATCTGGAGCACTGACAGCTTGGCTGGTCTCTGAGCAGGTGGAACACTAACATGGCTAAAGGCCAGTCCTGCTTTTTCATTTGTTGTTAACTTTATCTGATTTGCTTGTTACTATGGCAGTGAGAAGCAGTCTCAAAGGAAGGAGTTAAGCTTTTCCAAGGGATATGGCCCAGATTTGTGGATCCCATACAAGTGCTGATTCTCTTCTCAGAACACCTCTTCTTTAGACTCAAAGCACCAGGACAAGAGCTCGCAGCTGGTTCTGGCATCTCTATCATCTGTTTGTTGGAACAATTTTGTGAGATTTAGGCTGTGCAGGTTTCTATAGGGTTTCAGAAAGCTCAGATAAATCTAAGATGGTGAAATTAGAGGTAGAACTTCGCAAAAGTGTAACACATTTCTGAAGTGCTGAAGGTAGTTTAGGAACTGGCTTGGAAAAAATGAGTTCTCGTAAATGAAGAAGTCTGTTTACCTAAACAAGATGAGATGAATAACCAAAAAAGAGGAAGAAGGGAGGATAAATTAGAGTCTGTTCTGAAAACAAACACCAACATCACTATTCACCATACTGGAAGTTTGAATGTGAAATGAACAGCACAGTTATATTTAACAAGGTGCACTCTTCCACCTTAATCTACTCCCAAACTTGGCAGTTTCCTCTTACCTGCATCCATCCTCTGCTTTGCTTCTTGATATTTGAAGCAATTTCACTTGAAGCTCTCACCAGGTCAGTGCCTCAAGGCTTTCATGGAGGGTTTCAGCTCACTCCTTGATTTTTCTCCCTGAGTCTTTGCCTCAATACATTCATTTTACCCTGTAGCTGGGGGCTTTGGGTGACTTTTTTTGTGGGGAAAATTACATGCTTGTTGCCATTATGATTGATGCTGATAAACCACACATCCGCAGAAGTCCGGAATTGTTTCCAGAGGATCTTATTTTATTCTTAATTCCTGCAGTACATATTGTTTGTGTCAGTCTGCATGGGGGACAGGAGAACTCTTGGATAGCTGAGAATTTTAGTGAAGTTGGCCCTTTTTCATGCAGATATTGTCAGTCTTTACTCTCTATCATCAGAGCCATGTGTTAAATACACGTCCCACCATCCAGTGCTCACGATTCTGCTTGAGACCTGCCAGTAAACACTGGCTGTATGATAGTGCAGACTTTCCAGTCATGCATGCTTCCATTTCTCCACCAAACCTGTCAGCAAAGCTCTGTGGTCTTTTCAGAAAATCATGTGGTTATCTGCCTCATGATAAAAAGATGCTGCTTTCAGGCCAAAGAATAAGTAGTTTAACATACCAGCCCTTTGCATAAGTGTCCCATCCACAGCAGCCAACACACAATGTGCCTTGCCAGGCAAATGCTCTGCCTGGGCACCTGGAGTGCCTGGAAGCATTTGTTCAGCTTACATGGTATAAGGTTTGGACAAAGCATACCCAGAAAGGCAGGACTCAGCTCATCTCTCTGCTGTTGCAGAAATAACCCAGGAACTGACTTGTGTTTTGGATGCTGTGATGAGACAAGCCACTGTGGTGAACACCAGGCTGCCAATAATGAGCAGTGGAAATTCTCTGGTTGAACATCCTGTGAGTGGGTGGCTTGTCTGAAGAAACAAGAAACAGGCTCCCTTGAGTCTGAGAAAGGAGGGAAATGGAGGGGGAAAGAAGTTCCTAATGGCTTCAGTTCCCCATTCAGAGGTTTAATTTAGCTCCTGTGGTTACCTTTATAGTCCCTGAAATGACATTTTGACCTCCAAGAAGCTGACTGGTGTCTACAGCACTTTGTGGGCTATGCCTTTTATTTTTGTGTGCATAATATGCAAGAGTTGGCAGAATAATTTGGCTTTCAGTGTGAGGCAGAAAATTTTGGTAAAAAATTACTTCTTCAAGAGCCAGAACTTACTGCAGCTGGAACCAGGATAAGGAGAGGGAAGAGTTACTTGTGAAGGAAAGATGGATGCGATAGATGCAGAGCAACAACATGGTCTGTTCATTTGTGAAAATCTTATCCACATCTGTGTGTGCTGTGATCAGGCCTTGGAAACAGCATCCCTGTTCTCTGCTTGTGTGGAATCACAAGAGCCCATTCCTACTTGTGAAGAAGTGCACTTGCATCAAAGGCAAACCCTCAACTGGAGGTCAGTGTCTGCAGGAGCCAAGAGAAGGGAGCTTAGGTGGCTTTGCCATTTGTTGCCCATCATGTCCGTTTGAACACCTCCGTCTGCTGCTGGCTTCCCCTTGTGCTGCAGCTGGCATCTCTCACAGCATCACGGGGACGTACTCTGACACCATCCTCTTTTCCCTTCCCAGTTGTCTCACTGCTTGTGATCTGGCACAGTTGTGTTTTTTCCAACATCCCTCTCTGAAGCAGAGACTTCATGCCAAGGTTTCCGTGCATCTCTGTTAGGCTCCCCTCCTCTGCTGCTGTCCAACTGTTCTTCAATTTCTGGCCCCTCTTGTGATCCAACAGTAGCCTCCTTGGTGGTTTATTGTTTCTCTCTTTGATTTTCTGCATTAGTGAAGGATAAAGGGCAACCAATTTTATCTCAGTGGTATAGTTCATGGTCTAGAAACTGCTTACCACAGATGGATACTACAGTAGACAGTATCCTTATTTACAGACTTATGTCCAGGAATTCTCCTGGGAACAGAAAACTTTGTATAGATGGGGTTGCGCTTGATGACAGACAAATGGAAAAGCAGAGAAATGGAAAAAGAAGACATGCAGAACTTTGGTGATGCTCCATGGGTGTGCACTCCTCTTGTTCTTGGATACTGTGCAAGGGACCAGAGGTGAGTTGGCTGGACATGACAGCGCTAACCAGGAAAGCAGCAGAGCAAACAGAATGAGTGAAGAAGAACATGAATCTGGGAAATCCAATCCCAGATGCAAGATGGGTGAGCAAAAAAGAGGCTGGGAGATTGGTTCTCTTTTATACCTCCATGTCTTTAATTGCAAAGAAAATTGTGAAGAACCAGGAAAAAATAAATTAAAAGAAGAATAGGAATAACCCCACTGCTAGCCAGGTAAAAGACAGGCTTTGATTTGACACCAGCAGATCATAGAGATTTAAAATGCTCGGAGCTCTCGGAAAGAATTTTCAGACTACAAAAGGTATTTTTCTATTAAAATAAAAGTACGAAAATCTGAAGAAATAAGATATCACCTTCCTAACTCTGCAAAAAGACTAATTGCTACTCATAAAATATTAAAGATTTTAAAGTTCATTCTAGATTAATAAACAGAATGAAAAATGTAAGAGCTAAATGTGAATGCTCAGAGCATCTACAGTCGCTGTGTAAGAGCAGCAGTCATGTACACTGCTAATAAGCAAGTTCATGTCTAAATGTGATTATAAGTGGAACAGACATGGAGATAATTTACCCTCTAGCACACAGAAAGCATGAAACTACAATGAAAAATATATCCACATTTCTGTGAACAGATTTTTAAGTAGGGGGCAAAAGATACAAACAAAGCAAGAAAAGAAGAGATTTCTGGCTGTGATGAAGAAAACAGAACACTGGAAAATGGCCTGAATGTGAAGTCATATACATACTTGGGCCAGTTGGAGCTTTTTTGTCAATATTTTTTGTTGGGTTTTTTCCCAGTACTTCTGTGCTGATGAAGTAAGGATAAGACAGTGGCACACAGGAATGCAAATACCACATAAGGTATTACATTGGTATTACAAAGAGAAGACATGAATTTGCTACTACATATACTAGCATTATTTGAACATTAGGTACCAAAAGCAACGTACAAGTGGCATTGTCTCATTGCTTGGAGCAGAAAAGCTGCTTCCAGGTAAACCACAGCAACAGGATGGGTGCTAACCACAGGTGTAAAAGCACAAGAGGTAACCTGTTTGTAACATTATTATCCTTTCAACAAGGATAATAGCCTTGTGGATATCAAAGCACTGGGAAAACTGCTTATCTGTTCAGGAATACTTACCCAGCAGTCTGGTACAACATGAAAAAGTTGGGTTGCAGGTGGACTCTGAGATCTTTACCTCAACATTATTACATTTAGGTAGGATTTAAGGAAGATTTATTTGTAAAGTGCTCAAATTTCCCATGACCTATAAGCAAGAAATCATGTTTAGATCAAATAATTTTTTCAGGACAAATCATGCAGTAGGAAGCAAGTTACACCTGGTAGCAAGTTGGACTAAATGATGATTGAAGATCACTCACACCTGAACCATCATATTGAATTTTATTCTGAATAGCATAGTTGTGGATTTGCATAGGTTTTATCAAAACTGCAAATCCACTTTCTACAAACACATGGGCATGATCGTGAGAATGAAAGGCAGTCCTGGTGGCACGAAGTCCCTCTGCTGGGAGACAGCTTACGAGACTTGGCAAAAACCAGGCCACTGAACAGCTGACAGACATTGGAACAGGCTTTTTCAAACTAGACTATCAAAAATCCCACATAACGAGGTAGCCCGTTAATGCAGAAAATATTGATGCTCGAACATTAAACCACCTGGAAGACATGAACAATATTTTCCTGGTGACAAAAGAAGTATAGACCTGAAAAAACACTCCTCCATTTCAAGCAAAATAAGATAAAAACTGAATTATGTTTGAATGATTTTCTACGCTTTAAACTATAAAACAAGGGTTAAATCAGCATTTGCAGGGTTGTTTAAATTTTACTGTGTCCATGAGAAATGAAGTATTGCCAAGTCCTCTCAAGGGCTGATGTTTTCCAGAGGAATTATTACAGGACTGCTACAAATTCCATACAAGACACATTATCAAATGTTCTGTTTAACATTGTAATTGCACTGAGCACTGCAGTGTGATGTTACAGTGATGTTATAGAAAGCATGAGTTCCCCCAGGTGTCTTTGGATGGAGCCAACAAAGATCTCAAGGTGCAGAGGGCTGAAAAATAAAGCAGGATATTTATCATTACAGCAGGTGTACTTCTGATTCAAAGACTGAAATGACAACAGGGCAGAAAGAAGGAGAGAAGAAGTCCTTGAGGGGATTTGGAAAAAAATAGCATCACTGATACCGCAGCACTTGAGGTTGGATGTTTATCAGTCCCCTTTGTAACAGTTGAACATTCAGTATTGCTCAGGGTCAAGTTCAAATTAAAGGGCCTTTCATCTTGGTAAAAGCAGCATTTTTATTATCCCTCAAACAAGGTTTGCACTGGCAGATTTACCATCTGCCCCTCATTTTCCTCTGCAAGGAGAAGGAACCTCATGTAGGACTTTGGTAAGCGATGTAGAGCTGTGGGTTAGGGGCAGCTTTGCCAGAATGCATAAGATAAGACTCTGTTGAGACCAGAGCTGGCACCTTCCATATAGAAATATATGTGTCTTTCTGACTGGTGAGTACCATGGGAAGGGGCTACCTTCTCCTTGGGAAACAGAGTTCTTGTTGAAGTCTGGTATCACCACTGATGGCACCTTTTCAAATTGACTCGGCATTGAGTGAAATATCATTCTCCTCCTGATCCTATCTACCTAACTGCATTTTTGTAAAATGCTTTCTGGTTGACTATTTGTATGACCCAACTTTTTTCTTTACTCTTAAGAAGACCACCAGGTGGGCTGATGGAGCTTTGTTCTTTGAGCCATCCATGAATATTTTAGAGGAGCAGTAAATCTTACTCATAGCACATTGGTTTTGCAATTGAAATAATTATATAAATTGTTACAATTCTTGGTAATTTATTTTAGCTGCTTATTTTTTCTGGCAGGTCCTTAAGAGGAAGGGAAAGAGGGGGAAATATGAAACAGAAAATAGCAAGTTAAAATTAATCAAATAATACTCCTGCCAAGTTTACGGTAACAAAGTGTTAGCAGTCGTGCTGAAGAATTCCTCTGCACACAAAGCATCATTCAGCTTCTCCTTATTAGATCATCTTTACGAGGCGTCCACATTATTTGTTCCCTGGAGAGCTCCTGGTATTTGCAGAATTACTTTAAATACGTTAAATATGAATATTTTGAATTTAGCACTTTTAAAATAGTCCTTTGAGGGACAGCTGCAAGGCCAGCAATTAAAGACAAAATAAGGGTTAACCATAACCATTCCCTCTCCTCTTTGGCTGCTCCCTGTTCTCAGAGTGGTTCTTGGCCCCAGTTTTCCATTCAGCCTGAAGTGCAACTGAGATGTGTCTGCACAATGGATGCATGAGGGGTGGGTTGTGAGTTTTCCTGTCTGGTCTAGTTCAGCTTTAAATTCCAGGACGTGGAGTCTTTCTAAGAAAGAAGAAGAAAAAAACAGTTTCTATGGAAAACAGAACAGACGCCTGTTTCACTTCCCCCTTACAGCTGTTTTTCAGAGATAACTTTGCTGTTACCTCTACATCCCTCTTCCTAGAGAGACAAATGTAGGCCACCACTAACAGGTCCCCTAAAGACAATGATGCTGAGTGGTTTGACTACACATTTGTAGCTCACTCTGTATTTACTGATTGTTGGCTACAGAGACAGCTGAGCCTTGCCAAAGGGACCCAATTGATAACCCAGCAGAGCTGTAACAGGGAAATTATTTCACATTTTTGCTAAGAGAAGAGGAATATGGCTGTCCAGCTGAAGTTCTTAGCAAGCTTCCTTTCATTCGTTATGCTGAGGTTACAGAGAATAGTGTGTGTGATGCTTCAGAAACTTTATTTTCTTTCTTTTTTTTCCTATGCCTATGTTTAAAGGCTTGTTTTAAGTGGTTTCTTGTTCATTTCCTTCCTAAGCCTGTCCTTTGAGCCTAGGCTTCCAGTGGAGGTAGTATTTAGGGAAAAGGCTACAAATTTTAAATAGATTTTTTCAGAGCTTCAGGGAGAAAGAATTTGCCTATACTGATTCTTTAGTGGTTCTTGAAGAATACTTGAATTTCAGAACCATCCTAAGCATGCTATGTAGCTAAGCATTACTGTGGATAATACAGAAGTCCAGCATGGTTAACAATTTATAGCAATTAAGATTTATTTTGAACTTAATAAAAGGTATGGTTTTCTGTCCATGTGGTAAGGTTACACTTAAATTATTTGACCCATTTTTATAAACTATTGATTGACTGTGTATTTCATGTACAGTCTTGACTGTAATATTTTTAGCAACTAAATTCTGTTGTAAAAAAGCACAAATGAGTTTTTTCTATAAAGTGCATATCTAGACTTATTCTAATTCAAACTTCAAATGTGATTTTTAAAATTGACCTCCTAAAACTTTTTGTTTACCCTGGTGTAACTTGTCTCAATTTAGCTTAAATCAGCAAGCAATTAAATCCAAATATGAGGACGCATAGACAGGGTTATATAGACCTAAATGAGCTTTTAAAAGGCTTTAAAATTACTTTGAGTGACTTCCCTATATAAAATCTTGTAACCCGAGCGATATATTAAATTAAAGCTAAATCAAAGGTTAGTTGCATGAGAGCAGTCATATGCTTACTCTTGAGGATTGAAGGGTTTACAAACAGATTTCTCTCCGGGAAGAAAAGCAATTGACACCCAATTAGTTAAAGCATATTCCTAAAGCTCAATGACTTGAGAACAAATTACAGTTGTCATTGTGGATTTGTGAAGTGTGCTGAACCATGATGCATTCCTTCAGAGGGAAGTTGCTTAGGCATGAAAGTATAAAACAAGCAGAGCACGTAAGAGTTCTCCATGCTTCTATAATATCTGAGCTGCAATAAAACAAATTTGTAAAGTAACCACGAAGTCAACTGGATGCATTTTTATGGATTCCTGCTGCTTGTTAAAAACCTGTCAATGACTCACCGAGCTTTGAACCAAAATGTGATATATCAGTCCCTTCCTTCCTGCCATTGGTGGGCTCTTGGTTTTGTAGCTGTAAGCTGTCACAGAGATGGGCTGTGCCTGAGCAAAACAATGTGAGAGGAGGGGGTTTGCTGCATGACTAGGAAGAGATGGGCTTGTTGCTCTTTGTCTCTGAAAGGGTTTTTCCTCCTTCAAGTGGAAGATCAGTGTAATGTTGATCAAGGAAAACCTTTATCAGCAAGAGAAGTTTTCAAACTTCTTTGCTCTTTCTTTATTTTCAAATATACGTGAGTCTGGGAAATAAGCTTATTACTTTTTTCGACTCATTTAAGAAAAACCTGTGTTCTAATATGGTGAAGCAGCACAGTTGTACATCAGAAAAGGCATCACCTATTCACAGCCTCCCTTAAGGTCTCGATCTAGTATGCTTCAGCAAATGCAGGATCAGGATCAGGATCCCTCGTAGCAATGCCCCAGCCTAATGCACCAGCTACGCACTTGGACCTGGCATCTTGTCTGTGTGTGCGGTGTCCATGCCAGCTGCCTGCCCAGGCCATGGTGCTGCCTGCAGGCACAGCAGCTGTGGCCCTGTGGGTGCAAGGGCTGTGGCACGTCTGCAGCGTGGTGAGGCGTGGGGTCAGCGGGCAGTGTCACCCAGAGCCGGCTGGCAGCCCAGGTCACGCGGCTTGCTCGGCTTCAGCCATGCTCGTGATTCAGCAGCTTCAGTGTGGTCCTGAATAAGGATGCTTTTCTCAACTGGCAGCAGAGACTACTTAGCGATGAAGTAATTAAATCATGCTGTTCATGAAAAGCCCTCACTGTTAATTTACGGTATTTGTCGGAGCTCTCAGAATACAATCATTGAAACAAAGACTGAATTGAGAACAAAAGGAGGGAACTTGTTGAGAAATTTAAATACCAACCAATTTTTATAACAGTTTGAACTGTCTGCTTGATTTAATTTGTTTTAAGGAACCCACTCCAAGGTTCTAGGTACATTAAGACAATGTGAGCATTTTTGGATTTTCTTTCTGTGCAAGTTTATTGCTCAAGTATAGGGTAAGAGTTTTACCACAGTTACTGAGAGCCTTATGAGATAAAGGGAATCTTTATATTCTTTCTGTTTAGTGTGAGTTCTGAAAACCTTGTTCTTTGTCTCCTTTAGCTGATACACAATGTAGGAAAGGGTAAAGAAGGATGAAGGTAGACTCAGCCATAAAGAAGACAGAAATCTTAAAATAAATCTGAAACCAGGAAATCCAACAGGAAGCTCTCACAAACTAAACAGTAGCTAACTCTACACTTCGTGATAGGGAATTAAAACTTGTATAAAGCCTCATAAAATACAGTAAAGAAAAGAGTGCATTCACATTATCTCTTACTTCTTTCCGCATGTATAGTAAAAGATTTGGTTTTATTTTAGAAGATTTGTCTGTCATTGCTTTAATTTTATTCTTTTTCAGGTACTAATATTAAAATTCTATTACCTATTAAACTAGATAATACTGGTATAAATTTTATTTTGATTTTCTCACTTATTTTGACCATATTCTCTTTTCAGGAACCTCATCCCTCTCAAATAAGACCTGAAAGTGGTCCATAAGCAGGTGGAACCAAACTTACCATCTCTGGTATACATCTGGCCACTGGTTCCAAGAAGGATGTTCAAGTTTCAGTTGGCAGCCAGCCTTGCAATGTGTACGTAGCCCGAGTAACTAACAATTCAGACCTGTGTCCTAAAAGACTACCAACCTTTTCTGCCATTCAAACTAAACAAATCCAGTCTATCTCTTTGTGGCTCCTCCTATGCAATGGAGTTCTGCATGTAACATTCAGACAGAAACTCACTCAGAGGCTTCAGTGGAAGGAGCAGCTGTAAAAGCACCTTTAGTGGGAGAATTTAGATGTCCAAAGATTTCTCCACTTTTGGCTTTCTCTGCTATTCTGGCTGCTCCAAACCCACCCATGCTTTCACTCAGCATCTCCTCAGTGGTTCTGTATAAAATATTAGTATTCTAGTCTCCCATGGCTTGTTCTTCTCCCTTCTTTTTCCTTTGATTAGTTGCTGCCTTTCTCTTTTTTCAAAAAAAAAAAAAAAGTAAGGATACTAAGTGTGCTGACATTTCATTGTTCCTGTGTTTGTACGTTTTTAATTGTTATATCCTATATATCTTTTTTTAAAAAGCTTAAGTGATCTGAAGGAAGTGTTATCTCCTCTCATAACTACTTGGTACCCAGCAAAAATAGAGCCCTGGTTTTGTTGCTCTGGAGTATACAGTAGAAGAATACAAAACTCCATAATGTTAGTAACAGAAGTTGTTTCCTCTTCTTTTTCTTCTCCAATCTAGCACCGAATTTGGAGACGAGATTGTTTGCATTACAGGACGTAATAACAAGGTTGAACCTGTTACAGTCACAATGAACTATGGGGGCACGACAATTACTGTACCACAGATGTTTACATACAGTGAGAATCCTACTGTCACCAAATTCCTGCCGGTGAATAGCTTCAGCAGGTAATGAAATGTTTGTCATAACTTTTTTTACAACTGGCTTAAAATGTGTGTAATATGTAATAAAGTTATTAAGTATAGAATGGTTTGGAATAAACTCCTGTAGTCTCTCTATGCAGACATTTAGGTATGTAGGGTTTGTGGTCTTAACTGCAATTGATGTTTGAAAGTATTCTGTTTACTTCCAAATTTTCATCCCATTTCAAAGGTCAGTCCTGAAAGTAGAAAAGGCAATAAGCTTCTTCTAAATGGAGATGTGTCAAAGAAAGAGATCTGAAGCATTTTAGCATGATGTCAGACAACATGATCTTTGCATTACTTACAAATCTTTATGCTACTAAGATAACGAATATAAAAAGTTTCTAATGGAGACCTTTCTAACAGTTCTTCTTTTCAGCTTTTAATAATTAAGCTGGAAATAGAGGACAAATTATGGCTTGTCATCTCTTTCTTTGTCTCATGAGGAAAAAGAGTACCTTTTTAGGAAATCTAGACCCATGTTCAATAATGCTTTTAGAAGGTGTGCTCTGTTCTTTGGTGGTATTCACTAACACTCATCTGGTAGCTGTTCCTTCTGGAAAAAAGCTCACCTAGTACTAATTGGGAAATCAAAGAAATGTATGTCACTCTTAAATTCGTAGCAATATGGCAAATCATTGCAAAAAAGCCCTTGTAGCTTACCTCTGGTTTTGAAAGTCATTCTGTGACCAATACAGGGACAAACATGACCCTGATTCATGTTGGTGTCTGTTGTTCCCCAGTGTTCTGGTCTTTCCGCTTAGTAGGTACAGTTGGTAAAGGGAGATCATTTTAAAAGTTTAACATCATGACAAAAAGAACATTAAACATAAATTTGGCTGTGACTTCTCTTGGAGATATTAGTACCTGTCTTCTTGAATGTTGAGTAATCACTTGTATAAAATAGGATTTGTTTTTAATGTTTCCTTTTCATTTTTGGTTTGGGTGATTTTGGGGCCTGAAATTTTTCTTTGGTAGATGAATAGTGATTTACCCCATGGAATTTAAATGACTTCTTTTTCCTTCTATATAAATTAAAGCATATTTTTATGGATTGCTTTGAGGTTTACTATCCCTCTAAATCCATGTCACTTCAATGACTTTAATTCCCACTGGCAACTTGCATGCATTCTTCTTCTTATGAGAATCTATTATTTTTTAGAAACATGCTGCAAATAAAAGGGAACAGAGAAGCCAGGTCCCTAAAGGCCTGTGGGAAATGCACTCTCACCTTTGTCTCTGTGTATTGTAGGCAGAGTGATTTTAATGACATTGGAGAAGTAAAGCACACAAAGATTGGCATCAATGAAAAGCCAAAAATCCCAGCAAAGCAATTTGTACTTTTGCTGTTTTAAAATGAGTTTAAGTTGATACTGATGTTTTAAAATGTTTTTGTCATCAATAGCTTTAACAGAAGTCCTTTTTGTAGGATATCTAATTGTCATATAGGCATTATACATAGGGTTTTTTCAGTGGAAGCAATAGCAGTGCAGGATGAAGCAGTGTATAGCTGTGGTAGTCTGCCAATGACTTGACTTCTTTTTTAATTCTGCCTTGCAGTGGAGGGAGAAATATTACAGTAACTGGAACCGGTTTTGAGCTCATCCAGACTTTCTCATTGGTGGTATATGCAGAGCGTCCAGAAGCAGGGAGGATGAATCAAAAAAGGGTAATTTTCTTTCTTTTCCCCCACAGACATAGCACTTGATGCACAGCATACAATCTGTTCAAAAACTGCATATAAACTTTCCCACTGGACTTCACTAGGCTTGGATTGAAATAAGGTTTGAAGAGATTTCTGGGTCTGTTCAGGGTTTTCCTGTGGAAGATCTTGACTTTCCTACCATCTTGCCTTACATTCATTTGTACTTTGCCATCTTCTGCTTTAAAATTAAATTTATTCAATATGGACAAGAATAAAATATGTATTTCAGAATTTTGAAGCATTTGTTTTTCCTTTTTCTTTCTCTTTCTTCTCCCCCTGCAAGCATTAGTGATTTGCCTGAAACAGGATCTAAATCTAGACAATGCAGACTACTCAGCTTTGCACAATCAGTGTCTTTTATTTTCTCACATCTCAAAGAATCTTCTTTTCTTTCCTGCTTCAAGCATATTCCACCTATAATAGGTCACAAAAACTTGTGGAAAATAACATTAAAAAACCCACTTCTTGCATCTACTGTTAAGAGGAACTGACATTACCAATATTCTTAATGTCACACTCTTCTAGTGAAGATCACAATTTAGTGATATGATTTAGACTTAAAAGTGATCTTCCAGTAAGAACATTGTAAAACTCTTTCTAAGTCTAGCTCTTCAGTTGTAAGACTGTCTTGTGATCCATAACTAGTTGGTAATGTGAATGTTTCGTATTATATGCATGATTCAAATTTTAGAGTATGCAAAAGCCAGCTGGGTTTGGATCCATTAGAACCCTATCCCTAAAGATTTTAAGAGGAAAACTGCTTTCATTTTTTAGGCCATAAACTTCAAAAGGTAATTATCTTGATAATCTTGACTCTCAGGACAATCTGAAACTCTATTTACCTTTCTTAACAGTGTTTATCAACATTTCTTACACCTCCTCTTATGTATACTCAACCTGTTAGTTTAAGTCAGCCTTACCTATAGCACACATTCTCTATTAAGACTAAAAGCTTTTCTAATATTTTGGTTTGCTTTCACTTACATGACAATATCCAAATATTGGGGAGAAGCTATCAAGTTGCATTACTTTGTGAAGTGAGAAACAGAGGTGGTCATAGAATAAATGTTGAGGGCTCCTATTAGTGTTGTTCCTGTGGTTGATGTTACTGAATGACTAGAAGTGTCAGGGTAAAAACATTTGTTGAATTGGGGATGGAGGATGGGTGAACTGAGTTGCTACCTTGAGTAGTTGAGTGACAGCTGTTGAATTTTATTCCAAAATTTCACTTAATAATTGTATTGAGGTTCAATGAGGTATTATATGGTGTAAACAGAAAAGAATCGACCCAAGCTACTCAAAGGTACAGAAGACGATCAGGATGAAGGGTGACATGTTAATTTCCTAATCTGAGAGGAACTTGATGGTATCAGTCCAGTGGTAAAGAACCACAGAAATCGGAGGCAATGAAACTGATCCATAGCCCAAGCTTTTTCTGCAGGCAACTGCTAGGACATAGTGAATCGATGACTTATTCCCATCAACAAATTTCTTTCATTTTCTTTTTCAAAAACACCTCATACTATGGTATTTCTGCTATATAGAGAGGATATAAATTCAGTGGTTTTATTTCTATGGTCTAAAGTTACCAACAGTTATTTACAGAAAGGAGTCAGACTCTAAAATGTGCATGTTCTTGTCTTATTTCTTACAGTTTTATGGAAAGGTTGTTACAAGACTTAATGAAACCACGGTGGTTTTTTCTTCCCCACCAATACTGGAAGACCCAGAAAACTATAACATTACCACTATTATTCTAATGGATCATTATGAGTTGGTTGTAAAAAATGAGAGCCACTCCTTTGCCTACGTCGCAGACCCAACCTTTGAAAACTTCACAGATGGCATCAAAAAACAAGTCAACAAACTTATTAATGCAAAGGTAAACTTGTCAAAAGTTGGTGGTTGCACATTTTGTCCTTGAAGCATGTATGGAATTTTTTGTTCCTTTCTCAAAGCCTTCCTTAACAGATGTTTGGTGCCATACCCCAAATTCTCGGTAGGTGCTGAACACTGACAGCTCCACTTTCCTCCCCACACCCCTTCTCGGAGAGAGTTCCTATCTTCTTATCCGTACTTCGGGTTTGCCAAGGATGCCTCCTCCTGCTGAACCTGGCATTTGCATTTGGAAATGCCCTCTCCCAATAGACCTCCCAGGAACTGGAGGGGACATCTCATCTCACAGCAGGAAGGAAGGGAGAGGAATCACCTAATTCCCAATCACCCTGCTGTTCTGTAGGCTGCAGTGCAAATCATTTCTGCTGCTAAAACTGATCCAAATGGAAAGTTGCAACTCAGGATTTCTTGTCTCCCAAGGCTTTGCAATGATAATTTAGCCTTTTATTTTCTGTCTAGGGCAGCAACCTGAACAAAGCCATGACGATAGATGAGGCCCAGGCTTTTGTGGGTGATGAGCCTTGCAACATAAAAACTCTAACTGAAACGGACTTATATTGTGAGCCACCAGAAGTACAGCCTCAACCAAAGAAACGGCAGAAGAGAGATACCATCAATAACCTTCCTGAATTCATTGTACGTTACCTTTTCTGTAGAATTCACTATCAAGTATCAATAACACTGATACAGTGCCTCTTGACTGAAGTAATTTGTTCTCCAAAATTGTTGTAGTACTGTGAAAAAACTCCTTGCACTTCTTCCCTCCTCCAGCTTCTGCCTACTGCATAAAAGATGTCACACGTACAGAGCAGTGTCAAGTCTGCCAAATGTCTTCTACCTTCATTACCTAGAAATGTAGAACTCTAGCCAGACAGACTGGGGATTTTTCTTCCTCAGCTGAGCAAAATTAAATTACTTCATGGAATAAAGTGCTAGTGACCCAAATTCAGTTTAAAATATTCAGAAGTATTTCCTTTGTTTGGCAGTTTGAGCTAGAAATTCACTAGTGGAAGTAACTAAGAATTTAGAGTGAAACTGAAAAGTGGAGCACCTTACATTTGCACTTCTTGAGAAGAATGTCTGTTTTCATCTAATTAGGTAAAATTTGGACTCCGGGAATGGATCCTTGGAAGAGTGGAATATGATACCCGAGTGACTGATATCCCGCTGAATCTTATTTTGCCACTGGTACTTATTCCTATGATAGTAATCATTGGCATTTCTATCATCTGTTACAGGTAAGTTTTTCTAATTAGGTGCTTTTGTTTCCCTAAAGCTTTCAAGGTATTACCTGATTGTTCTCAGCTCAGTCTACAAAAACTATCTTCATCTTTTTTATGAGCTGCAGAGTTAAGAAAAGGAGTTACAGCTGGAAATATGTATGAGCACCAATGTATTCCTCTCACGCACACCAAATTCCTCAGTGTCAGTCAGCCCAGTCCCTCCTTTATATATAAACACAACAATTGGTCCCAGGCTTCCCAAGCAAACAATTGCAGACTGAGTTGCACACATACCCTTTTGAAATGGCAGCTAAAGTGGCACTTATAAAGGAGATAACTTATTCTGTATAAATACCCATCAACATTTATGTTGCCTCAGTCAGCACTGTAGGTCTGGGCTGGATGGATTTGACTAAAGGGTCATCTTCATCTTTCCAGCTAAGTTACCCACATACAAATCGCATGATTAATATTGAGATTCATGCTTTGTAAAGGGCCAGAATATATGTCTGTATTTCACTTAAAACGTACTTAGTCCAGTTTTAAGGTTAGTAATGAGAGCCTCAGGAAGGGGTGGATTTCACTCTTGTGGTACATATCAATACAGCTGAAGCATGTGCTGTACAGCCCCATGTTCTTGTGAACCTCCATCTGCCTTCTGAGTTTGATCCAAGACACGCTCCTGGGTGGTTTAGAGCCAGTGCAGGACATGTTGCAAGCAATCCTTGTTCAGTGCATACAGAGTGAGTTTCTGTATGTGATATATGATTGAAAGCATTTGTAGCTACTTCTTACTGGATTTTAAATTACTGGCCCAAGTCTGCTTTGAAGCAACCAGCCCATGATAGTGCCAAGTTGCTTTACATGGAATGAAGATTTCAGCCACTGTTGTTGTTTTTCTCCTCCATTCTCTTTCTGCTGTATTTAAAAAAATCAAAGCCATGAAAATTTCTTCCAGTCTTTGGGCTTACCTCTCAGAGCTGCTGCACATTATTTGCTTTTGTAGTTTGTAACTTTTTTAAAATCTTACTTCTGTTCCATAAAGACGCAAGAGCCAACAAGCAGAACGAGAGTATGAAAAAATTAAATCACAACTTGAAGGCCTGGAGGAGAGTGTCAGAGATCGGTGCAAGAAGGAGTTCACAGGTATGACAGATATTTTCACTGCTCTGGGTCCTCTTGAGCAGTCAAGACAGGTGGAGGAATGATGCTAGCTCACTAAAACTGTCTTCTGGAAACAAATAATCAATACATCTTAGTAGCCTTCACTACTGATATTGACATAGAGCAGATATTTTGCTATTATATATGAGAGAAGTAAATAAAATATGCAGCTGAGGTTATTAAAAGAAATTGATTATTTTTGTCTAAAGGTAGACTTAGATAATGGGAGTAGAAACTAATTGAGATTGGGGTTACTTATAGCCATTAACACAAAGATAAAAATGTTTTATACTGACTAACTGCATGTAATATTTAGCACAATGACCATGTGTGCAATGTATGCACATTAAAAACTGTTTTCAGAGCTGCAAAATTTATTTGCAGCCATCAGCATACAAAGGGATAATTTGGTAAGCTCACAGTAAAGAAATAGCATTTTACCCTGTTTATCGTGGGAAAATCTTAAGCTTGATTAGAGGAGCTAGCTAATTGTTCTGTGTTAATGTAGAGGCATCATCCCAGGGATGGCAGAAGGAGGTGTGAAGGCTCAGCATTTTTACATGTTGAACTACTCATTGCAACGCTTAAATTAGGCATCTGAGTGCAAACATTGCAAATATTGGCCTAAATGATTACCATGAAATGTCACCTCATTATCTGAATTATACTTGCTGTTGGGTCATGTTGAAATAATCTCTGTTACAAAAAATACCCACATGCTTTATTGCTAAAGAGAAAACATTATTTCATACTGACAGTGGCTAACAAGCAAGATTGAATAAAACAGCAATTTCAGGTAAGAGTTTGAAATTAATTCAAGAAGCTCAGGGTATCTCAAAGATTTCAGTGATGCTGAAAGCCTCCCTCAGTCTTGTTTTTCTGGCATCTCTGGGACAGGATGTTCTTTACTTCTACCAGCTTGCTTTCTCTGGAAAACCTACTCCTTCCAGGTTCTGGACACAAACTAGAGGCAAATGTTGAATCAATCCCAAATGGGCTTCATTTCAAACTGCACTTTGAACTGTGAGAGGATCTATCAAGGTTCTCCCTCCTTCTCTCCACCTCTCCCAAGGCATTTCATACCCATTTCTGAAAGGAGAAGGTACCTTTCTTCTAAGGGGGCAAGAGTAGAGAGTTACACATTCCTGCTGTTGGGTTGAAGGTTTTCTCTCTGCTCCACAAAATACAAACACTGGGGGAATACAATGCACATCCAAGGAGTAATCCAGTTCTAAAATTACATCCACCTTGACTTACAGTTAAATGAAACACAAGTCAAAACACATTCTGGTTCCATACTGTGAAACTGTAATGTCAACAGCGTGAAGTGCAGACAGTCTAAAATACATGGGACCAAAGATAGCCAAGGGAAGGGACAGCAGGAAGGAAGTAATAATACCACACAGAGGGGAACCAGAAGACTCTTTCTACCTCAGCTTTGATGAATGCTACAAAATAAAGAGGTAAATGAAGGAGTAAGAGCAATAAAACTCCTGAGACTCACTATATTAATTAGCATGGTATTCCAGTCAATCAGCAATATTGGTAATCAGAAAGCCTTCAGCTAGAATAACTGGTCCAAAGGATTCCCTAATTTTTGTCCCTCTAAAAAATGTCAGAGCTTTTGAGTCCCACAGAAATATTTCCATCAATTTCAGTGAACCATTTAACCTTCTTCCTTCCTGCCATCCCCTTCCTTCCAATTAAATTAGTGTGCTTTACACTTTAAATCTCTCTTTCCTGGATTGCTGTGTTTTTAAAAGAATTTTCTTTACTACCTAGACTCAGAGGGTATAGAATGTGGATTGGGAAAAAAGAAAACTCTAACCAAAACAAAAAGTATTGCAATGTCTTTTTTTTGATTCTGCACTGTTCTGACCCTACATTCATATATATGAACTCACATAGATGCCATAAAGGCCCTTTTACAGATAGTCAACAACAAGGAAACCATCAGTGCTAAAGGCAGTTATCCTCATGTCACCATAGGATTAGCTGTGGTTATAGTTAATAGGATAATTGTTAAAAATAGCAAGAGAGAATGTGAGATGAAATAAGAGGTTTTGATGCTGAATTGCTTTTTTGCTATTACAAGGCACTCAAAGAGGTTGTGTTGCCTAAAAAACCTGCATACTTTTTTAAACTGAACCATTACACTGCATTGTATATTGCAGATCTAATGATAGAGATGGAGGATCAGACAAATGACATCAATGAAGCTGGAATTCCAGTACTGGACTACAAAACATACACAGACAGAGTCTTCTTCTTGCCCTCCAAAGACGGAGAGAAAGATGTGATGATTACAGGAAAGCTGGATATTCCTGAGGCCAGGCGCCAGACTGTGGAGCAGGCTTTGTACCAGTTCTCCAACCTCCTCAACAGCAAATCATTTCTCATTAATGTGAGTACTGAAGTAGATTCACCTTGTCTCTTATCTAGGCATACCTGTGTGGATCTGTCTAAGACAGTAGGTTTGCAAGCACCAAACCAAAATTAGTAAGAATAAGTGATTGTCCTATGGCTCTGATTCCACAGTAACCACTGCACATATGTGGCATCACAGCCAGAGCTTCCTGGTGGGATGGATTGGCAAGATCATATTTCTGTGCCAGGTCATGTAATAAGGAGTCAGTCAACATTGCAGTGGCTGTAAAAAGCAGGTATTACACAATCTGGCATAAAAACTGGTGTTACAAGTTTGCTTTAGCCTTTTAAGAAATGTGATCAGAAAGTGTTGATTCCGTCCAGGCTCCTCATGGGAGTCACCTGTGGACAGCCATCTACCAGAATCTCTGCCTCAGCAAAGGCAGAGGCTCCTCAAGTGGCCTGTTCATCAAGACTGATGAGTGCTCACAGCAGTTCTGAAGAGACTTGTAATTGCTCACTCTCAAAAACTGAGGCTCATTGTCAGACACCTAAATATAGATTTAGGCTTCTAGCTTTTTCTCTCTCTCTTTTTTTTTTTTTTTAAGAGAAACCAGTGCTGAGCTAGTTAATGGTAGAATTAGAGTTTATGGCAGATGAGAGTACATTTCCAGGTGTACTTACATTAGTGTCTTTGTAATTTGATGTGAAAGGACTGGGAATTTGGGGGAGAGGGGAGTTGATTTTCTCTTTAAAAATTGTCACAGAACACTATTTTACATTTAATTAAAACATCCCTTTTGGATAAGGTTTTAGTTAAGTATATAAGCGTTCCTTAGGTCGGTCCAGTACATTGTGTGTGTATTTGAAACCAAATTTTAGGCAACATTTTCTTATAAGAAATTTTTTCAAACTTCTGAAAACTTTTTGATTCTGTACTTTGGATATTTAATATTAAAAGAATATTGATTATCTTCTTAGTGCAGACAAGTGTTGAGGTTCTCCAGAAACCTGTCATCTGACTTGTTTTTACATTTGTTTTCTGTTTCAGTTTATTCACACACTGGAAAACCAAAGGGAGTTCTCTGCTCGAGCTAAAGTGTATTTTGCATCTTTACTGACAGTTGCTTTACATGGAAAACTAGAATACTACACTGACATCATGAGGACACTGTTCTTAGAACTGATGGAGCAGTATGTTGTGGCCAAAAACCCAAAGCTGATGCTAAGAAGGTTTGAATGATTGTCATATTTTCTGTATGTTTCTGGCATTTTGTAAATGTGTCTCTTTTGCAGTGTGACTGTGTTGAAATGCCAGCTATCCATAAAAGCCAGAAATAGCTTGGCCCAAGCATATTAGCAAGACAAGCCCACCAGGAGTAGCTGTGGGAGGTACTGACAGGACTGCTGGACAGGACTGCTTATTCAAATACTGCAGTGTAGAAACACTTACCTTACTTCAAAATACCACACTGAACATTTCATTTACTTTTAAATCTAACTTTATTCCAAATGAGCTAGCATTTATACCATACATCACCTCCATAATGAGCATACATAATCAGCTGCATTGTGCATTCAGTGAGGGCTTGCTCTACTGACTTAACCCAGCTGTTATCCCAAATAAATCACAATAGACCTTACATACCTATGTATGCTGTCACTTTGTAATCTGTAGGTTGTTTCCCAGTAACTGCACAACTGGGTTAATTTTTTAGTTCAGCATAGACACAATTTAGGATTTTGAATAAAGGATGTGTGCTTTTCAGCAGCAAGACAAAGGTACCTACCCAGGAATGATGAGCAATACAAAGCACTTACCCTAAAGCAAGTATATGCTTTCAAGACTCTATAGGGAAATCATTACGTTAGGAGACTGAATGCAGTTAAGCATGTAAAAATATTATATTTCAAGCAAACAGTGTTCTTCTTTAAAACCTTGTCATTAAGTGCCCTTACCATATTCGGGGTTGTTTTTTGTTTTTTTTTTCCAGATCTGAAACGGTTGTTGAGAGAATGTTGTCTAACTGGATGTCTATTTGTTTATATCAGTACCTCAAGGTAAGAGTTGAAGTCTGTTGCCTGTGGGGTTTTTTTTTAAATCCGTAACACTTTAAAAGGCTGCACTGAGTTTGTCTTTTGGTTTTGCTTTATTTCATTTCCTTTCCTCTGCATAGGACAATGCCGGGGAGCCTCTTTATAAATTGTTCAAGGCTATCAAACACCAGGTAGAAAAAGGCCCAGTGGATGCCGTACTGAAGAAAGCCAAGTATACATTGAATGACACAGGCTTGCTGGGAGATGATGTAGAGTACACACAGTTGGTAAGCAAAGCATGATTAATAGATTATAAAATCCTTTTTTTATGTAAAATTCATTCCTAAAGTCTTAAGTCTGTACACAGTTTTCTAGACCACTGTGAACTGCATTGAAATTCTGGTCATGGGCAGGATTGTCAGTAATTTGACCAAAACAAGTCTCCAAGCAGGAAAACAGAATGATAAAGTATTTTCTAAAATAAAATTCAAATCCTGCCAGTGTGGAATCCATTTCAATAAATCCTTTTCATAATTTTCAGTCTGTTTGAAAAGTGATGTGGCTGTTTGGCTCTTCCCCTTTTCCCATCGAAATTCATTGGCAATTGACATTTGCAGAATTCTTGCACTACTATTGTGCTTGAACTTCATGTTTTCTCCCTTGTGATTGCTGCTGATCAGCATATCGAATATCATTTTAGAGATCATGTTATTAGTACAGCAGGTTGTGCTTTCTGCAGTCCTGTGAGATGGCTCCACAAACTCCAGAACAATTTACGAACCTCTTTCTGCATTTTTTTCTGTGTGAGTCAAGATCTCCTGAACATGGGCAGCCCAACTGGCATTGAAAGTTGTTTATTTCCTCTTAGGGAAATAATTTCCTACAGTGCTTCTACAGCCAGTTCTGGGGACCTGTGGTAGTTGCTTCAAGTGGGATGAAATGGACGTTCCCGGCAAGGGAACTCCCCCTCTGAACTCAACTTCCCCCTGTATCTGATCACCAGTGCCATGGTCCAGTTCTTTTCTAATATGAATTCTTCTTTAATTTAATTCTGTTCACTGTCAGAAATTTCCACCACTTTTCAAACATACTCCAGAACACAGATTCACTGTCCTTTGGAAAAACTGAAGCAGCCCACTCTTTAGCTCTTCAGGGAGTGTAAAATCTAGTTTTATTCTTTCTTACAGTCTTGCTGGTTTTCTTCAGGATACAGTGTAGTGAATATCAAAGATGCACAGACTGTCCTTCAGAGACATGCTTTTTTTTTCTAATTTCTTTTTTATTGACATGTTAGGAGTCATTTATTGTCGTCTTCAGCTGAGAAAGAAGCAGTGGCATATGCACTTAAAGAAATTTCTTTATAAAAAAAATTTAATAAAAAGCTTTATTAAGTCCCGGGCTGGAAAAAAAAAAATCACCATTTTATGTATTCTGAAGGGATGCTGATGGGAGGGATCAAGTGAGGAGAATACTGTAGAACTTTCACTCACGGAGTGGATTTACCAGACTATGACGTTGAGTGCCAGAAGGAAGAGTGTGTTGGGCAAGAAGAAATTTTAAGTTCGACTGATGCTTTGTGGATTAGTTGAGTTACTGTCTTTATATCTAAGCCAAAAATGCCACCCACAGAAAACACACTGATTGGTAATTTCTGTAATTTCTGTTGTGTACGGAGACCAAAATTTATGTGCACTGTACATCATGTAAGACTTAGTGGCAATGATTCTTTATTCAGTCTGTTTCTTTTCATTAGAAAGAAAAGCCTGCAATTACGCTAAATGAAGTGTGAAAGCAGAAAATCCATGTATGCAATCAGATGTGGGCACAACATGCATATTAGCTAGATATTAAACATTATAACATTGTACAGTAGCAGCATTTGGTCCAGACTTACCGACTTAATATTTCCCATCAAACCAATATTTTATGTATGTGCATGTGTGGAAGTTGATAAGATGTATGTATATGTGTATATATGTATGATAAAAGATTATGAAGTGGGTACTATGGCCTAAGTTTTTGGATCTTTGGCATGATGATGATGTTGTGGTAACTGAACAGTTAGGGAGCATTTGTGCACCAAAGTAGGTTAAAGCATGAGTTAATTCCTTCACATCTGCCTGAAAGTGAGACAAGGTGGGTAAGTACAGCATAGAGGAGTTGTCTGCTCTCTAATTGTTCTTATTTAAAAGATGAATCTGTTTTGCATCACTGGTTACGCTGACATGCTGCATACTGAACCAGCAGCAAAATCATGTCTAATTACCATAAAGCTAATAGGAAAAGGAAGGTGAAATCTCATTATTAGTTTGAGAGTTCTGTCAAGGGACAGTGCAATCATGTTTAATTTGACTGCCAAATGGCATAGCTTTTCTACACTGTTTCAAAATACTAGCTATGCAAGTTTATTTTGAGATCTGACGTGATAAATTCAGGAATTATGGTTGGCAGGACCATATGTATCTGAGAGCTGCAGTGCTTCACATATGCTGGCCTCCTAAGTTACCTGACTGCCAAAAGATCTACGAGGGCTCTGAGCTGTTGTACTGATTCAGCTAGTGAAAGAAAGAGGTTTTTCATAATATCTATTTGGGTTTTTTGACTTATTTTTTTTCCTTCTGGGGAGCTTTTCTGGCCATGGTTTTCTTATTTGCTTTTGTTTGTATTGAAACTGACACTTTCATAGCAGAGGTACTTTCAAAAAAATTAGTCTAGATTTAGCAAATTACAAGTTTTCAAGAAATTCTCTATAACATTTAAAAAGTTATGTTGATAATATCAGAAAACAGTAATATTTTAGAACTGGCATAAGCTACTTAAGTGTATTCCCTGGAGCTATTAGAGTTATTATGACAACAGTGAGCAGTAAATGAAGTTTCCTAACACATAAAATGATAGAAATTACTCTTATATGTACGTATATATGTGTGTGTGTGTGTGTGTGTATTTAATGAACAGCTGGTCACAGGAGGTAAAGTCTGGAGAGCTGAACGACTCACTGCTCATCAGTTGAGCCATGTTTAAGTACCATATGTAGAAGTAGTCTGCTCATCTTTAAAACCACGGCCATGAAGAAAGCATAAAGGAAGGCAAAAGAACATTGTATTCTACGAATTCAACAAATGCAATTCAAATGATTATTGGGAACTCATGAAATTTGGGCACTGCAATACTTGGGGTTTTTTATATTTAGAATTATCAGGTTAAATGAGAAGCATGTAACGAGTCAGTGGTCCAGCTGCTTTGTTCTTGTGTGTTTCTCTTTAATAAACTCCCAAGACTCAATAATATTAGCATATTAGACATGACTAAACCTATTCTGTATATTTTCTGTTTTTTCATAGAGGGAGAAATTAACTGGAATTTGTGATAGGTGGTTGGCTGCATAACAGCGAAAGATCCTTCAAATAACCCCTCAAATAATCCATACTCCCATTGCAAATATGTGTTGCTGTGCAATAATCATTGCACGGCGAATTTCAGATACTGTTTGCATTTAAATCACCTAGAAAAACAGATTCAGAGGTAATTCAGCACTGATTTGCCTTAATAACCATGTACATTCTTCTCTTCACAGACAGTTAATGTATATGTGCAAGAGGGAGGAAACGATTCCATACCTGTGAAAGTGCTGAACTGTGATACTATATCACAAGTAAAGGAAAAGATAATAGACCAAGTCTACCGAAATCTGCCGTGTTCTCAGTGGCCAAAAGCTGACAGTGTAGTTCTTGGTAGGTAGTTACTTGTGATATTATATTGAACAGGTAAGACATGTTGTATGACTTCGTATTTTCTCAAAAAATGTCTGTAAGAGGATTGTATTGCTTGGTTATGGTTTGGTTTGTAGTTTGTTTGTCAGGGTTTTTTTTAAAAAAAAAGATTAATTCATGTTCATGCAAAAATACAGCATTTTGCAGCAATCTTAATATGTCTTAAAAATGAATGTTTTCTTGCAGAGTTAGTTTTTCTTGACTCTTAAAGTTTTGGTATACTGTCATAAGCATTGCAAGAGCCTGTTAATGACTGTTGGCACAAATGAATTCATGTCTGACAGAGTCAGTATCTCAGGTACTAATTAATGTGATAATGACAGCATGGATAATTAACTGATGCAGAAGTAATGATGCAATTTCAGAAACTGGTACTGATTTTTAGCTGCTTTTATGATGGTTATTCAAAAGAATTATAACTTACAGGAACTGCACTTTTAGGAGATGATGTACTACCTAGTCTCTTAAAATCATCCTCCCTGAAGGCTTTCAAAATAGCTATTCTCTTCTTGACAAAAGAAAAAAAAAAAAAAAGGTGTTCCTTAAAAGGCCTAATAATCTGAGAATAAAAGCTCCAATTAGTATTTTTTTCAGTATTTTCATTACTGCATTAATCTGAAAGTAGAAGATGGAATTCTTGCTCTTTGGAAAATCCTAGTAAATCCCCTAAAAATGTCTTTTCTATTCCATGAAATCCTATTCTCTTTTGGACCAAAAGCAGATCTTATTATATATATTTATTGAATTCTATGTGAAGGAATTTAACTTTTTATGGAAGATAATCAGAAGTCATATGTATGGTTAGGAATAGATCATGCAAACTTCTGTAATAAAGACCAAATGATTAAGCAATAAAAAACACACACTGGGGCATGTTCTACATTACTTCTTTTGATGTTCCACAATGTGTCAGTGGGTCTGTAAAACATTCTTGGAGAAGTTATTTTTGCACATGGTTAAAAACTGTTTTTTCTCACTTTATTTACCCCATAGAATGGCGTCCAGGTTCTACTGCACAGATCCTCTCAGACTTGGATTTAACATCCCAAAGAGATGGCAGATGGAAACGCATCAATACACTAATGCATTATAATGTAAGGCATTTCAAAATAGTTGTTCCTGCTTGTTATCTGTTTTCTTGTAATAAATAAAATCTTTGTTTTTAGAGAAACTTCAGTGCTTCATACAGGTTCCCCCAAGAAGTTGTGGAAACCCCATCTCTAGCAGTGTTCAAAACCAGGCTAGAAAGGGCTCTCAGAAACCTGGTCTAGTGGAAGATGTCCCTGCCCATGGCAGGGGAGTTGGAAATCTTGAAGGTCCCTTCCAACCCAAACCATTCTATGATAAAGAATCAAAAGGAAAACACAGGTCTGAGTCTAGTCAGTAAAAGGTTTGGACTGTGGAAGGCTGTGTCTAGACATTCTGCCTAAGCATTTTATATAAGAACACAAAACCTAAATGCCAGCACCTTGGTTTCCTCATCATTGAAGTATCCAAGTCCAAATTCCACTTTGAACATTCAAAAGCTGTTTTTGCTAGGTCTCATATTAATATTTTCTTTTCTCTACCCATTCCTTCCCCTGAGAATTGTCTTTGTCCTTGCTGTGCTGCTAAATAGATTTTGAGTTGGTCTGGATTGTTCAAAAGTCCAGTCAGGAGAGCAGATGTTGATGTTTTCATACTGTCTGTTTTAGGTTTCATACTGTGCACTCTACCGCGCACTTGCAATCCACTCATCTTTCCTTTTTATGCTATTTATTGCCTTCTAACAACAGTTAATCCTGATTGGAAAAGAGAAAATTTGGTTAGTATTCCTTCAGAAAACAGACAGATCTGATTTTTCATTATAAACCCCATTTTTGTCCGAAGGGCACACCACACCAGGTTGAGGAACCACTTAAGCCTTGAAGATGCTCCTCATACTTCAGTAATCTCAGAGGAGGTGTTGATGGGATCTCTTACTAACAGAGTGGGAGGGAGTCTGTTCTGAATTGCAGAGCCAGTTGCCCAAGAAGCCTCAGCAGATAAGCATTTGTCATAGACTCCCTGCAACTGATGACAGAAAACCACAGGTTAGGGTTTAAGAAAGAGGCTCAGCAGTGCGTGGTTCTTTCGAAGAACATCTGTTGTTTGTATTTTCAAAGGTCCGAGACGGTGCCACACTCATCTTATCGAAAATGGGAATTTCCCAGCAGCCAGAGGATAATCAGCAAGATGTCCCAGGGGAAAGTAAGTATCTTGTGGCTTCCCTACCTCCCAAGATGACTAGAAGTCAAAACCCACAGAGTGATGCTGCTGTCTTGATTTTGTTTATCAAGCACTTCCATGGAGCTAGATATTCCCCACCAGACTATATAGGGTTTATTTGTTGCGTGTTACCATTGTACACTTGTAATTTTCTTTGTTCTTTGTTCTCTTTATAAAAGTCTTAAATGCTAGGACTTTAACTATAATTGTGGTGAGTCCATACCCCAACTTAATAGGAAGCACTCTTATTAAACATTTCCTTCCATATTTTGTTTTTTTTAATTACACTACATCTATAGTCAAACTGTACATTTCATCTTCGCAGAGCTTTATCTCTTTTTCTCCTTCCTTCAGCCCTTACTCATGTTCCTCTTCAAATTTCTTTTCATTTCTTATTAGACTGAGAATTAAATGCAGTTTTCTACATGAACCATGGTGGAAACTAGCTCCCCTCTCTGTGACATACTGGATCTGATGTAATATTTTGTAGCATTTCTTACAACTGTGTTGCCTTGCAAACTCATCTCTGTACCTTCAGATTTGGTGTCTCCCTTCCTTTTGAGTGATGTTTTACCAGCTGTGCTAACTTCTTTTTTCCCCAGGGCTTTTTAGTTGGCTTTGTTCATTCCATGCATTTTATCTCTTTAGATGCAGCGTTTTTCACAATTCCTTTGCTCTTTTTGAGGTTTTCAATCCTCTGTAAGTGAGTGTCAGGAATTTCCTTGTAATGTTTCTTCTCTTTCACTTCACTAATGCATCTGTGGCATAATTCTTGTATTGCTGTCTGCTACAGTATGCTGGACTTTGCAACACAGAAGACAACCTGATAGCTTGCAACACATCTTAAAAGCTTTTACTTTTACATGTTAGTGCTCTGTCTAGACCAATTTTCTATCTTTCAAATATCTTGAGACACAATATCCATTACAGCCTTGAATGCACTCAGACTTTTATGGAAATATTTACTTGCAAATATAAGTTCTTTGTCACATGTATTTCCTTTACTGACTTCAAACGTTCCATTTTTCTGGAGTTTTTTATCCTTTTATTCAGTTATTTTATATGAGGTAGAAGTTAGATTTATGAAACAATAATTGTTGAGATCATTCTTACTCCCATGAACTCATTTGATATGCTTTTCTGTCTAACACTGATTGCAAAGGCCATTACTTCACCTAATAGTTTCATTCCTTTAAACAGATTTACTGATCTTAAATTTAATAGGTTTCAAGGGCTGGGCAGTCAAACAGCTTGGAAATAATATGCCAGAAGTGAACATTTTTCAAGAAGATGGGTCTCAGCTGATAGCTCTGACATATATGGCTATTTAGCAGAAAGGTTCAGACTTTCATTTCATTTGTTTTGAGTGTTGGACAGGAAATTAAGATGGGCAGAATTACTTGCTGTTTACTTTTTACTCTGTCCTCCTGTATTCTTCCATTGAGACTTTTTCCAACAGAAAGAAGAGTCTTCTAATGGCCTTGTCTACACAGCTGCTGCTATCCTCTCACTTTATTGCCAACACCTGGCACAGCTGGCCAAGCAGTGACTGTTGTGTCACAGCAGATGCCAACCCAGCATGTTAACTTAAAAAGCCATCCAGTTGAATACAGAAGGCAGTGGAGTGCAGGGGAGGAGCTGATTCCTAGTCCCTGTTCAGTTTGGGTTGCACTGGTGGCTGGGGCTGTAGTCACCTCACCTCTGAAGAAGTGGATTGGACTGTGAATGGAGCCTGGTGGTGCCCTTACTTTGCTTTGCTTTCTTAATATAGAATAGTGGTCAGCCTTCTGTTCTGGACTCCTAATCTTCATCCTCCTAAACTCTCTACTCTTGTTGCAGGCAGTAGAGGACCAGACCATGTGTTTTTCTTTTTTCTCATGGGTTGCGTTTTTTTCTTTCCACTTTCTCTGGAATTATATCATTAGATGTGATTCAGTATGATGAAGCTCTTTGAAAAACCATGATCTGTACTCCAAGGTGAATTCCTTAGTTATCTGTGTGGCATACTAAATTGTAAAGGAAAAGCAGATTTCTGGGGACAGTGGTGTCACACAAGGGCTCTTGTACATGAGAGAAAAGTCTGCAGAGAATGCAGATCCCAAAGTATCAAGTGGAAACAGCTTCCACCATGTTTCTTCTCCACACCCTGTCTTGCACCATGGTAGTGTACAAATTTGGGATGACAGTGTTTCATGCCAAGCTACCCTGCTTTCTTTAGCAGTGTAAGGTCCTCAGTGCTATCTGGTGCCAACTCATTCTGTTGGAAAGCTGTAAATGTTACAAAGCTGGTACAAAGTGAGAGCCTGCCACGACCATGATTTGTGAGACACTGTATACAAAAGGGAGAAGAGAGGATCAGAGGCTTCCCGTCCCACACATACAGATGTATATGACACAGGGATTTACAGGGTTGGAATAAAGAGAAATCCTATCCTGACGATGAATGAGGCTTCTGACGAAGTGGATTTCCTTTTATTCAGTCTCATTAACTTGCACCTTTTGCATTGAGAAGTGTCAGCTGAAGCCATTGACTGTCAGCCAAAGTAGGAGGCTTTTCACTGACTGAAAATGTAAAACCATGTTCAGAGATGTTGCTCTAAACCCTGGCATTGCTTCCATGCTGCTTTTATTCAGAGCTTCTAACAGGAAGACACTAGAAGCTGGAGATTGTGACAAATTAAATGCAGCATCTTTTGCTTCTGGAGACAATAAATGCAGTTACTAATTTGTATCAAGAAGGAGAATGGTTCCATTGATTTTATTCTAGTGTTCCTGTACTGAGCTATAAAACAAAACAACACGTTTGTTATTTTGGGTGGGTTTTTTATGTTATTTGGTTTTGTTTTGTTAGGGTTTTTTCCTTTTTAAATTCTGAATAAAAATAGACACAGGGTTGAGGATCAGCAATACTAATTAGCAGATCTGTTAGGGCAGCCCTTCCTTCATCTCCATGGAGCAGTATTCATGGGGTAGAGGGACTGGAAGGAAGATATTTTACTGCAGGTTGCATAAGGGGAAAGGGGCTGTATTGCCTGATGTTTACATCATAGTTCCTACCACTACAATTAGTCAGCACAGTCTATTTTTGCCATTAGCAACCCCTCCACTCCTTCATGAATTATTTTATATTGGCCAAAGAATGGCAAGGGTCAAGACAAAGAGCTCAGGGGGAAGCGTTTGACCCCCTGGACACAATCTTCTCCCTGCTTACAGCTTGATGCATAGTGTGACTGTGGAGATAAAAAGGCGGTATTTCCTTCTATCTTCCATTTTCTTCACTTCCTACTTTCTCATTGAGGAAAATATTATCTCATAGAACTGTTATTTTCTCTTAGCAACCATATTGCTAACATGTTTTGTTGCTCCATGTTCTGAACTTCTCTTCCTCTTTCTTCCTGCTATTTATAGCAATGAAGTGAGATATTCGGGTTGCAGAAGTTCATCTGGTTGAGCTGTAGTCTCTTAATCCTTACTTTCCTATGAAATAACTACTACTCCACTAGTAGCCAATTCTACTGTTGCTAAACAAACACAGAACAAACAGCTTCATGAAAGAGCCTGTAATCTCAGTGGAAACCCCTTCAGTTGTTTCCTCTTCTGTCCAGAGTTAAACTGGACCATACACCATCAGGAGGGCAAAGAGAGAATAAATGCCTTTGAATCAAAGGAGGAAGCAGGAGTGTACCAAACAACTGATGTAAGGCTGGAATATAGCTTCTGGTCTAACTGCATGATTTGATCTGTTAATTTCCAAAAGTAAATAACAGGGATTGCAAAAGAAATTCCATATTTCATGCCCAGCAGTAGTTCTTACAGTACTGGCAGATGATTGCCATGAATGGCATCTATTGTGAAATCACAACTGCTTCAAAATAAAGTGATAGCTTTTATTTTTTCTGGCTTCATTCACATGAACTTCCAAGTTGAATTAAGGACTCTCAAAGGACAATGTGATTTAATGTGGGATTTATATTTTTTCCCTACCTTGTTAAAAAGAAGTAAAGATCCCAGAAGACTGCACAACTAATGCTTTTCATAAGGATATATAAAGTAGATTCAAGCAAAAGTGTTGGCTTTGCCAGATTACACTTAAATGTTATTTTCCCCTGTGATGCAAAATATTGAATGTACATGCAAGCTGGGAAATTCAATGTAGCTGTTGAGGATCTTAGTTAATAAACCATTATAGTCAAAGTTAATGCAATTAAAAACAGGTATTTTGTGCTGTAACTGGGATTCACTTATGTTAGACATGTATATTAAAGCATTAAACTTAGCAGAATGCAAAATAATTTGTACAGTGTGGCTGAATCACAATTTTTATGGGAAAAATAACTTCCATATTTTTAAGATGTCAATGATTTTAAATGTACTGATTCAATAACTTGCACTGGAAAAGTGCCATGATTTTAGGGACTATGCCAAATAGATGCAAAAGTTCAGGAATTAAAGGAAGAACAGGCAAACCAGGAGATTTGAAAGTGACACAGAAACTCTTGTCAAAGAATATTAATTGCAAGTTAAAATAATTGTATAATCTCTTTTAGAACTGTTTGTAACAAAAGTTTCTTAGGCGTGGAGTTTGTCTGAACAATACTGTTGATGCTGAGACACAAAACTGCTTTTATCCACTGTGGGATCATTGGTCCAGGCCCCAGAACCAGGTGCATGGCCAATCCCCAGGCAGCACAGTGGGGCACTGTGACCAGAGGAGCTGTCATTAGCATCCAAGTGCTTATTCCTGTTTCTGCTTTACTGTAACACACTTGATGTGAGTCTCTCTCTCTGGTTTAAACTATGAATACAGACAAACAAATTTGTAAAAAAATCTTATTATAATGGATATGAATTTGCTCCAGTCATTACCTTTGCCTGCTGGAGTTCATGTCACCTCAGTGAAGGAATGCATTTTTCCTGCACTCAGCTACACGGTCAAGTGGTGCTTATCTTATGCTGATAAAAAGAAGGTTTGAGCTGAAGTACCATACTCTGACCTCAGTAACTGGGATAAAGATGTGAATTGTAATGATGTTACCTAGAAAAAAGTTTGTACCAGGAGTAGGCTGCAATTGGTATTTCTGTGGTGGCTGTGGAGTCAGACCTAGCTAAGATTATATAACTTCATCATGTCTTTGAGAATTCACAAAGAAGCAGAGAACCTGATGGTGTGGACCTCAAAACATACACATACTGTGTTTACATGGCTGCTGTGATTTAGGAGTGTTCTACCACTCCAAGCCACGCGCCAGCTTGCTCACTTTCCCCTCCACCTCTCCCTTCCCTGCAGCGGGATGGAGAGGACAACTGGAGACACAAAAGGTGTAAAAATCATGGGTTGAGATAACAACAATTTACTGGAAATGGCAATAAGATAAGAAAACAAACAGTAGCATCAACAATACTAATGACAGCAGATACAAGAAAAGAAATCCAAATTGCTCACTGTGGAAACCCTCAACAACAGACAGTCCCTGACTACTCCCCCTGTCATGCTACTCCCACTGCTTCCTCCAGTTTGGAACTGGCATTACCCCACTGCTGCCTCTGGAAGCACTTACACCACTGGAAGGAACCCCTTCTTTCCAGAGAGGACTCCCTTCTCCCCACCTGTGACAATGACATGAGGTGATATAGAACAACCTCCATGTCCCAGCCATGACCCCTCTTAGCTACTGCAAAAATTATCCCTGTCCAGTCTTGAACAAGGACAATGGCTGAACAGGAGTTTTCCTATTGTGTCATTCCTTCCCCTCCCTTTGGTCTTGACAAATGAAAGCTTTTCCAGCTCTGTGCCACTGAACATTTAGTACTTGTGTTGTATATGTTGGACAGAAACAGAGTAATCTAGATCCTCTTGGCAAGAGGACAGGTATGCTAAGAATAGGGAACATGTACATATGCATGTGATTAGTTTTGTGTTGCTGTTTTGGGGTTGGGTGTTTTTTATAATTATTGCAATTACTGTTTCTAGGGCATGCACTCCTGGAAGATGAAAATAAGGTCTGGCATCTTGTCCGACCAGTGGATGAAATGGATGAAGGTAAATCAAAGCGGGGCAGCGTGAAAGAAAAAGAGAGGACCAAAGCTATTACAGAAATCTACCTGACCAGACTTCTTTCTGTGAAGGTAGGGCTCAGATGTGCTATAGTTACACCTTACTTCTGCAGATTTTGAGATACAACTGAGGAAATAGATGCAAATATTAATCATGCATTTGGCTGCAGTTTGGAATATGTGTCATGTACGTACAAGCTGGTGTTCAAGGCATCAAGTGATTAATATGCCCTGAGGAACATGACTGGGAAAGAGATAAAGATAACTCCTGATCAAAGCTGAGAACCATGATTACGTGATTGTCAAATAAGGATTTTCCTTGCAAGACAAAGATGGATATTCTGCTCTGTGCCACCTGTTTAGATAATATTTTGTTGCGTTTTCTTTTGAACTGAATGCTTTATAATCTCCTACAGGGCCTTATATCTCCCTGTTCTTGTATGTGATCAATGCTGTAGTAAAACACACACAAACAAAGTTTCCAAATAATAATAGTCCTTTTAGAGTATTTTTAGTGCCTATACTGCAGAATTGATCATGAGCAAAATATTTTTTGAAACATTTCTCCTTGGAGAAAGAATTTAGAATACTGTGTTTAATGACCACAAAACCAGGCTCCTTTTGTGAAAATGAAGGCAGTCTGGCTCCAGCTAAGGCCACTTGTCCAAGTGTGGAAGTGGATATGAAGGAAAGTCTTTGGACAGATGACATAGACTCAGGACATAAAACCAGAAAGATGTTTGCATCCCTTTTCTGTTAATAAAGCCTCTGTGTTTATATTTCCAATGGCCATTTTATAGATTATTACCAGTCTGGAGCTTTAGTGACTCATAAAGTATTGGTGAGGTTTCATGGCTGGGATCACAGCTACCCCTACAACCCAGGGACTGTCAATGTGCTCTTGCTGACAGTAGAACATTTTGGAGCTCCTTGCCATCTGGGTCCCTGCCCTCCTGTTTGGAGGCTGTCAGCCAGAGTCATGGTTGGAAAGAGGATGCAGCCCTTCAATGGTGTCTGTAGGGCCAATCAGTAGACTGGGGATGAACTCCACGTGGCCTCAACCGGGTCATCTCTAAAACAAGGGGACAGCCTCTGAGGTTGTCGTTATTAAGATCCAGGCAGATGCAGGAATCCAACCAAGAACACAGCCCTTCTGGACACTTCACTCCTTGGGCTCCATGGATCTCATGAAGCTGAGTCAGGCTGGGTGTCTGATAAGGCCTAAGTGCTTGCCCTTAAACAAAAAGGGCAAATGCTCTCTGGTACTTCTTCCTCTCAGTCTCCTTCTAAAAACTGTCGGAGAAACTGGATGTGAGAAGCTGAAAAATCAATAATTAATGGCTAAAAATTATATGCAAAACAACCTTGAAGTGTAAATGTAGCAACTAATTCCTGCATCTTCTGCCAAGCAGAAGGCACACTTTCTGTGCAAACCATAGGATCTCTGGTGAAGTCACAGCCTTTCAGTCTAGATCATAAAATTGTGCTCTAGAAGGTCTTTACTCTCCTGGCAGTTTACAAAGTCACTCCTCTAAGAAGTGTCTTGCTTTTTCTCACTCTTAGCACTCGGGATAAAGGCCATCAGTGATAGTAAATCCTTGAGTTCAGCTTGTAACACAAATGTAACCGATTTTTTAAATTTTGCTTTTAGGGAACACTTCAGCAGTTTGTAGATGACTTCTTTCATAGTGTGCTTAACTCAAACCATGTGGTGCCACCAGCTGTGAAGTACTTCTTTGACTTTCTTGATGAGCAAGCTGAAAAACATGACATCAAGGATGAAGATACCATTCACATCTGGAAAACAAACAGGTACGGTATGGAAAGAGTCATACTGCAGTGAAATAACAGTATAATTCCCAGGTACATGCTAGCACTCTTACCACAAATCAAAGTAAATTTCATTTATAATCCTCAGAATCATTTCAATTGAGGTAATGTGTTTGTATTATGAAAAGCATTCCCTGTAAGCCTAGAAGCTTCAAAAATTTAAACCAGTTTACCTACGGGATTGTCACTGGAAGATTGATCATGTTTTACTTTTTGTCTTTCCTCAGAGAAGGGGAAAGCAAGAGGCAAATGGGACTAGGTTTACCTGTCAAATCACAAAATCAAACACATTCTACTTGATAGTTTCTCTGACCTCACAGACATCTTTGCTTGCTATTTTGGGGCACTTAAGGTCCTTCTCATATGAGTTTTTCTGTGAGAGATGTAAAGACTTGGTTTTTGGACATGGGACCCAGACAAGCTTGTGTAAACATTGAAATATAAAATTAAACATCACTGTTGTGAGGAAATCAAAATGTAAAGCCCATACTTAATTTCATGTGATTTTCTTGTTGCAGAATATTTATTGTGTAAAAAGGATTATTCACCATTTTTCTTGCTTTGCAGCCTGCCTCTTAGATTCTGGGTAAACATACTGAAAAATCCCCATTTCATCTTTGATGTTCATGTTCATGAAGTAGTGGATGCTTCCTTGTCAGTCATTGCACAGACTTTCATGGATGCCTGCACAAGAACAGAGCACAAATTAAGCAGAGTAAGTGATTTGCATTCTACATCCTGACTGTGCTCATGCCTGACGAGACAAAGGGCATCCTCACAGACAATACCCATTCTCTGAGGAGATACAGCCTTGATCATTTCTCTTTAGTTTTATAATGAAGTTAACATTTCACCACTTAACAGGTTGGTGAACTGTCAGTATTGCTGTGTAGTCTGCCAATTGATACTTAGAAAAAGGAGAAAGTAGCAACTGCTTTTATAAAAAGCACGTTTAAGAACTGATTATTTCAAGTCCACCAATATTTATTATCACCTTGAATTGATATATTTGTAAAATTCAGCAGTAATGCCATGTGTAAACTTCATGTTTTTGAAGTGAAATAATGAATGAATATAATGAAATAATCCCACTAATGTTAATAAGTATCCAAATGTTAATATCTGTAAAGCTCGGGAGTATGTGAATATAAACGCTTGATCTTACATTCTTGACTTTATTTTTCTTCCTACAAATGTTCATAAATAACTACATTTTTGTATTCTAATTTTTTCAGGATTCTCCAAGTAATAAATTACTTTATGCAAAGGAAATCTCTAACTATAAGAAAATGGTAGAAGAGTAAGTGTCAACTCTTTTCATGCTTGTTCAGTTATTAGGATTTTAAGCCTGTGTAAGAGGAAAAGGGAATGCTGATAAAGCCAGCTGTCAAATATTAAAAATTTCACACCCAGGTGTTTATAAACATCCCCTTGGTGGTGGCATTGGCACAGTTGAAATGGATCTCTGTTATGATCCAGTGTATATTCTTCTCTGTACAGACAGATGAATAGATTTATTCAGGAGAAAATATGATGCTGTTTTCTGCAGTCAGAGTTGTTACCCACATGATCTATCTAACAAATGCTGCGCTTCCACAACTCAGTAGAGACCCAATCCTGAAAACATTTTCAGAAACTTTTTTTTTTCTATTCTGTCTCTGACTTAATTCATTTACTAATTGGTAATTCTGTTAATATCATGGAAGATCTGCCACAGAACAAAACTCTTCCCAGTTTTAAGACCCAAAATAATCATTATCTGCAGTTATAGATATGTTTCCTGTGGTATATTCCTGTACAATCAGGTATGATTTGGCTCTTCTGCAAAGGTAGTAATGTTGGAAGGCAGGATTCCCAAAGAAATCATTGGTCTGTTGTGGTAGAGTATCTCCTGTGTTTGTAAGGAAGCATGTTTGAAATAATAGCAAAATTGAAAGACAGAATTACCAGAAAGACACAGTTTATTTCACCTAACTGAAAATCTTTTCTAATCTCTTGCAGTTACTACAAAGGTATTCGTCAGATGGTGCCAGTAAGTGACCAAGACATGAATACCCATCTAGCAGAGATTTCTAGGGTAAGAATATAATCCATTTTCTTGTACTGAAATTGGAGCCAAGTGCAGCACTGGTTTTTGTTGTCTTCTCTTTCTATCTGGACAAATGGAGTATTTTGTATGTGCAAATATCAGATGAGTTATTTCATAAATCTCTGAAATACTTCTGTTTATTGTAGTCGTGCCTGTTAGACCTTTGAAATGTTGATTATTGAATGGAATCAAGAATCCTTATTGTCACTAATCTATCTGAGTTATTCAAGGAATAGAGCACAGTGTTTGAACTCTCTCTTGAACTGTGCTTTCTCTCCACAGCATATAGGGGATTTTTAGCATTGAGCATACTGATAATGAGTAGTGACTGAATTCACAGCAAAAATTAGATTCCAGAAATTAAAGAAGAGGCATGCACATTAAGTATAGAGTATTTTAGAAGTGTCTGTACAGGGGCAATACTGCTCTATGCTACATATGAGAAGTTCATCATGTGCTTGCTCAGTGGCACTTCTTGTGTTGTAGGTTATTTGGGTTACATGGAGAAGAGCAGAGTGGGGTGGTTGCTGTCTGGGACTTTGGTTGGAGACTGGTGGAACAAAGCCATTACAAAACCTTTAGCTTCGGTCTTGAAGGACCCTCTCTGCCTGCAGCTCAGCTCAGCTCAAGCAGGATCTTGCTTTTGAAGCATTCTACTTAATTTGGAGAACCAGGAGAGTCCCTCACCAGTCCTAAAGATGTTGTTTAGCCTGAGCAAGAAGGCAGTGTACTTACCAGCTGGTTTGCTCATTTGCTTAATTTAGTTGAAGAGCTCTAGCGTAAGGAGGATGTTTGGGGAATTTTTTGCGGTTTGTTTATTTCAGTGCCCTTAGGACCTAACATTTTGCAGATCAACATCCTCATGAGAGCATTTCTATTTTCAGTCATTCACTGCAAAACTCATCTGCCGTGACATTTCATTTTACAGTTCACTTTATTTATTACATGAATTAAGATGTATATAAAATTAGACTATTTGGTGATTAAAAATAAATTCAATATAATGTTTTAACATCAGCAGAATATGTTCTTCCTTTCTATTTTCATTATAAATTATTATAAAAATTAATATGGAAGGAGTGATCGAACACTGCAAATTTTGACCAGCTCTAAAAGTGACTTTTATAGAGTAAGGAAAGATAGATGTTTCTCTGCTGCTTTATCCCTTGGGTAATCATTTATGCCAGTAGCAATATTTTTCAATTCTTCATTTTCTTAACTAACTTAAAAGACTAAAGGCGTAGCTAGAGACCTGTAACCTACACTTTTGAATGAAGAGCATCTGTTCAGACAGGTAGAGCACATTCACTAAATAAGTTATATGTGTAGGGGGCAGGGGGGAAGATGAGGTAATGGAAGGGTTATTTCCTGCTTCATTTTAAGTCCTTTCTCTCTCTCTTTTCTCACCACATACCCCCCCCCACGCCTTTGTATCTTCATGATTCAGGTGGCTTTTTCCAAATGTGCATGTGCTCATGATATTGATGTGTTACACCTTTGCTGTAGTGAGGTGTGAATAATTTCCAGGATGTAAAAAGAGCTGAAGAAAGGATTTCAAACACGCTTAATGACTGTGTCTAAACTGATGCTTAATATCTCAACAACATGTAGTTTGTACTGAGTAAATGCTTTAGATTTCACACCTATGCTGCTAACAGATGTTTGAGCTGTAGCCTGTGGTTTGGCGTTCAAAGTTCAAAATATCTTCTACCTCCAATGCTAAGAGTTGTGGGCAGGCTGGAAAAATACCAGAGGGAAAGTCTTGATCTGAAAATCATTAAACAAAAGTTTTCTCACTCCTTTTCTATGCCCCAAGTGTCATTTAACAAAAGTTAAACACAGAGCTTGCATTTGGAAATCTTGTCAATTGTACCCAACAATTGCGCATATGCATAACTTTCAGCTGTGGGTGATCCTATTTTGACATGATTGCTTGTGTTGACAGGCACACACCGATTCCTTAAACACACTTGTGGCTCTACACCAACTCTACCAGTACACTAACAAATACTATGATGAGGTAAGTTATGGCTTTTATTTTCATGCTTTAATATCAGTGGTAAAATGTTATGAAGGCTAACACTAGTCTAAAGGAGTGACTTCTGGATTTGACTGAATAATCAGGTAAAAGCAATCCTGAACAAAACCTTGCAGTTATATACACTGCTTGGCAATTACACTGGTCAAGGGAATGTCCTTATAAATGAACAGTTTCATTATGGCTAGCTGGTTTTGATAGGGATAGTTTAATGGATAGTTTAACAGGATTTGAAAAAGAAATAGATATTAAAAAGCATTTCTCTTCAGTTCTACCATCCTAATAAGTAAAAAAGAATGTCACCGAGCAAAAAGTCATCAGAGTTATATGAGGTTTCAAGCCTGCGTGCTTTTTTATTAGGAACAATCCATTCAATTTGTTTTGCTTGTAGGAATTGGAGCTATGTTTTTTTAATTAGTTAAAATGCTCTAAAAACTTCCATGTATGGTACCATCCCTCTTTTGCCATGCCAAGTGAAGTGCCTGCCTTAGGCAAACCAAAGCAGAGTAACTGTTGAATGTAGCCTGATTCAAAAGCAAGCTCACAGCTTCAGTTTAAAAAGTTTCTTAGGTTTTTCACACCCTGTGGAAAGGGGGACAAAGAATATCCCAGTGTAGCTGGGCTGTGGCTATGGCTCTCCAAACTTAATCTGAAAACAAAAAGAGAGAAGGAAACTTTTATTCAAAGGTTTCCATGGAAATGAATGCCTCCAGAAAACTCTCAGAATTAAATCAAAGCAAGTAAGAACAGATGCCGAATCAAAAAGGAGCACAGCACATGTGAGCTCTATTCGGTTAGTCTTGCACCTCAGCACAGTTCATGTTTTCACTTATGTTTAGCTCTGAAGACAGTGAGTCTCATCCTTCACTGCAGCTGCTTTATACAGGAGCAGCCAGCCTGTTGCAGCTTTTAAACAGATGCAAGCAGGGAAAATCAAATCACCCTGGGAAGTCTTACAGTGATGGTCAGTGGGGGAAGCAGCCAGAGGAATGTAGGCCAACCCAATGGCATTCCCTCACCCCTCATCCCCAGAGCTAAGCTGGCTTTCAGCACCTTCCCAAATGTCTCCGTAGTTTGACCTCTTACAAAAACACTCAGGGACCCTGAATGACAGATGAACTGTAAATCCCTGACTCATCCACACCCCAGGCAGAGCCACCAGCCTGTGGGACTCCATCGGTGGCAGGCCAGCACACCCCAGTACATAGCCACAGCTCTTCCCTTCCATGTGCATCACTGGGTAACAATGAGGTGCATCTGATCAAAAGGCTGCTAATTCACAACTGTGGAGATAATCTGTCAAGAGCCATTCAGTAAAATTAATCAAGCTTATTTATTTTCCATGAAAATGTTTTAATTTGCATAAATTGGAACATTTTGCAGCTGCCCTTGTCTTTATTACTGACACAGTGGTTCCCAGCATGTGCTGTACCTTCTGCATCTCTGCGGGGCTTGACAATGACTAAGTGGGTACATTCTAATTGTCCACATTTATATGGAGGATATATTCACCAGTAGAGATAATCATGAATTATTTAGTCTAGATTTGAGGAGTTACAGCTAGATATAATTATTTAAATTAAGGAAATAATATCAAATTAAATTAGGCCCAGTTTAAATACTGCAATAAGTGTTTATTAAGTCTGTCTTGTAAAAATATTTTCACACTTTAAAAACAAATTCATTAAAATAATTATTTCTAAACAAATTTGCTCCAATGTTGGAAATGCACATGCTATACCAGCCCTTCAAAGTGAAATTATTGGCTAGATTCATTCTGACTGCAATAATTTCCACTGTCAGTGATGTTCAAGAAGTAATAAAAAACACAGGTAGTGACGGGCAAACTCCATTTTTCTAGTCCTTGTACTTGCAAGTTTATATAGTATTTAAACAGTGGTAAAGGTTTCTGCTTGATTACACTGTCAGGCTTATATTAATAAAGCCAGTTCTAGAAAAGGAATGGTTTTGTCATGTAACACATTCTTCTAATGGAGAAATCTAATAGCTAGTGGGAAAGTTTTCCTAAAGGATGGTGGAAATTAAAACCTTTCAAAACCTTTTGAATTTGAGCTGGGTAGCCCTAACAAACTCTATTTGAAGAAAAGACTTCTCATAACAGCTGACCTTTACTAGCTCTTGTTTTCAAATCCCTTGTGTCTAAAGAGTCATGTCCTCTTATATATATTCTGTACAGCAGAGACTGTAGGATGCTGGGGGCTCCTCTGGCGAGCTCTTTGCTTTCCTGAGCTGTGTGGTGCTGGGCCAGAGTGTCAGCACTTCTCAGAGAGAGCCAAAGGGGAGCTGCTGGTTTTACTCCTCATATTGCCTCCAGACTCAGGAGACCTTGCACTATCCTCCCGTGTGCCTGTGCATGGACCACCCAGGAGCATCTCATAACTAAAGCTCATGGGGATGGGATATAATTACTGATGGTAAATGACCCTTAAGCCTTGTAGGGTGCACTGTGAGTAAAAGCACTGTTTCTTAAACAGCTCTAAGGAAATTTTCCCCCTTCCTGCTCCATCTTGGAATGTAATATTTTACAAGATAAAGTACTAGCTATTAATTTGCTTGTATCTCAACATAATGGGAAACATTACAGCAACTTAGATAAAATAACAGAGACAATCATTTTTACTGTCTTTTTGTAAAAATAGAACATGGGGCCTAATAGATGGACTTTGGTACAGAGTGAATGCAAAAGATTCTTTACAACCAAAGAAGTATCAAACACTTGGTCTCGGAACTATGTCATACATTTTAAGCTAAATTATTCTAAACTTTCTCTGTTTATATCTTCCAGATTATAAATGCACTTGAAGAGGATCCAGCTGCACAAAAAATGCAGCTTGCCTTCCGTTTACAGCAAATAGCAGCTGCGCTAGAGAATAAAGTGACTGACCTTTGACTCAAAAGCCGCAATAAAGAAATCTGATCTGAAGATGTTCAAATTCATTCTTCCTGTTAAGGAAATAGTGTTCTATTTTTTAATGTGTAATTACAACTTTAAATGAAAGATTTCATGGTTTTTTGATAGCAGAGGTGTAATGTAAAGAATTTTTACTGTAAATTATGCTTCTAATTAAAAGCTGTGTTGTGTGTAAATGAATCTTCTGTGGGAAAGAGAGTCCTTTGGTTGGGGGCAGGGTGGGGGGTGGAAGAAGAAAAACCTATAGTTCATTTGATTTAGTAGAACCTGAGACATCAGCATTTAGGATTCATTATGCAAGTAAATTCAATACTATAGCATCCTTTCTACCTTAAGCAATATTTGTACTAGGAAAACAGTAACATACTCAGAGACACATGCAATATCCCCTTTTATTTTGATAACTGGAAATTGACTTCCACAGAGCTCTAAAACTTGGTCTGTGCTCATAATGAACACAGTGAACAAAGTGTCCGATTTCTCTGCAAGACCTAAAAATGGGATTTGCTATCACACAAGGTTCTAAATTTAATTATTTATCTCAATGGTGATGCACAGTATTGCACCCACCACAGATGGCTGTGAGAGAAATTAGAGTAATGTCAGTGTAGGAGAGTTCTACTGATGAAGTCTTGTTCGGTTCAGAAATCACTGCAAAGAAGGAATTAGTCCTTAAAACTTTAAAACTGTTATTATTGTGAGTTTTATGATATATGCTAATGTGCCTTACTTGTACTAATTCTGTGAATCTGATGAATGGTTTTGTAAAAAGAAGCAGATCAGAAAATAAGTATTTATGTGCTATTGAATGACTTTTGTGTGAAAAACATGACCAGCAGAATGCTTGTAATTAGCTGCTTGCCGAGAGTGTGCTGTTTAACATGATTTGATTATGTATAATATCCTATTTTAGAATGGTTCTGATGATTTTTTTATTTGAATCTTGGAACTGTCCTAGAAATACCATCACTTGTTTTTATTGTATCTGTGATGTAAAATACTAGTATGATATTGGAAAAATCATATACCCATCTATTGAAAACCACTCGGTCAGTTTTGAGCCTTGGAATGCTGCATTTGATTGAATACACACTATAATCCATAGCAAAGAAAATTGAAATAACTTGTCAGAAAGTGTGTGTTTACAATATAGGTAAGCTCCGTACAAATCAAAAAGTTAGGTACGTCTTCTTAAATTGCTGTATTGCACATCAGAGAACTTTACTTCTCTTTGTCTTGCAAGTTTTTGGCAGTAAAGTAGCATTTTAATGAAGTGCTGCCATCTGTACTCCTTAGTTCATTGTCCTGCCAAGCACCCTGACTCTGCTGACTCTCAGCAAGCTAATGCAGTGTCTGCCGCCTGCTCTCCCTGCCTGGTAGGTTGTCACACACTGACTTTTACTGTCTGTTATTTTTTTTTCCCCCATTTTGAAAATTTCCTACTATTTGTCAGTGGGCCTTTCCTTCAGCTTCTGAAAATCAAAAGCCTCACAAAGACTGGTTTCCTGCCCAGTAGGCTGTGAGCAGGTTTTTTTGTTTGTTTTGTACTCGACTTCTTGCATTTGTCTATAATCATTCCTGAACCTGCCTGGGCTGTAAGTTATTTTATACTGTTTAGGACTTCTACAGGAAGGTGCTTTGCCAGTTACTCTTTCATCAACAAAGGCATCCTAATTCATGGCTAATCTGTTTCTTTTTCATTATTTGTAAATCCTGTTAATTGTAAATCAAATACAATGTTGTTTTTTCCACCAAGTGTCAGTGGATCTTTACTGAAACTGGGGGGATGGGTGTTGAAAGGGTTTATAATGCTTCCTCTGGGAGTGATGGAGCAGCAGCGTCCATCAGTCTGTGGTTGGGAATGGAGGAGCACAGCACATCCTGCAGATGGAGTGCCTGACATCATGCCCTTTTTATTGGCATTTGCTCTGAAAAATGACAGTACTCTAGAGAAGCAAGGATGTAGTGCAACATACCAGAGTGAGGTCTTCTTGCCTAATCTATCTTGGGACCTGAAAAGACAATTAAAATACAGGCTCCACAGCACCTCTCCAGAGAGACCAGAAAGCCCTGCTTGAGCATGGAAGGCTTTCAGAGGGAACATTGTATGTCCCCCATCACCAGTGACTTGACACAGAGCAGCTGCAGGCTGTGGCTCTGGGGTGCTCCAGCTGGATCTTACCTGTTATGTGTGTGTCTGCTGGCGTGTGCGAGTTCCTGATGGATCCATTACTCATTCGTGGTGCCTTCTCTCACATCCTGGGAAACTTGCAGGCTATTGGTGCTGCAGTGTCGCCTGCCAGGGAACACAGAGGCAGATAACTGTGAGCAGCTGCAGCTACAAAGAGACTTAATGCCAGTTTTTCAGTTTCTCCAAGTCTCCTGTCCTGAAAGCATAGCATTGGAATTTGAATTGAAGAACTGAGCTAGTTTATTTTATTATTTCCCCTTTTGGCTAAGCTACTCCAGTGCTTGTTTTTCCACTCTGATGCTCTGTTTTGTCCAGGCCTAGTTTTCAGCTTCAGTTTTCACTACATTTTAGCAATCTGATTTTTAAAACCTTCATGCTCCTCCTTTGGTTTCTGCTGCTCCTGCCATCTGGTTCATCTACAAGATAAAAGGCAAAACCTCACTGGGGGTCTCCCTCCTTTTCACCCCTTCTGCAGCCCCTCTAAAGGGCACTTCTTGAACCACAAGGGTCTTCTCTCTGCATAATAGAAGTCACTTTACTCCATAGCAGCAGCTGTGAGAAAAGTTCCCTTGCCTGGACGTCTCCCTAGATGTGGGAGGCTGGTACAGGTATTTGACCACCACCAGCAGGTCCGAATCCCATTGCTGACAGCCGCCTCTCCAAGGGTTTGCTTGCCTCCTCACCAGCAAACAGGCAAGTACAGATCTCATATGATGGGACATGGTCCCTGCACCTGCTTGTTTAATATGTAATAACTCATCCAACTGAACAGGAATGGGTCTTTTTTGTCTCTGGCCAGGAATTCACTCTGTATTCCTTAGTGCCAGGTTTCCCTCTGACACCTTACTTGATCTTTTTGCTGCTCTCTATTTGCTATGGATTTGTAAGAAAGTGGTTACGGGTGGAGGGGGGGCCTTGGCTAGCTCACAAACATGAGGCATTCATAATGTCTCCTCAAGATGACTTCCCTGGTCAGGCTGTTAGAGCCTACTTGAGCCTCCCCCGTCTGCACCCTGCTGGGTTGGACACATTTCTCAGCCTGCTGAGTCCGAGCTGTATTTACATGCACTCACTAAAGCTGGCCTTCCTGGTAACCCTTTGAAAATAAACAGAATCATCACTATAAACAAAAGCATACAGGGAATTCAGGAATTCAAACTGGAATTCACAAATTCACAAACTGTAGTAACATGGGAGGATTTTTAGCCAGCTGCATTAAAGATTTAAAATGGCTCTAAGCTTGAAATTCAGCTGTCCTGAACTTACCAGCTCTGATGAGATTTTGTGGCCAGTCCTTTACCATTCCAGGTTCTCCAGCATTATTAGTAACACAACAATTTTCAGCTATAGTATGCCCTTGATGATATGTACCTACATGGCCTAAAGAAACCCAATCTCTGAATCTGATAGGGAAACCCTTCTTTTACATGCTTCCTAGGGTTGCAACACCTCTAATTATCCTGATAATGGTTCTAGTCTGGGTTCCCATTTGCACCTGAGCATGTGGTGTAACACGTCTCCGAGGAGTTCCTTTCTAAAAAATTTTATTTTGAGCAAAGATTGCTTAAGACTTTTCCCAAGTCTGTTGTCTTCTCTTAGAAAAAAACTTACAGGGGAAGTTGTTTGGGTTTTTTTTTCTTTTAATCTCTCTCTAGAGAACCCCTTCAGAGCAGTGAGACAGTCAGCTTCAGAGGTTTAAAGGATGATGTCTGCCTGCCATTTTTCTACCAGCCACTGACTTGAGCCCTGTGTTATTCTGCTTTACACTCAGAGGAGTTGAAATTTGGCACTTTGAGTCACTAGAGTTGAGGCACTGGAAATGTAAGCACCATTTCCATTGTGACTTGGTTTTATCCCTCATTCCAAGCTCAATACAGGCCAACTCTGTGCCTGAAGCTTTCCAGATTCTCCATCACACAAGCTTCTCTCTTAGTTGTCTGTTTTGTCAGATCTGCTTGGAGCATGGGATTCCCTGGAGAATGAATGACAGCAGCACACAAGCTATAATGATCAGTGATTTTTTTTTTCTCAGACTCTACATACCTAGTCCGTGGTTTTTTATTTTGAGAAACCTTCCTTCAGTTGATGAATGACGAGTTTGAAAGGTGGAATTGTAAACTAGAGCTGGTCTTTTAGCCTCCCTCTTTTGTTAGCCTTTGTCTTGATGGGGCCTAAAAGTGATGGTGGAATTCCTGGTGTTTGACAGTTCCTGAAGAACAGAAGGAAAAGAGACTTTCCAGACCCACAGTTACAAGGAAGTTTTCAAAGGTTTTGTTTCCTTGAAATGGTGTCCTCTTTTGCCTCAGGATCAAGGAACATTTCTCCATCCACGAGAGAAGAAAGTGGTTTTCCCTGTGCAGGCTTCTAATAACCATCAATGCTGTGAAAGATCACTGCCACTGTACCAGACAGTCAGGGCTGACTCCTGTCTTGCCAGTGCATACTGCTTGCTGCTGCTGTCATTACCAAAGAGGACAAATCCTACTGTCATTCATAGCCAGGCAATCAAAAGCTATTTCATTTACCCATGTATTCCTGTTTCTTTGCTGCTTCTCAGATAATTGCCATTTGAACCAGAAGAGTTTGAGTGCTTTCCCTCTTTTTTTAAGCTTTTAAAGAACCTATGTGTCTTAACAGATTGGATGCTTCAGAAAGAAACTATTTCTTCAGTGGGACAGAGGACAATAGATCTCACAGAGCTGTATATGGCTCATCTTAAAAGGAAATAAAAATCCCACCATGAACCCCACACTGTGTTTTTGAAATCCTTTATTCAGTGCTCTAATTCTGAACAATGTTTTTGGCTTATTTAATTGTCCTCAAAATTGAATGTTGAACAAAACTCACTTTTTTCTTTTAATCTACTGTAATAAGAAAGGAGTGAAATGAAAAAATGTATTCCTTTGATACCCTTAATCTTTTCTCTCCTGTGGCTATGATCCTATTCAGTAAGAGATCATACTTGCTAGTTGCAGAGCATGGACACCAATCCATGGGATTTAAAACAAACCCAAATCCATGTTTCCTGCAGCTACATCTAGGTCCATGGCAATGCTCACAATTGTAAAACTGCCTCCAGGACATTATTCGGACTATTATAATCATGGGTTTGGCTGCTTTCCTCATCTTCCTTCATGTGATCCTTCTTTGTGTGGGTTTTCACCTTGTGTTTCAGTGGCACTTTCTGAACCACAATGCTACATTCCTCTGAAAGCCCAAGGAAGGAAACAATCCCTGCCTGGATTAATCATGCACTTTTCATCCCCAAAGTGTCCCATGGGCACTCAGACCCGCCCAGGTTCACCTCACTGGAAAATTATAGAAGTGGATTTTTTTTGTGCTAGAGCAGAAAACCTTACTGAAATATAACACATTTCCATCTGTCTAAGGTAAAACACATTTTGTTTTGTTAATAAACACCTTACACACACATTACTGTTAATATCTAAAGTACATACATTCACACCTGATGTATGAATGGCCCTTCTTAGTTGATCCGAACTCCACCTAAAGTCTGCAGCACTCTGCCCTGGACTGGTGGCTGCACTATGCTAGCCTAAACTATAAAGTAACATAGATGTTAAGATCATTTAGCCTTTAGATAAGGCTAAATACCCACAGCTCACTTGCTTGGTGTGGGTGTTTAACCTCATTGCTCTTTTAATGGACTAAAGTTTATCTTGTGAGGCTGCTGTACAGTTATGATATCCAGAAGTCCCATAATGAGGCCTTAATGTCCAGTAAAGGGAACAGAAGGACTGCCACCACTTTCAGCAGCAGCAGGTTCCTCTTCTGCTCAGCTGTCAGTGTGTATTTCACCCGTTATATTAATCTGGTCTTATTTTGTTTCCTTGTGCACTCGAAGCAGACACAATCCTCTATTCGTATTCTGGCACATTACTGCTGGAGATGAGATCATCTATCTAGGTTTTGTGCTATTTTGGAGCTACAGGTTTGGTATTTAATAGGGTCATGCCCTGGTGTGCTTACTCCTCTTACAATAATATTCGATAGAGAGCTGTGTCAAGTTATGGCTTTGCTCACTGTGTGTGAAGATTCATATGCTGATTGCTTTGACCTGCCTATCTATAGTAAGAGCCTGTAACTGCCCAAGTACTATTGTAGCTTTTGATTTAAGTTACGGGTGTGATTTTATCTTTCTTTTCAGTGAAAGAAAGATTAGAAATGTTTTGTTTGCCATTTAACTGGAAAATGTTAATAGTTTAGCTGCATCTCTGTAAGAAAATAGGGAGAAAGAGGAGGTGACGTCCTTTCCCTGTGCGGTGGTTTTGGACTATTCTTTTTTGACATTAACCAAGACACTGACGACAAAGAACACTTCAGCACTGCTGTCACTGACAGACATACGTTTCTTTGTGGTTAATCATTCATGTGAAATAGCAGAGCAAGTTTTTTAATACAGAGATTGAATTTAATTTCAATCTGTGCTGTCCATCATTGTCTCTCTTTAGCAGATTTTTGAGATAACAGCATACACAATGTATCTAAGATTAGATTCTGGCTTTAAATATTTAGAGTCTGAATCACATCTATTTGTACTTCATTCCAAGGTTGAAGTAATGTGGAAGGACACACATTCCACAGTAGTTAAAACAAATCAGTGCACTGAATTATTCATTTTAAACTTTTCAGTTTCTCTTTATGGGCCTGCACCCACGTGCAGCTTGGGGTAAGCTGGGGATTGCCAGCTGGGCTGGAGGCTCTGCCCTGTACACAAAGCCCTGGCACTGGTCTGCCAGCCCCAGCCATTTCCCCACCTGCTGGGCCAGCTAAGGGCTGGGAGCTGTTTGTGCTAATGGCTCCTGTGGTTTTCTAGGAATTAATTCCAGGCTGGGCTTTGGTTAGCTCCTGTTTAAATCAAACTGCTCTCTGACAGGTGATTTAAGAGTCTCATCAGAAGATTTGCTCCACTACTGATATCCCAACTGGCATGCCTGCAGCCAAAAATTTTCTGTTAACTATCTGCTGGGAAAGGATGCTAAATTTAGCCTCTTGCCAGCAAGTGGCAAACCCAAAGACAAGTAAATGCACTGTGAAGCCTGAGCTGTAAGGCCAGGGAGTGGATCAGATCTCTGGGCCTTGCCAAGCTTCAATTTGCCTTGACAAGCAAGTAGCCGTCAAGACCAGGAGATGCTCTGAACATTGGCTGCAGCATTCCCCTGCAACATGGTCTTAGCTGGAGCTCTGATCTGGTTATTACTATGCTGCAGATGTTGCCCCTGCTCACCCTGGATGTAACGAAGCATATCAGGAGTTGCTAGTGATTTAAATGGACTCTGAATATCCCCTGCAATCTCCAGGAGATTTACTCTAAAATCAATTATATTTGCTCTAAAATCAATACAGCTAGTGCTTCAACATGATCAGCACAGGAGAGGAAACTGGAGGTTGATACAGGTGGCTGAGGTAGGCAGAGAAGGGAACCAAGCAGACCATTTATCAGGTTGGTACCACTGACCAAGTGCCTGCTCTGCACACGGAAGGTTGGCATTCCCTGAGCCTGGCCATTAGCCATCATGATTGTCATATGGAATGACTCCTGTCTTCATCCAAAAGCCTTGAAATGTTTTACAAATATTAATTAAGCTCTTGTGGGGTTGCATTCTGTTCCTGCTGATGCAACAAAAAAAAGAAAAAATAAAAAATGAAGGCAAAACAAACTTGCCTTAAGTTAGAGTACAAGTCACAATTGCACATCTGGGAATAAAACTTGAGATTCCAGATCCTTGGATCCTAAATTTAACCCACTGGCAGTGCTACATACAGAAAAATTAAAATTTATCCAGCAAAATTTCTATCTCCATGGTACAATTTTCCATGGCTTTGTAGAAAAAAAAAAAAAAATTCAAACATGAGGTTGAGATAGGAAAAACCTGCCTGGCAAGGGTGATATGTGTTCAAAATCCATAATTCAAAGAAAAACTCCCATCTCTGCTTAAATACATATAGCTGCTTGTTGAAAATAAGTTTGCCCAAGTTGCAGTCTGCAAACCATGGAGATTCAGCATTTATAAAAAGGATTTGTGAGACCTGGTTTTTAGTGTTTCTCAGCATGTAGTCTGACCCATTCTGTAAATGTGGGCACAATATAACTCTGCCAGGCTGTAACAAGAGAGTAACTTTGCCACCATCTACACCTGCCTAAAATGTTGTCATAGATGTGGATACATATCTGTAGGTGAAGTGTGTATTCCCAGAGGACAGGCAGCTGGACCTGACCACCTGTGGCGCAGAGCTTGGTGCTACTTAGGGACAAATGCAGCTCTTCTCTGGCCACATCCACAGCCCCACTGCAGCTCCCAGGGCTCTGGCTGTGCTCCTCACTAAGCAGAAGTTTAACCTGGGCACCCCAACCTGAACTGCAGAAGTCACAACTCTCATTCTTGCAGTAGGGTGCATTCTACCTCAACAAGCACACAATGATGCATAAACAGATCCTGGATCCTCCCAAACAGGGGTCCTGTGCATGCCCCAGCTATGACCAAAGCCCTGCAGGACACATGGTGCCACATCAGGAAGAGAGCAGAGAACTGCCCTGTGCTCCTCTCCCAGCCCAATTTCAGGGCTCAGGCTCACTGAGAATGTCAGCTCCAGCTTGCATTGCCCTGACAAAGCTCATCACCACACACCACAGTCCAGACAGAGCACTGCCACGCTCTGGGACGTGGTAGTGGGGAAACCTGTGCTTCCTCTCCCAGGACAGTCCCTGTCTCACAGGCCAGCTGAGTGCACCAAACAGAGATACCCAGGCAGCAAGAGCAGCCTCACCCCAGCTCACAGCAGCAAACTGGTGTTTGAGAACATTAAACCGGTTTTCTCAAGCTGAGTTAAGTATTGCCATGGTGCAAAACTGATTATGATTGGATAAATGTTTCTGTGCAGACATAACAACAGGAATGAATGAAGCTGACTGGTCCTACTGGATTTTGTTTGGGGGATTTTTTGGAGGAGAAAGCATTTGCTTGAGCTGAAGGAAACAGAAGATACTATTAAAAAGCAACATAAGTGATACAAAGAATTATATGGTATTTTAAAGATTTTTCCTTTTTCAAATTATCTAAAATGTCATTTAACAGGAGCAAGGAAATTTGGTTTTACAGGTACATAAATATACATGTAACTATATATGTGAGGAGGGAGTGTTGTATAACTACATTTAACTACACCGCATGCCTTTAATAAAACTTTCCTGTGGAAAACTCTTAGGGATTTTTAATCCAGGCAGTTAACCATAAAGTTTTCTCCATAACAGTAAATTATTACAATTGCCCACGGCTTTAACATCCCTGCGTTTTGCTCTCTGCTTTGAGTTAGATTGTGATGATCAATATTAATAGTCTCTGCTCAGATATGGTCACTGCAAAACCAAGATGAAACTGTCTTTGCCTCAGAATTTTACTGCAAATGTGAACATTATCAACACTTATTCAAGACATAAATGAGAAAGAGAACAGCTATATCATGAAAGAAAGAGCTTAGTTAAAAATTAACCTCCCTGCCATGCATCTAGAATATTTTCCAGAAGCAAATGTAGATAGTAGTATTGCAGAAAAGACAGCAAAATCAATGAATATTTGTGATCAACATAAACCTTGTCCATTCCTAACTGTTCTGGGGAGTAACAAGGTATAAAATTTTCTTTGTGCAATCACAGCTTTTTCACACTAGCTCTCAGGCATACTCACAACAGCTTTTTGTCTCCAGCTGTCATTGTTTAGAATACAACATTTGCCTAAGCATCTATTTAAAACAACAATATAACCCAAAGGAGCCAAAGTACCCAGCCCCTCCAGTGCCATCAGCTGTACTATATCAGCATGCCTTTTCTTCAGCTGTGTGGTTTTGCTCTACACACGGCGTGAAGAGACAGCTGCACCATGTCTGGGCTGGCCCAGGACATGTCACCCTCTGCACACCAAGGCTTTCGCTTCCTGGCCTGACTTTGATGTCAACTTAAAGTTCACCTCTGCTGCTTGACAGGAATTACCTCAAAATCTTTTGCTTGGGCTCTTTGATGGGATACATAAATGCATCTGCAAGGCAAGGCAGAAAACGTGTTTGCCCAAAAGAGCTGGCAAGGCCAGGGCGAATCTTTCAATAAACCACTGGTTAACAGCAGTAGTTTAGCTGTTTGAATATCAAGTGGTCTTGGAGAGAAGTGAGTCATTTTTCAAAGAGCACACTGAGCCACCATGAGCAGGAGGAGAAAGGAAATACGAATTTTTAAAGCAGATTTTGTATGACTCAAGTTGAACAAATTTGTCACTGAAATCAGTACATGGAGGCTTCTGCACTAACAACCCTCCAGAGATGGGACATGTCACATTTCTCATCTTCTCTCCTCAAGGATAAACTCCTAGAAGAGTAATGCAACAATGTGTGTCCACAGCTCCTCACTGTCACCAGGTAAAAAGAGAGCTTAAAATCAGGAGACAACATGACCCATGATCACCACAGGTTTGTCCCAAACATGTATTCCATCATTAGTGTCCCAGAAGGTAGAGATGCAGTTATGGTGGCCAGTTTGACCAAATACTCCAGGAGCAAGGAGTAAAAAAGAGAAAACTATGAAACAAAGGGTTTGGCAATATTTGCTCTCTAGGCCCTAAACCTTGAAATATCCTCTATTTTTTCTAGGTGTTCATTAAAATCTTAAGGGCTCACTTCTCAGTTCCAGAAGCTTTAGGAAAACACAAAATATCCTGAGTCTTGGGATGCAGTCTGCTGTGACAAGCTTGATCTCCAGCTCAGAGGAGCAGAATGGTTTCACTTGTTGCTCTCCCCTTTGCAATCTCATGTTCCCTTCTTACCCAAGAGAAGAAAAGCTTTTGCCACGTACTGCCACACTATAAAATGCCCAGAAGAAAAGAAGCCTACAGGCATTCTTGCATCCATTTCTTCTGGTCAATGTTTTAATGAGCAATTTAGCAGTTGTGATAGAAAGGAGATCACAAGTTCTTACACTGTCTTACACCCTAAAACCACCAGGCTCTGTTTCAGGAATGTTTTTCCCAGATTAATCAGTTCATTATCTCCATTTGTAGATTTCCATGATTTCTAGTAAAACCTTGGACCCTTTAACTGAACTTCTGGAGGTGAGCTGTTCTAGTATTATTTATTTTGACTTCTCCCTTGTTGCCTCAACAACAGCTTCTCTCCTTTGACACCCCTCATCTTTTCATCTTCACCCACCCAATCACTCTACACAGCCCACCTACACTCACATAAAGTCTATTTACCTCCTGCAGCCTCATCACCTTATACCTTTAGGACATACTAGCCAATCATTTCATTGGATTGTGTAAAAATTCATATTGGAAAGGACTTCAGGATGGCATTACCTCTCTCTGCTCAGAAGCTGTTGGACCTCACCCCAAGTACTGTGCCTGGTCTGTTTGTCCCATATCAATACAAGATACCTATTAACTGGAACAATACAAGGTACCTATCAACTGGAACCCATTCAGTGTAGGGCCACGGTGCCAGCTGCGTGCTGGAGCACTGAGCCTGCGAGGGGAGTCTGAGGGACGTGGGCTTGCTCAGCCTTCAGACAGTCCCCACCACCTAACAAGAAGTCATCAGAAGCACAGAGCCAGGCTCTTCATGGTGTGGCATGAGAGAAAGGCAACAGGCATTAAGCATAGGCAAACACCCATTTCATGAACTCCCAGATGTGGCCAGAAGAAAAATTCCATTTTGTTTGCATGGCACTGCCTGGCCTGCACTGCTGAGAAAATAAAAATATCTCTTTTTTAGTCTACAAATCTTTACATATTATGGCAAAAATATCTATTACTAACGTGCTACATCAGTCACCCAAACCCCTCCCCCCAGTCAGTAACAGCTTCAAAGGCCTAATTTTCTCTACCATTAAGTATAATGTTTACAGCAACACAGAAGATCACAGAGACAGAGTTAAAAGGATATTTGCCCTCTCTCATTAGCAATGTCAACACTGTCTCTTGGGTAGAAGGATTTTTGGCAAAATACTCCACCTGGAAGGTCTGAGAGTCTGAGGGTTTGTTCCCTAAATTTTTTGGTGACTGATTCCTATGAGATAGGAGAGGCAGAGGGCTGTATATGTACATCTACGTTTCTCTTATTTGGAGGCAGGCTATGTTTTGCAAATTTTGTTTTCCTCTGTTTTGCAAATGGGCAGTTACTAGTCATTCACTCTATGTTGTTTATAATTTTCTGTTCTTTCAGAGTAATTTTCAAAACACTTTGATTTTCTTTTCAGCTGTGAAAGAATAATCCAAAACCAAACATGTTATTCTTTGAAATTAACTTGCTCACTAAAGCTGGATTCCCTATAAATTTGACTGAAGTGGATGATTAAGAAGTCTTCTCTACAAATAATGCTTCATGCAATACAGCTGTAATGAGACTACAGTCTGATTATTTAAATGGATGAACATTTTTATTTACTGCAAAACCACTTCTGGCTTGTCCTATATTTAATACTTAATGAGACTTTGAAATCACAGTAGTGGTTTCACACATTTTTAGGGAGGTCAACTCCAAAAGCTGGTTGTTTCAGTCCTCAGAGTTGACTCTGGCCTTCATGTTCCCCTAGGGCACCAATTAAATTTAAAGGATGAGCTTTACCAAGAACCTGAACTTGGGAGTTAGCTTCCATATATTGCCCATTTTCATGCCCTGTGCAGAGCAGATGCAAGGTTATTTGCCCTAGTGGATTTCTGATGTCCTTTAAAGAGCTTCTAAATCTCTCTAGCAGAAATTTGAAGACATGCAATATATATGCTGGGTCTTCTTTAACAAACTGATATTAAGTTACACTGCAACTCTTTTTGACATCTTTCTCTGAGATCTGGTAAAATAGTTCTTCAATTATCTAATACTCTGAATTATTACAAAGGACACCTAAGATGAGCACCTGTGTGATCTAGGATCTGAAGGCAGGTTACTCATTGGAGTACAACCAGATGTCTCTACAGAGGGGAATTACTGGGGGACATTTTCTTGAACCTGCACCATGCCCAAGCCACTCTGTCCTACTTCTCAGCACTACTCACTCTCTCTGAGCTGGTTATGCCACTTTCAGTTCTGGGTTTGCTGTGGCAATAGACTGGGAAATAAAGTATAGCCTAACATACATGTGCTACTGTACAAGGTGGATATGCCCAGAAGCACTTTCATTGTTTGTCTCCAGACTCAGGTACCTTCAAGGTTGGGAGGCAATTGTGGTTTGAATGCTCTGCATTAGAGAACAGTCAAAGAGAAAGAAAATTGCCTGGCAGTACAAGAGGACTGAGAATGACTTTTCTGGTGCACTTCCATGTAATGACAGCAGTGAACAATAATGATACCCATGAGGGAGATGTGTGATGATCCTTATTGATTCCAATAGGTGGTTCTTACAGTGGTGGTGTCAGCTGTTCTTTTTTGGAGAAGGAAAGCCCTTCCTAGCAGATCACTTTAACCCTTGCTGATTGATCAGAGGAGGAAAGCAAAGCCTTTAGACAGGCACTTTTTCCTTGACTGTGATGTCACAGAACCAGAGGCCCATCAGAAAAATCCTACTCAGAAAGGAACTTCCTCACATTTCCCTGGATTTTTACTTTGTTTTGTGCAGATGTCTATTTCCCCTGCCAAATTCTCCAGCTTAGTGCATGTGAGACAGAAAATATTACCTGGATCTGAGAGAGCTGCATTCTGTAGTTCTTAGCTGAAGGGGTAACTGGAGCATTTTAGAGGCCAAAAAGTCCTACATGACACAAGCCTGTTGTGAAGGAAAATAGAACTTGATAGACTTTTTAGAGAAACTGATTTTTTACAGTAAGTGGACCAATGTGTACACTGGAAAAGGCTATGTACAGAGGTTGTGGATGCCCCATCACAAGTGTTCAAGGCCATGCTGGACTGCATCCTAAGCTACCTGATCTAGGAAAGAAGAAGTAAATGTCACTGCCCATGGCAGGGGAGGCTGGACTGAACAATCTTTAAAGGTCTCTTGCAACCCAAACCATTCCATGAGTCTGTGATCTATGAAGAAGTATTTCAACCTCCAGATAACATGCCAGAGAGCTCTCAATAAAAGTAAGCCATGTTCTTTTCCTGAGTATTAGCTGGTCCAGAATATAAATGCACTGAACGTACCTCTCTGTGTATGGAGGAAAGGGGAAGTGGAAAGGGAAGAAAAACTTAGAGATGAGCTGGGAGGCATCTTGCCTTTTTTTTCTGCTGGGAGACCAATCTGGCTTTCCTGAACACAAGCTAGAGAGAGTCACACAAAAGCAAAAGACAACAAATGCTGCCTCTGTTTCTAGTGCAACTATCTGCTGAAGAATGACAGATGCCTGCATAGCCTTATCAGACAGAGATTTATACAAGCATCAGGCTGTTTAAAGTTCTTCTTTTACTTGCCTTTTTGGCCAAAGAGTTAGAATAACATTGGAAAGGATTCCAGCTTAGTCAGCTGAACCAGACTTCCATTACAGACATAAACAACCAGATAAGAAAAGAGAAAACAGAAGACAAGGAAGTTGAAAAAAGGATATTCAGGAACACCACGGTGGATGTGATCTAGCCAGATTCTGGCTGCCTGAGCAGGTGACACCTCTGGGCTTCTGAGGAAGCAGGGTTGTCACTGTGGATTCCACAACCCTAAGGTGGAAATGTGGCAGTCTCCACCATAAGGCTGCTCCTTTCAGTCCATCTGCTTTCCTGTTATTGATGTTTACAGCCCCACAAATGCGGATGGGCCCAGTCACCCATGCTTTCATTATTAGACCCAGCATGCAGCACATAAAATTTTGTTCATTAATTCCCAATTGCACATTTGTATTATTTATTAAACACAGCCTTTGGGGGATACTAATGAGAATGTTGGTGTTTGCTAATCTCATCTTTTTTTCTTTAACCCTTTCTATACTTGTATGAACAATTTTGGATAATGGCTTGACAATGCTTATTTATTATTTTGGAGATTGAAATAAAAACTCTCATCACTGTGCCCTCACAACCTATAAATATTTCTTGCAGTTAGCAAAAAGAACCAGAATACTGTTTGTTTAAAAAGTATTGCTGTATTTCTCTGTTCTAAACCACCAGTGCCATTTGTACTCATTCCTGTACCAAGAGCATCCAATTACCTCCTTCTGTGAACTTCTCTGTCTTACCCTCCTTCTGAAATCAGTAAATATCATTTTTTATCAGTTCAACTTTAAAAAGATTTAAAGGACAGGAATGAAGGAAACTCTTGTCAACATGGTTTTGGGGAAATAGCTCTTGGCAAATACTTGAATTACTTCTAAAATTATCTTACAACTTTGATTAAGTGGGTTGTAGCTCCACAATTATCTTTGACTGCTATAGATCTGTTAAATTAATACAACATTACACTGATCTAAAAATTGGTGCTATATAACATAAAGCCAGTAAGGTAGAAAGAAAATTCTGGGAAACATCATTGCCAATAGAAGAGCATCAGTAAAAGGTTTCACTACTCAGATTTTGTTTTCAAAAGTGATGAAGGAGGAAATTGCAATTGCAGGGACAAAGACTGAAAAAGCAGCAAACAGTAATAAAAGACAGAGGAGACAAAACTCTCTGATTGCCTGCTAACCTGAGTAACCCATTCAAAAAACTGGTATAGACAAAGGATATTCTTCCTTTTTAGAAAGATCAAGGCAAGGCTAGACTTACTGAGCAAGGGAAAGGATACAAGAAAAGACTAATGGTATGATAGACCAAAACTGTAACAACAAAACCCTGCTAGGAGAAGGTTGAACAGGATTAATAAACCGATTAGGTGCTATAGGTACTGCTGAGTAAAGAGTGAAAAATTCTGTGGGGTTTGGAGCCTATTTTTAAAAAGAATGTTGACAAACTGAAAAAGATAAAGTAACTAAATTATTTGAGAGCTGGAGTGGAAAAGATTAGAAGCCTGGCCTCTTTTAGCTGACCAAAATGATGACCAAAGAGTGGCTAGATAAGTATTTCAAAGGAAAAAACTACTGATTTGTTAATTCTAGCACTGAAAACCCTATCAAGAATCAGTGGTGAAAGATAGAAAAGGAAGGAAGGGAAACAGAAGGGGGAAGAGGAGGAAAAACAGGATGGATGAAGGGAGGAACAAGGGAAGGGAGGCAGTAAGGTAGGCAAACCATAGAACCATGTTTTAAAAAGCAGGTCATTAAACACTGAAACAAACTACCAAATGAAAAGGTTTACTCTTCATCATTTGTGTTTCCAGATTAAGTCTACATGCTTTCTTGAACATGGTTTTCAGTGGAAAACAAAACATATGTTCATAAAGAAACAATTATCATTTCAATATAGGGTATCCTTAACCACCTGTGACATATGGGAAGCTACCTCAAATGGTCTAAGGACCTCTCCTGTCCTGTAAGTTATTTGTAAACTGTTGTTGGTAGTATTGAGATCAATGGTTGAGAAAAATTAGCTCAAAACCTTGTATTAGGCACTATTTTCTCCTAGTTAAAATTTTGCTATACATAAGCTGTACAAAAAAACCTCCTATGAACTGAGTACATGCTTCACAGTTCCTTGCTATACAATCACTTCATACACTGTAAAAATTGTCTGGTGTTTTCTTTGAGATGAAATGCTGAGGAAACCTGTTTCCTTTATGGTGTAGGGAAGAAGCTCAAAGTATGGCAGAGGAAAACTGTCTTTTGCTGGCCACAAAACATTTATGTTTTATGTTATCTGCAATAACTAATTTAAGAAAGGGGACAAAATGCCAGACAGGCAAAGGATGATTAGGGAACAAAAAGTGTGAGAAATAGCTGAGGTGACACCAAATGTCTTTATCATGACCCATGAGTTTACTCTGTTAATCCTGTTTTCCCCAAAGACTGTCTTGCTGAGGGTGGGGGCCAAGCAACTGGTAGGGAGCTTTGACCATTATGGCATCAAGGATCAGAAGGGAGCCTGAGGAGCATCTCTGTATCAGGGTAAGGTCAGGGCACATCCTTTTCCTCCTTGTTCTTTCCTGAAATGCACAGCAGAACATGCAGCACACAGTCTCTTTTGCAGCATGCAGATGAGAGGACATCGCTAGGTAAAGACACAAACTAAACTGTTGCACAGGGCCAAGAAATACTCCTCCACATAATTCTAGGCTGTAATTCAGGCATTCACATACCACTCCCAAGAGGCAAACTGTATGAGCTGCCCCATTTTGGCAGATGAGAGAGTTTAATGGCATAGACACAACTTCTTCCACACCAGTTAACCCCAGTGTCAGAGGCCAAGCCTGCACACACTGACTTTGCAATCAATGACACAGCCACACTGTCTTCAGGTTTCATTCCAAGTGAACAACATGTCTTTGCATTTATGGGGTTAATAAAGTTAGCTACATCCTTGCCTGGCATTAAACAACATATTTAGCAGCTATTCCTTGGAGCTGACCCCGTCTCTTAAATTTTAATGTTCTTGAGCAAAAAGTATTTTCCATTTTTCCAAGCACTGCATATTGTTCTTGTCAATTTCAATGAGTTATTTATTATCAACTTAAAATCTTTCTATTTTTAGAGTAAACATTTGATTTATTACAATTACAACAAGTAAAACTTAATGCATGTATTTGTGGTATATAATTTTAAATGTTGCAATGCCTTGAGACCTTGAAAAAGACCATATATGCTTGCTTTAAAAGGCACTTCTAGCATGGGTGGAATTTAAACAGAGTATGCTAATAAGTAGTTGTAAGTAATCAAAAGAGAGTTCTCTAGTCATAAAAGCTAATATTTATTACTGTTGCTATCACCATTCCTGGAGCCAAAAGTTACAAAACTAGATTTCCTAATCTGATTTATTCATGAATAAATAAAAAGAACCCAAGCCTCTTTTTTCCCTTTTTTTTCCTCCAAATGAATAAAGTCAAGTTTGTTCCCATCTTCTATATTTCGCCCACCTGAGCAGCTTATTGTACTACCAATGGAATGCAACAGATTGTGAAGGAGTCAAGGAGACATTTGAAAATAGATTTGTTCAGCCATACACTGCAAACAGCACATTTGTTATTGACAGAGCGAAAATAGACTCTGCAAGGAGTTAGCACTAAATGCAATTCAGACTCAGGAACAGAATTCTTGCCTAGATTTTACTTTCTTATTTTACTTGGGTATAATTAAGTTCACTTCATTACAATTGCCATAAGTAGACACAGAGGGCCTATTTTAAAGGCTTCTAGGCAATGAAAGACACCATTCAAAATCATATATTACAGCTCATTCCACATCATGCTTGTGACACCTTCACAAACGTGAAAAATCTTTGTTAAGGGAACAGAGAGATTGCAGTAAGAAGAGCTCAGACTGTTGTGTAATTAAGGTCATCAAGTCTCAGTGGACATCCCTTATTTTTTCACCTGGAAATATTACTTTAGAAGAAATTGAGCTTTTTAGCTCTCCTCTGATTTCTAGAGAGTTCATCATCCTGTGCAGCCAGTGTGTAAATTATTTTGATGCAACCTGGGAATCTAAGGACCCTTTCTGTATGCATCCAAGAAATTTCTTGAAAGAGCTACAGCATTTGTGGGAAATATCAGAATCATGACAGCAGTAATTTGACTCCTGGGAAGTAGTCCTAATTCATATCACCTAACTTCAGCTATCTAAAAGTTTCTCTTCAGCATTTACTTTCCTATGGTCCCTCTACAATTGGGAGGGAGGACAGGGCATGTCCAGATGAGTTTCCACAGAGATTCACAGTGGTATGGTAAGGTTTTAGATTAGACTGGACATCAGTTTCTGCATGGCTCAAGTTAGGTAAAAAGATCTGTAGCTTTTGCACATAGCTGTTTTGCACTCTGGACATCCACATTCCACATATCTTACACTTGCATTTTTTGCACAGACCCTTCTGTTTCCAGAATACAGTCTTCTCTGAACAGGCACCCAGGTACTCAACGTGTTTTCCTAATCAGTTCAGAAAACACATTTCTTGCCCAAGTCTTCTTGGCTGCACACCATCCAAAACTACACTGAGTTGGATTGTTCACATCCTCATTACTGGAGCTGTAGGCATTTTTGAGAGGAGAAGCCAATAAGTTATGTTTAAGTGTTCAGCAACCTGCTGATGGAAGGCAGAGCACTTGTCTCCAACCTAAGCAGCTATTACAGTTTGTTACCAGCTGATGGCAGGATGCTGTTCCCCACCACAATTTTCCAAGTGTCCCGTCAAACACAGAACTGCAACAAACACCTGAAGGAAAGCTGAATATAGGCAGTTTGGAATGTTTTGTCCTCCCACAAAACTATATCTGACTGTGTGAGCATCTGCATAGCTGCCTGTAGAAAGTTGCTCTGCTTCTGTGGATCAGACAAGGGACTTAAATTACCTGTTTGGCTCTTTTAGGAGAATCACACTTGTCCACAATTCCCAGGCCAGTACTGGCCTTGCAGAAATCTGCTAAAATGACCTCTTAAGACCTGGAGAAGGCTTTTTTAATTATTAAAAAAATCCGATTTCTTTAGAATGTAAATGAATTGAAACCGCAGCCAGCCTTCAAAGAGAAAGCAGGGTAATTACATTGCTACAAGGCAGTAGTTGAATTACTGGTGCAGAGGAATACTCATACATGTAACTATCCCAAAGGTAATGTTATTATCAGGCTATATGTGATACAAATGCTATTGCTATTGCTTCCCAGGCTTACTGCATTCTCCTTTCACATAAATAGTCTTCTATTTAATTCCCATTTTTACTGACTTACTACATCAAGATTTTCAGTCACTTCAGAAATTAATCACGTGAAAATCTAATACAAGTCCCAGGGTGAGGGGTTGGAGAAAGAGACTTTCTAGAGCACAGGATGACCCTGATCTTGTAATCAAGAACATTCTTCCTTCCCCACAGCTAAATTTTATTTAAAACTGGCAGTTACATTGTGAGGTCTTTCCCAACCTTAAGTATCATTTGCTCCCAGTGCACAACCTGAAAGTTTCACAGTAACAGTGTTCCTGCCATGTCTCTGGTGTGGCATTTCAAGTCTCGGATGTGCTTCTGTCAGGTAAACAACTACCATCTGCTTTCTTCTGTAAGGTGTTCACAGAAGCTTATAATTCCTTCTTCTACTACTAGATAGATAGATAGATAGATAGATAGATAGATAGATAGATAGATAGATTACAGCTATGGAAAAATACCCTTGGTAAAACAAAATTACTTAGACCAAGAAATACTGGGGACAAAAAGGGTTAGGATATGATTTTTTCTCCATCTGGAAAGCTTTTGTCTATGCTTTGCAATATCCTGATTTTCTCCAAATGGCTGTATTATATTTTCAAAATGACAAAAATCACAATAAAAATACAGGAAAAGAGCTATTATGTCTGCCCAGGAAAAAAAAATACAGAATAAGATAACCTCAGTGCAGATTTTAAACTTCTTCTACAAAGTTTTTTAATGTTGTCTGTAGTTTGACTTTCTGGATCAATAAAAATCATTTTGTTCTCTATTCTGTTTTCTTTGGGGGGGGGGGGAATGTCATGTAAATGTTTATCATGAGCTCAGACAGAAAGTATAGACATCTCAGGCACGACTAGTCCTTGTGGGGACGGTTTCATCATATGAACAACCTGAATCAAAGTCTCAACACTGTTGACAGGTGAAAAGCTTTTTTTCTCTCCACTTGCCATGTTATTTCCTTTCTGCTTTGCTCCTTCCCCTTGGTCCAGCTCTGGGGTTCATCTGAGTGTCAGGTTTTCATGGTCTGTTTTCACATCACTGTATCAACTGTAAGATAAGGTATTATCTATCATGAGAATAATTTTATTCCACATTGGGCAATACTGCATCACTTACTTTATCAGTTACAAAGCACTCAATGGCTTGTTAGGTAGGCAAATTAATCTGTCATTTTGGAATGGTTACTGCTTTATTTCCTTTTCTTTCTGTTTAAATGCCACATTGGTCTGAGTGCTTTCAGGGCCTACTTCAGTTTTTGCTTCAGTACAGGGCACACTGCCTGGACCATGATAACTTCACCAGGGCAACTAAACCAGGAACATGGTTTCCTTTGCTAAAAATACAATCAATACAGAGAAAACCAGGCATATTTAAAGAGAGATTCAACTATCTGACCTGTCCTGCAAATACTTCCTCTTTTGTCACAGCAGGAACCCACACCAGTCGCTACTCCTATGAGACATTTACATCAAGCTCCAAAGTTCATCAGGACCAATCTTATGTACCTGCAATAAGAGGAAACACTTCTGGGTGTTGAAAACCAGCACACAGTAACTGGCAACCTGATTTTGCCATCACTATGCCTGGGCTATCAGCCTTATACCTGGAGTGCTCTTGTTTCAGTTTCTCAACAACTTTTTGAAACAGACTGGGTAAGAAATACACTTTAAATGTCCAGATCAGCAGAGCCTGGGCCTTTTACTAATAATGGAAGAGCATATAAGAAACAACGGTCATAAGTTCAGCCCCTGGCTTTCAGGTGTCTCTACCATGCACTGATGTCAGACCAGCTCACACTGCTGACCTACACACCACCTAGAACCTTCTGTTTTACCAAGGATTTTCTCAGGAGAGGAAAGGAGTAGCATGCGTGCTGCACCATTGTACAGATTCATCTGCCAAGTTAGGGATCATAGAGCGATGCAGAGATATGAATCACTATGTCCTGAGGGTATGTGTCACGGTGATGTGCAAACCTCAGCTAGCTCCTCTTGCATTGCAGATGAACCCTGAGTCATGAATAGAGCAAGTGCTGTGTCCCTAGACCACCTGTGACAATGGGGTGGTGGTTGGGCTGGCAGACAAGGTTGTCTTTGTAGATGCAAACAAAAACCTTTTCCTGAAGCTGAAAGAAAATTGCAAGCAAGTGATTTTATTTCTCCCATTTTTAATGCTGCAAACACTGATTTGTGTTTGTCGTTAGTAAAGACTGCTGTGGGACACATGAAACTGGAACTGGAAGATCTAATACTTCCCATGCTGGCTAGAGGGACCAGACACCATCCAGGCGAGCCAATACAGAAACAGATCCTTGTTAACGAGGTGAACTGCAATCAAACATGATCATATTGTGAAAACCTCCAGGTCTAAAAGAGTCCAGAAAGGACTGAGCCCAATGTCAGATTTCGGGCTGTTAGACTTTACCCTAATGGTTAACCTTAGGGTTAGGGTTACTGCTAGGGTTAGGCTTCAGAAAACCACAAAGCCCAGAGCTCCAGGGACAATGCAAAAGGCATGCCAAGGGGAGCGTGACATTGGCCAAACTTTGCTCCCTCCTCTTCTTTCTGCTTGGCACTTGCCTCAGCCCAATGTCAGATTTTTGGCTCCTCCTAGGGTCTGGAGTACGGCTAGAGTTAGGGTTAGGCCTACAGATAGGGTTCTGGAACCACAAAGCCCAGAGCTCCAGGGACAATGCAAGAGGCAATCCAAGAGGAGTGCAACACAGCCCCAGTCTTGCTCCCTCCTCTTCTATTGGCTTGGCACTCCCCTCAGCCCAATGCCAGATTTTTGGCTTTTCCTAGGGCTAGGGCTAGGGTTATGGTTACACCTCAGGTTAGGGTTCATAGAACCACAAAGCCCAGAGCTCCAGGGACACAGACAGTGCGAAAGGCATGCCAAGGGGAGTGTGACACTGCCACAAACTTACAGCCTTCTTGTCTTTCTGACCGGCGCAAACATCAGCCCAGTGCTGTTTGTTTGGCTGCACCTAAGGTTAGGATTAGGGTTAGGGTAAAGGTTATGCCTAGAGTTAGGATTCAGAGAACCACAAAGCCCAGAGTTCCAAGGACAGTGAAAATGTGAACGGTATGCCAAGGGGAGCGCTACACTGCCCAAATTTTGCAGCCTTCTTTTCTTCCTGATTGGCGCTCGAATCAGCCCAATGCTGCAGACTGCACCGCTGCTGGGGCACTTACTGCAAGTCACCTGCTTGGACTCCAGGCAGTCAGGTGGTCAGCAACAGAGCAAGACACTGCCCCAACTGTGCTCCCTCCACTTCTTTCTGCTTGGCACTCGCCTCAGCCCAGTGCAAGATTTCCAGCTCTGTGTAGGGTTACAGCTAGAGTTAGTGTTATGCCTAGGGTTAGGGTGACGCAGTGCGTGGTTTCTGTGGGGATTTCACTGCCTTTTCCCCAAAACATCCCTTGCAAGATATTGCTTAGGTGGTGCAGTATAGCATGCTAGCATGCTTGCTCCTTCAACCTGTGTGGCTTTTTAGGTGCAGATCTCACACACATGCTCAAGTCAGATAGGTCAGCATTACCAGTGGCACAGAGTCAGGAGGGCTCTCTCACATGGCATTTCCATGGACAAGGTTTATGTCAGCCAGCCGCGAAGGGAGACCAGAGACAAAAAGAGACTGAACAATGAGGATCCAGCATTTTGTACTGGACCCAGGCAGGCATCAGAACCATTGTTCTGAGGGCACAGGTACTGTACAAATGCAGGGTAATATAACATCCACCCGTGGGGAGAAGGGAGGGGTGGAGAGAGGGGCCAGGCCAAGCATACAGCAGCACAGGCAGATGGGAGATGCAGTTTTCCTTGTACCCTGATTCTGGTGAGTTGTTTATACTTCACTAACCCACCAGCGAGCAGTCTCACCAGAGCTCTCTGGTTCTTCGACCTTCACTACAACACTGCTGGTAGAAGTGAGTGGGCAGATAAGCTGAGCTCCAGCCATGCCTCCTCCTCAGCTTCCAAATAAATTTGTCTGAATAGTCAGAGTGAGGCCAGGGCCATGACTGTTTCACCATAATGATATGCTGTTCCTGAGCAGCCACTTCTAGCACTGCTTAAGTAGGTGTAATACCAGCTCGGTAATTAGCAACTGCACCCTCAGCAACTGCAGTTGTTTGTTTGATAAAACAGCCCTGAGTCATCAGGATTCTGAACTCTTGTGTCCTGAAGGACATCAGCTCAAGCTTATTCAAGGAAATACTTGATGACTATAACGAGTGTTCAAAGAAAAGGAATGCAGAGAAGAACATGAGCAAGGAACTATTTCCCTAAAGTACTAAAGGCACACACCTGGGAAGCAAAGTGGTTGGGGTTCAGTCCCTACTCCAGTGGTTTTGAAAGAACTCTGAGCAAAACCAGTGCAGCAAAACCAAGAGACACTTTCCTGATCAGCCTAGGCAGAACTAGGCTCAGGCACTAGTTCAGTTTCTTTCTCAAAGGTAGGCAGAAAGGATCTGAACTCAGATTTCATTCCTTTCATGACAACTGATGTATACATAAAGGACATCACTACCACTTCTCCCATTCTGTGACTTTATCCAACTTGTTCAGAAGCAAAACAAAACAAGGTTATAACCTATTCTTATGGTTTATTTTGACAAAAACCTATCCACGCTGGGTAAGTCTCTGTATGCAATCTGGTCCTTTAACTTCAGGGAGGGCAGAATTTAGAAAGCAGACATGATAGCAGTGAAGATGATCCAAGGCAGCCAACAGTTTCTGCATAAGAGAAAACTAAATGGATGAGGAGTCTCCAGGTAGGAAAAAGACAAATGAGGAAGGCTACAAACAATGAATGGTGCTGAAGAGGTGACGAGGTAATGACTATTCACTGTGTCACACCACACAAAACCTAAAGGGCACACACTGAAATTATTAGGTGTCTTAAGAAGATAGAGCAGGTATTTCTTCACACAGTGCATAATTATATTGTCACAGGCTTCTGTGCAGGCCAAACATGTTGATAAAGTCAAAAAGTCAGAGAAATTCAGGGAAGGCTGGCCCACTGGTAAAAATAATAAAATTTTTAACAAAACAGTAGTCTTAATTCAACCTCTGACTCAGGAAGCAGGACAGGAGAGATCACTGTTCACATTCTTTGTTCACTGTTCTTGTGCTTTCTGTGAGCATTTCTGCTGTAGTACCATAGAGAAACACAGACTACTGGGCTAAGTTTTCTGTATAGTGATGCGAAGGTTCTTAATCTGATGTTAATTTTGTTTTATTTTTTGGCTGAGAAAATCAGGTACTCACACAGCTCACAGCACAGCCATCGGCTACATAGAGACACAGAGGACACAGGAACCATCCTAACTTTCTGATGTCACTGTCAGGTAAACTCTAATTCCAATATTTTGAATACCCATGCCCTTAAGCTCTATCTATAGATGCAAAAGCATTACATGAAGAGCATTAATTGAGTTCTATCTCTAAAGTTACCAAGATAAAAGTATTTATAGTGGAAAAATGAATACAAGACAAGTACCGTATCTCACACAGAACAATGATACTTCACATTTTCTCCTGCTAGGATATATTTAACTTTCTACAAGTGTGCCATTGCTTCTATGCTGTTTCCTAAGTTGTCCCCAATATGTCCTTTCTGAAACATTAGGAGCAGATTAAGAAGTTTGTTTATTCAAGGATAAACATTGCCATTCCTTTGCATAGCATCCTTGTCTATCTTGGGATGGAATTTGGCCCATCACCTAGCACTGTACAATACCTTACAACCTAGTCTGGGCTGCTGCCAGAAAACTAATGTTTAAAACCACCTAAGGGAACATCTCAAACTTGTTTGACATTTCTACTAAGATTTCTACTAAGAGAAATCATAAACTGGTGTAGGTAACATGGGGACCTGGACTAGTTCTTAGAAGAAGAATTCTTCATGAAGGACCATTACCTAGTTAGTGCTCAAAATGGCTGGTTTGAATCTCATGGACACTATTCACTCTCAGGCTGTCTACTACAGAACTCGTTAGTGGAAGTCCACGCCCAAACATAGCAATCCCTGTTCCTCTGAGCCCTCAGTGATGCTCAGGCAGCACTGAAATTTTTACAAAATTGAGACACAGTACAGTGACCTATGCCAAAAGAAATTCTTTCCTCTTACAATAAGTTTGACAAATTAAGAGGAAACAATATACATTTTTTAAAACTTTGGAGCTCCTTGTACAGTTTTGCCTAACCTAATGAACTGCAGGAGGTTTTGTACTCTGACGACATAAGCCCAGGCTGCCTCCTATGGAAAACTGAATTTTGCTTCCAAAACAAAAGCTTCTTAGAAGAGCCTGTCTTTTTGCCTGGGAATCAGACAATTGCACCACTAAAAATCTGTCCTGTTCAGCATATCTCAATCAGACACCTAAAAGAGATGTAAAAAGACATTCCAGGAAAATTAAGCAAGATGGAGTTTCAAAGAAAACCATTTCTGATAGGCAAAAATATCACAGTAGACTGTAGATATATATCACATGCTTGTGATATTTCTGCCCGGCTATACTAAGGAGAGAGTGACAAAAGAATGAAAAAAAATTACATGCATCAGTTTGATTAGACTGAATAGTTTTATCACTTTGAAATAAGTATTAAGCATGGAACAGACTAACCTTTGAAAGGCACTGTGAAAACAGATACTTGTCATCATGGTATGCTGGAAGAGAAACTGGAAGAGTAAAGGAAAAGCTTGTTCCATGCTCTTGCAAACATTAGGTCTCATTAGCTGCCTGCTGAAAGTGGCAAAGCTTAGCTTTTCCAAGGGTTCTTTTATCATTTTTTTGTTTTCACTAAGATGTTCACACAGGCTCTGATGTTGCTCAGAGGCCTAATACAAAAATGGTTTGAACTTTGGAAGAATAATTTTAGAAAAGGACAAGCAGGAAGCACACACTCTCTGCAGGGAAAGTGCAGCAGGACACCGTGCACACCTGGCTGCTTTCCCCAGGAGCAGGGTGACCTCCCTCAGCTGAAGATCGAAGCATGATCCACGTGAGGAGTGTGATGGTAACTTGTTGCTGAGTCGAGCTTCAAATTGAAACGCAAATTAAGATCTAATGAACATGCATGCCCCAGGGGGTAGGAGTTTCCCACCTCCCAGACCTAAGTGAATGATCTTTCTCCGGGTGACCTTTCATCTGGCAGGAAGCTACTTCCCCACCTGCTGCCAATATACATCTGATTATGTGAGGAAATGTGACAGCATCTCTGCACTGGATTCATTCAGAGGATAATACTAATTTATTCACTTACTAGTTCTGACCAATTCTGGGTTTAAACTCAGAAAATGAAGTCGGCCACAACACAGTGTTACATTTCACATCTGGAATGTGTGTTGCAGCTGCACTTCAGTCTCAAGGCAATTATTTTGACCCCAAACCCAGTTGTTGTAAATAAATCTAATTCATTAGAATGTTTTTCCTGGGCCTTTACAGAAAAAACCACAGTGTTTCAGCAGAACCCTAACCACCAGAAGTAGATTCTTGCTGCTGTTCTGCTCACTTGTCTTAATTTATAAGAAATGTTATCCAGTTAAACCTCTGTCTATTTCCCACCCACACAGACTCAGTTTCATCTCAGATTTCTGACACTAAATCACTGCTATCAGAAAGCCTGCATCTCTTCCCTTAAGCCTTAGTTTAATGCTAAGAAAATTAAAACTACTACATTCTGGAACATTTCTACACCGTTATTTTACATCCATTTATCCTTTTTTTTTCTTTAATGAGTATCACACAGCTTGCAAAAGTATTACAAACACTAAAATAAATTGTGCACATTTCCCAAATTTCCTGGCTAGAATTCCCCTCCAGATGCGACAGCAAAAATGCTGCAAGTTGATAACTATTACCAGTGGACATTCTCACAAACGAGTAGACTAAACAGCTTCTTGTGTTCCTAGGACACCCTTCTCTCTCTCCTGGCAAACTGAAAAATAGACATTACTAAGATTATACTGCTCAAGTACAGTGATTTCCAGTTAAAAAAAAAAATAAGATTTCCAAATTATTTTAAAGTTTCTGAAAAAAGTCACACACAACTAAAATTTATTTAAAGCAGGTTAAAAATTCTTTTTTAATGGCAATTCACTGTCTTTTGTGATGCAACTACAACACAAAATACACGGTCGTATTGTAATTGTATATAAATAAATAAATAAACTAACTAACTAACTAACAGTTTGCTGGCCGAGACTTCAAGTCAAACGCACGGTGTGGGCTTCTTTTCGCTGCGGTAATTCCCTAACTGTGCCCTGCCAGCCGCTACCCGGGCACCACACGCTGCGGGGCCGTGCGGTGTGTCCCAAGGGCACCGGGGCCTGCAGCAAGCCCTGCGGGGGCAAGCGGGAACGCTGCCCAGAGGGAAAGCTCTGCCTTCAAATCTCTGGGCACTCGCCTGCATTTGTCAAAATCCTAAACACTGGTGTAAAAACAAACAGGGACTCTCTGGGCGGGTTTACCGGGGCAGCCGAGGCCGGCCCGGGGCC
>VXAC01004726.1:641099-666507 GCA_013399225.1 Rhipidura dahli | reverse complement strand
CGCCAGAGCCGCATGACTGGCACGGCCTGACACCCAGCCAGGCGACTGGGCAGCAACAATAAAACAGGTATTTTTTAAGGGCTTTAATGGCTACGGTCTTCAGTTGCCACAACGCCTCTAGTCACCTGGAGTCTCTCAGAGAAGGCTTTCCTTTTTGTGTTCCCCGTTTCTGCACTGCTTCCAGGGGGAGCACCTAAAATACACCTGCACACCCCTCAGGAGCCATGCCAGGAAGTTCTGGCATCAGTGACATTCTTCTGGGGATACTTCCCTCGGCCCTCTCTTTAGGAATGGCTGGCCAGCCTCCCCACATGGCTGTGTGACCTCTGGGGCCTGACCATTGCTCAGCCCTGGTGTAATAAAAGAAATCTTGAAGACATTAACTTATGCATCTTTGCACTCTTAAAAAAAAAAAAAATAACTGGGAGATTTCTGCTACAATTATTTCATGGAACTGCATGTACCACAGCATCACCTGTGTTGCCAGTAACCCCCATTCTGAACGTGGCCATTGAGCAGCAAGCATGAGGCCACATTATCTGTTTCTTTGTGTGACAGATTAATTCTACAATCCATTATTTTCACAGGCAATAAATTTCACAAGGAAGCTCGTCTCTTGGTAACTCTGTGAAATATTTCTCCTCGCTTTTGCCTTCACGTAAATGATATGGCTGTTGTGAGTCAAGTGCTGATAACATCCCCCCGTCCTAACCCAGGGCAGCACCATGGCTAATAAACATTTCTGACAAAATTTTTCAAACACAATTACAACCTCCTTGTCACAGCCTATTTTCAGAAGACAAGGCTTCCCTACATTCTATTTTACAATTCTACTAGGAGTTGTACTCTGAATAACAGACCTGAGTACTTGTGAACATTCTAGGGAGATGTCATGTGGCTGGGGATCAATTAGGATGTATAAGCCTGGCATGATGAAGGCGTGACAAAATTGACAGTGTTAATGCCTTGCCAATCCCATTTTATACAGCAATCCCTGTGTTAAAAGTATTTTGTCCATATAATTTTTAAGGTATCCAGCAAAACCATTTTTCTTCAACTTATTTGATAAAATATATGTCATCCAGATGTTTATTATAATCTGAATTTATATGAAAGTGAGAGGAATTTAATTTACAGTTTGAATTTCAATAGACTTATGAAACATTTATTTAAATAGTGTGAGCAAAATAATTTCCTAAGTTAAAATCTAGCTCCATGTGTTAAAGACATGAGCTGTCAAGACCTTACTTCAGAAGCCCCATATCTTTGTGTTAATTATTAACCCATTGCTTCTCTGTTATTAATTAAAAGGGGCTGACTTGGACACTTTGTTGCTGGGCAACTATAAGAAAGATCAGCAAACTTTGCATGAATGATGAGGTATTGAATATCCCCAGACAGGTCTCCTTCATGTACTTGAATGCAATCTAAGGAGGTCAAGTACAGCCTGAGGTTCTTTCTTGGATATTTTTTAAGTAAAGCAAATACCTATGGCAAACAGCTAAGCCTTTTGTTCAAGCTCAAAAAAAAAAAAAAAAGAAAAAAAAAGAAAGAAGAAAAAATTTTAAAAAGGCAAAAATAAAAATAAAAAAGGGAAAACAACTGAGCAAGGTTCACATAGGGTGATTTAAAGAGATAATTAGGTAACAGAAGTACTAGTGTTGACATAATAACATTACTTCTAAACAAATATCACTCTCTCTTGAAGTATTAACTAAAAATCACAGAACTGTGCGAATAGCAATCTGTTGCAGTGGCCAAGTCCATTTTACACCTGCCAAGTTACCCTAAAAGTGGTCTCTCCCTACAGTACCGTGCTAGAAAGTTGTCCCTTTGTCCATATCCTGCTGGTCACTGGCCCTCTCCCCCCATCCCTCGTCCCATTGGTCCCATTTTGTCACTCAACCTTGCCTCTGCCCCCTAGCCCTCAGACTATTGGGTTTGGATGCTCTACCCACCTTTGGGAGCTCTCAAGATAGAACTGGTGCAGGTTTTCGGTTCGAGGTTCTTTGTGCTCCTGTTTCCCCTTAGGTGTGTTGCCATTAAACGCCTCGGAGTTTGTCTCTCGTTCGTGCACAGACTGTGTGTGTGAGTGGCTGTTCACGACTCCCTGCAAAGGTGAGATGGTGTGCACGTGTAGGTGCTGGGACAGTGCCGCCACAGCGTGTCCGCCAGGGACCCTGTGGGATAAACACGGCATCGATCCACTGAAGCCTGCACCCAATGGCAGTCCAGTGAATAACAGAAGGAAGGAGCATTTCTTTCAGAAAGTTGCAAACTGGAGTATTTTTCTACTTGCTTTGTCCACCTAGCTGTTAGTACAGACTGATCCTTTTGCATTCTATACCATGCACGGTGTAATTACACTTCAAAACTGAGCACTTGAAGGGATTAGTGTTTGTTGATTGCTTTCATGAGATAATATAGCCTTGTTCTCCTCTATGCTTTTTACCATAATCTTTTATTTCCACGGAGAAAATTCTGATTAGCACTATGCTTTGAATAGCAGAATTATTTCCTAGAGTGTGACAATTGTGTAATCGTTCAAATAAGCCAGTAAACAAGCTGGTACAAATTTATCCCCAGCATAACAATTCTGATTCAGTTGAAATGAAAATGGTCAAAAATCCACAGTAACAGAGTTAAATTCCCTTGGGGGTTCAACAAGTGAAACCTCTCAGGCTGGAAATACCTGTTTTGATTTCTTAACCAGATAAATGCATCAGCTTTACAGAATATGCTGTGTGTTAAAACATAGCAGCGTAGAGACCAACAAAACCAGTTCACAAAGAAGCTGAAATTGCTTTAGTGACCATAAAGCAGAATTAACACTGGAGCTCATATAGGCATCTGGGCTTGGAAATAAATTACGGAAGTCAAAGTTTTAATAACTTTTTTTTTTTCAGAGATGAGCTGAACCTTTAATGGTTTAAATTAGAACAGAAAACATGCATGTGACTTTTCAGAGAGACATGGTGGGGCTTGTAGAGCACTGAAGTTAGAAACAGCAATGATTATACAATTTCGTTTACCTGGTGGTTTATGCAATGACAAAGTCATGGCCAGAATGGCTTTAATTTAATGCATGGTTAGAAGACCAAGAATGCACAATACACCCATAAGCACTCCTGCACCACAGCTGAGATGAAGACTCTATGGCTGTACCTGGAAATACTGCCCAACATTAACTGCTACTTTCTTTGAAGAACTCTGAAAAATGTGAAAGCACTTCCAGAATGACTTAAAAGAATTATATAAAACCCAAGGAACCTAATAACAGGAGAACATCAAACTACTTAGTTTGTTAAAGAGGAAGCTCAGAGTTGATTCAATTGAAGTATCTGTCTAGAAGATTTCTAATAGTCAGAGGAAAGGAAGATTCTTTAGCTAGAAACTAAGCCAAATAAAATGAGAACAGAAATAGGACCACATTTTTCACAGTGAGCATAATTAACTCGTGGAATTACCTACTCAGGTAGCATCTCCATCATTCTTAGTCTATCTGGAACAGGTATGAGCTTTGCACAATAGAGTTTGGAAAGAGACATACTGAAACTTTCTGAAAAACATTGCTGCAGCCTGTCCAAACATTGAAACTTCCAGCTTGCCCACATGCAGCAAGAAAATTTCGTGATTCAGTATGAACTGCCTGCTGCTGCCTACCATTACTGACACCAGTAGGCTGTGTAGAAGCTATTTCAAATCTTCCTGTGGTTGACACAGCTGAGAGGAGTAAGGAGAATGTGTTACTTAGATCTAAAGGTTCCAGAGCTCTGCCACAGGACCAAGCAGGATCACAGGTACTCTAAGAGCCAGCCTCAGCAGCCTCTTTGGACCTCCTCTTTCCCATCTCAGGGGGGTCAACCTCCCAGCCAGCACGACCCTGTTGGCAGCCACATGACATGACTCTACCTCAGGAACCACACTTGAGTTTTCTGCATGCCTTACCAGGCCCAGGAGTCACCCTCTGACCAGCCCTCTCAATGTAAGCCTGAAGCTAGACCCTCTCTATGTTACTCCTATCAGGAGAAAACATCCTGTGAATATGGTTGGACAAAGAGGCAATGTGTGGAAAGGGGACATGGAGAAGAGGGTTGCTTTGAATATGTGTTGTGATGCTTGAGAGGTATTGCTGTTGGGAGTTCTGTAATGAGATGGGATTAAAATCTGTAGCTGCAGCAGTGGAGAGATGTGTTAACACTCCCTGCCTGCACGAGTGACCATCACAGGAATCATCAGCACCAGTGTGCAAAGGCAGGAACCTGGATAGAAAAGACCAGGAGAGCCAAAGACCTCCCGAAGAAACCTTCTGCCGGGTGAAAAGGAAATAAAAGACTATTTAGATATCTCTCCTGAGTTCAGAAAGCATAGAGGGTGCTTAAAATGTTTTGGTGAGTGTGTTAATAATTCTTGGAATTACACAGACTCACTCAGACCTGAACAACAGTGTCAGCAAAGCTGTGGGACTCAGCTGGACCAGCTCACAGCCCTGGGACACTACCTACCAGGCAAACCAGCACAGCTCCATGGCAGAGCAAGGTATGACTAAAATATGAGTTGGTTGTGTTTTATAGAATTTTCTAATTGAAATGTCAGTGCAAAGGAGATATTTGACAAGGAAACTTCAACAAAACTATTAACATTTGGTGAGACTATAAATAAGATGAAGTCTATGAGACCATATTAATTAAATATTAATTGAATTACACAAGGCTGTACTGTTTGTATAGTCTCATAAAATAATCTCCTTTGCAAAGGGGGAGAACTTAACGTCTTGTTAGCAAGAGCTTACAGTGGAATCAATTATTAGAAGCTTTTGAAAAGGAGTACTGCATTTACAATTCTCCTGTATAAATTCAATGACAGCTCATCTCTCTTGACCTCTAATTTTGATTTGTGATAGATGTAGTCTTTTCCATGACTTATTTCTGAAACTTTGACTTTAAAAATCTTCTTAACTTTTAGATATTTGTCTTGGTTTGAAAGACAGGTGTCTGCCAAGGAAGGCAGGAAGCTCCCTTGGAATGGAAAATATTACCCCCTTCCCTCCAAATTATTATAGCTTTGAAATTAAGGGGCTTTCAGGCAAAGATATCAGAAAAGGAATAACAAGCCAAACAAATAACAACAATGGCAGCAACAACAAACAAAACCAGAAACTCAATAACAGTAACTTCTCTCGGCTGTCAGGCACCTTCCCCTCAGAGAGTGTACAAGAGATTTCCTTGACATGGAGATACTCACCTCGAGATACATCCCTGGGATTGAGAGAAATTAGGAGACTCTCTGCATACCACCATCATTCATTGGTAAGTGACATTGACTCCTAACCTGTACTATTTCTTCTCTAGCTGTAACATAGGTATCTTTATTATCGTGCACTGTATTTTATTTGTTGCATTGGTTTAGAAAGCCACAACCTTCCCAGAGAGCGCTGCGGGGCTGCTTCGGGGAGAGAGGCCGGTCCGCTCCCCGTGGTCCTTCTGGACAGCCCCGTGCTCCTGCCCCAGCTAGCTGTCAGCTCCACAGCACGGGGAAGATAAAGGAGGCGAGAAGGCTCCCTGCATGTGGACCTCAGAAGAACTTTATTTACATGATGACAAGCCGGTTCCCAGAGGCAGAGAGACCACGTGGTCAGGCAGCGAGGGGTCTTACATGGGCAGGAGCACGGGGCTGTCCAGAAGGACCACGGGGAGCGGACCGGCCTCTCGCCCCGAAGCAGCCCCGCAGCGCTCTCTGGGAAGGTTGTGGCTTTCTAAACCAATGCTACATTTATCTACCACTAGTTCTTTTTGTGTTATCCCGTGTAGTAAGTTGACTGTTCAAAGTCTTATGTCTCTTTTCCTTGGTCTCCTGTATAAATAATTCATGTTGTAGTAGGCCTGATGGGTCATTATTAAGAACTTAGAAGTAAGAGTGGGTTTTGGGGTGCTGGTCGCCTCTAGAAAGCTGCTGACTACTGCCAGAAACCTGTCAAAGGCAGGGACTTGTCTAAGCTCTCCCCTCTCACTTCGTAACATACATACAACACAATTTTACCTCTTTGTGAAGATTCTCACTGTGGTTTCAACTTTTCTTTGGCATAAGCCTCCAACTTGACTCAGCAAAATAAGTTAAAATATATATTTATTTTGTATTTAATCTATTAAATTTAAAGGCCTAAATATTGCCAACAGAAGCAGCTAAAGATGCTGGAAAAAGCTCTGCAAATCTAATCTGACTGAGGTCAGTGGCAGAGTGGGATTGATCTGCACCTGAATTAGTCCATCTGCTGACTGTGTGCTTTGAGCTCTGCTTCAGGCATTGTCCGCTCTGGACAAGCTGTTTCTCCCTGCCTGTGTCCTCCACAGCCTCTCTGCCTGTGGTAGTCTCTGTCATTAGACATCTGTGGGTAGTCACCTGGAGAAATATCAGAAGTTCAAACAGACCTCTGGAGGGGTTTTCTGTACTTGAGAGGCAGGCTGGAGGCTCACTGCTGTCATGTAATCCAGGTGTGCATTTCCTTATCCTGAATGCACCAGATGTGTGCCTGCTGATGTGAAGTAGGGTTACACACCTCAGTACAAAGGGAAGTTCTATTAAGCTACTGTTTTCATGTTTTACAAGATGTCTAATAACTTTACTTGGACAATTTAATGAAATGGGTTTCCAAATTCTCAGGTAATCTGTCTCAAACAGTGACCAGTAACTAAAATGGTAAAACCTGCATAAATCAATTGTTTTACACAAATATCTGATACACTGCCAATTTAAGCCTTGAAATTTACAAACTATTTCAGCCAGGTCATTATGGAAATAATTACAAGGAAATTTCTTTGCAGAGCAGCTATATTTTATAATAAGGGAACATATGCCTGGCTTTTATTTTTCTGAATCTACAAAACTTCGCAGTCGGGGCAAATTGAGCCAAGAACAAGAAAATCCAAAGATATTCTAAGTCCCTTAGGAATACCAACATAAAAACATGCTGCTGAAATGAACTGAGAGATATCTCTTCTTAGTGGATAATATCAGTATTTCATAAAGTACTCTAAAATCCAATATGGTTTTAGGACCACTTACTAGTTTCTTGCAAAAAAAACCCCCATTGCTTTCTGCTGTAAACCACATAAGTAAATAAATTAAACATTTTCAATAATGTAATCATCCTATCTTAGCAGTGATACATTATCCTGTTGTTATCAGATTAAGAGTGTTTCTTCTCCGAACTAATCAGATGGAGGGATTAAAACCTGTATATGCAAGTGAAACAGAAAACAGCTAGAGGGAGAAAAGACAATTTGATAGGACAGATGGGCTGGGACACAGTGACATGCAGTGTCCTACCATGGCTGGAAAGAAGAGTGGCAAGTCTGTCATGAAAGCGGCATCAATGTGTCATCAATGGCACTTTGGCAGCCTGAATGATCTACTCTTCTTGTCTCCAGCTTTCCAGGATAAAGGTTTTTCAGGAGGTTTTGTATGAGGGCACACACAGGTGACACCGATGATGAACTTCACAATGAACTGTCACAACTTGGAGTAGTTCTGATATATCTCATCTACAAAAGTGCTTCAAATGTGGTCTTATGTGTAAGCAATTGGTACATCTAATTGATGACTGTCTTCCCCAACATCTAACCATTTAGAGCTGCGATAGGTGCCTATTTAAATACACTTGCTAAAACCATTGCCACTACTTAGCTCTCCCATCAGAGTTATGCCCAGTGGTACCTTTTCTCTTCTGCATGGTTTGTGGAGCTCAGTGCAGCTCTGTGCCCCTGGAAAACCAACAGCAGATGTGCAAGTGGTATATAGACTCAAAGATACTACAGGCAGTTTCTGAATCACAGAGGATCAATATTAATTACATTTCATCACTTTGACACTGTATTGGAGGGGGGGAAAAGCTAAAAATAACTGTATTTTCCCTGTTAATCCTCTTCCTCCTTTTCAGTCTTTTCATTCCATTTCTCTTCCTTAAATGCCAGTTGCATACACAGGACTAGCTCAGGGGCATCCCAAACCATGCCAGAAAGAAAAATTTGCTTTATGTGGCTTTCAAAAGTCTTTGGTTCTTGACTAATATGAGTGGGGGTTGACCTTCCCACATCCCTGCAGCAGGGCAAAGACACCCAGGAACTGCTTGATTACCAGCTGTATATCTGAACTGTCAGATTTTTCCACAATGCTCTTCTGTCTCTCTCCCCTCTGACAAGCTTCTTTTTCATGCATCCTTTCTTACATTAATTTGAAGATATGCTTTTTTCCTTTTGTCCTTTCAATATTTTTTCTTTATTTCTTCAGCTTCACCTTCTTTCTCTCATTCAAGATGATTTTTATTACACACACGTGGTCATTCACTTCAAATTGCAGAAATCTAGTGTATAGCACCAGGTCTTGCACTATTTCTCTGAGATTTCTTGTGCCTTCAGTCTGAAGAACTGCTTCCAGAACCATAAATATATGCTTTGGGTGTTAACATTTGATTTTTTCCATTTCTCCTGAACTCTTTTTATATACAGTTCCTTCATCCCATGCATCTCCAATTTAATCTTTAAAAATAACTTCTTTTTGAGGTCTCAGACCTTTTAAGGATGTGGGCTGCATTTTAAGTTAGCATTTTTCACTTTCCAGTTTCTAAATCGTAATTTCCCACAGTGCTCACTACTTCTTTACACAGTATTTTCAGAGACTAGTCTAGCATTTTCATTACTCTTCCACAAGAAGTCATTCTTTAACACTGTTACTCATACTCTGTTTTCCAGGTCTTCATCTCCCTCTTCACTGATCTGTTCCTTATTCTTCCTTTGCAGTTCCATTTAATCATCATTTGCATTGTGCACAACTACTGGCTTCTTTTCCCCCCGCTATTTAATATCTGCTGGAGGCACCTATTTCTTCTGCATCTCTCCCTGAAAGAGCCCCTCCTTCTATATTAAAAGTGGCAGTCTCTGTTAGCGACTTAATTAAACTGGAATATTTCTGCCAACAGCATTTATGGTTTCTGCAGGGGGACGTCTTGCATTGCATGCAAGTGATAGCTTGCTAGAAAAGCTTCATTAAAAATAAGAGAAAACTAAACCTCAGGTCTGACCCTTCTCTCTGTTTCAGCAACATGAATTGCAGTTGAGTTATTCCCCATTTGTGCGAGGAAAAGAGAGGAGGATATGGCTCTTGATGCACCAGTAGAGCCTATAGATCACCTGCACACACATTGGTACATAGTTTTTGAGTACTGTAGTTGTAAATAGTACGAATTTCAAAATAATTGAGAAAACAACATGGTGGCCACACTCAGCCATGTGTGTGATTCAGCAATCAGAAGTCCCTGTTTGTGTCAGAGATATTTCCCGGCTTTTACAGAACAGCTCTTTTGCCCAGGATGAATTTTGGTTCTTCATCAGTTTTTAATTACCTTTTAATGGAGAAAAGTCTATTTTGATGAAAAGCAACATCCTGGACAGTGTGGTATGACTTGTCAGAAGCAAATCAGTTTGCAATCAGATTGGGGCTGTGTAGCTGCATGGATTTTTGTAGTCAGCAAGGTGACTACCCTAAATTTAATGAAAGTTGGGAATAACTGTTTGACATTATATTAGCTACAGTGTGCTGAAGCAAGGGAAGTTGTGGGCTGCAGCTCTAAAACAGATTAACAGACTGTCATTCCCCTCTCACCATGAGCTGGCATAACTCTGTGCTGCTATTGTCATCACTATTTGCCTCCCACATCAGTAGGTTTGATTTTGTGTCTCACAGCAAAGCTGATTTCTAGAACTCTAGTTCATGTGCTTATGAGTGTTCACATAAGCATGTAAGTACCTTTGTGAATGTTACCACAACTTGAGATTCACCAAAGTTTAAAGCATATACAAGATTAAGAACTACAGCACTTGAACGTGTGCTGAATTAGAGCCAGAGTCCAGAAATACATTCAGTGTAATGAGCTAGCAAGGTGTAAGTTGAATGAAGGTCTTTGAACATCACCCCTCAAAATGTTATGGAAGTATCAGGCAAGCTGACACTTGAGGTATAGAAATGCAAAGCTTTTAAAAATGTGTAGAACTGGGTTTTTTTCCAATTATTCTAGCTCTTTTTTTATATATTACATTTTAGCTACATAGCTGTTTATTTAGGTTTTCTATTTTTGTTATAGAAAAACATGGTGTATTTTGAGTTAGTATGCAAAACAGCAGACATCTACAAGGAATATGTAAAATGAAAATCACAATGTTCAATTGCAATAGTTCAAGGAAGAAACTTAAACTAAAGTTAATTTTAAGGCTGCATCTTTCTCTTACATGTTTCTTAAAACTGAATTAGTTCTTCACTCTGCTAAAAATAACTGATGCCTTGGCAAGTCTCCATAGTTAGTGATTTATTTTTCAGAATATTCTCCAGATAGCAACCTTGGCCTAGTTGTGAGCCAGACAAATCTTTGTGCTTCCTCTCTTTCATTCAGCCTTTTTTAAATGCTTTGCTTTTAAGTTTTTAGCCTAGAGCTGTAAAAAGGCAACTTGAGACAATAGAGATCTCAGGATATGGTGTGATTCATAGGAGACATACCAAATTTTAAAGGCACTTTCAGTCTGGACCTTTAACAGCTTCAATTAAAAACTGTGTTTGAGCCCAAATAAATGGATCATCCTCAAAGACAATTGTACTCTAAAGCTGGAGAAGCAACTTTTTCTAGAGTGTATGCCAAGCTGTATTTTCTTTCTCAATTTAGAGGTTACGGGCAGCTCTGGTAGATCGATGGGAGGAGAGGGATGCTACCTCACAGAAAGGTGACACCAATCAACCAATTGGCAGTACCTTGCCTCTGAAGGACAGGGACTGCCTGTGTTCTCTAAATTCAAATTATTTCACTGAAGAAACTAGAAACTTTTGTCTTCCACAGATGACAAATTTCGAATTGTAGAATTTCCCAGCACTGTACCTATTTGCTCTGTGGGCCATTCAGAATAAGCTCCTATGTCACAAGGCCTGTTGAACACTGGCATTTAATATTATCAAAGGTAAGTGGATTATCATTGCTTAAATATGAAGTATTTTTTAATGTGTAATCAATATGACAGAATTTAACATTCTCTCTTGATTTCAAATGCCAAACACTGTGAAGCATAGTCATGGAGGGGTTATCCTTTTTCTGATTCTATTGTATGTGCTACATATCCCTTTCACCCGTAGCAGCAGTGAAAACAAAGTCAAACCTAGCACAAATACCAATTCAACACTGAGCAACAGACTACTATGTCCAGGCTTTCTTTCACTGGTCTCCAGCAATGGGGACTTGTAACAACTGCTGATGAATCTTTACGGGAGAGTGATGGGAGAAAGGGAAAACAAGACAAGCTGCTGAAAGGATGATCATCATCTGTTCTCCAGAGTTTCTTCTTGGGTATTGATTACCATTTTCACAATGCTTTCACCAGAAAGCCATGGCCAACATGCAGCATAGTTGTAATGAACTTTAATAATGACACAGTGCAGCTGAGGTGTTAGGCCTCAGAATGAATTTGTGCTACATGGGAACATGCCAGGTTAAAGTAAATATGCCACAAGTTAAGTGCTGCAAGGGAATTGTTTATCTTCTCAAATCTTTTGTTGTATGTCTGAATTACTGTCTGTGCAAACTTCAGAGACTGCTTTTCCAGACCCAGTGTTCCGGGAGCTGTAGGCTCTTTGACTCACTCAACCCTAAACCTAAGACTCCCCCTAACACCAGCATCCGCCATAACCCAAAACTAAGACTATGGGTTTTCCAGATCAGAAAGACGTAGGAGCAGCAATGTTGGGGCTCTGTTGGGATAGTCTTATCATGACATTTCCAGCCCTAATGTTCCTGGAACTGTAAGCTCTTTGACTATCTCAACCATAACTATAAACCGAATGCTTAACCTTACTCTATCCCTAAACCCAGCCTTAGCACCACCCCAAACCCAAGACTATCATTTTCCATATCAGAAAGATGTAGGAGCAGCAAGGTTCAGGCCTTGCCAGGATTGCCTTGGCATGCCTTTTCCAGCACTGGTGTTCCTGGCACTCTTTGACTCTCTCAATTTTAATCCTAAACCTAAGCATAAGCCTAACCCTAGCCCTAGCCTTATTCCTAGCCCTAACACAAAACAGGTTTCCTTGCTCCTCCAACATCTTTCTGATCTGGAATAGTCATAGGATTGGGTAAGGGCTAGCACTAGAGCTGGGCCTAGCACTAGGTCTGGGATTAGGGTTAGGGTTAGGTTTAGGGTTTAGTCAGTCAAATAGCCTGCTGTTTAAATGCTAAATGCTTAGCCTGGAATTTGCTTGAGAAGGCCATCCCAACAGGGCCCCAACGTTGCTGCTCAAACTTCTTTCTAAACTTGAACACCAATTCGGATGTGGGTTTTATGCTCAGGCTTAGGCTTAGTTATAGAATTAGGGTTAGGGTTAATGTTATGGTTGGGGTTTGGGTTAGGTTATGGTTAGGTTATAGTTCAGTCAAGGAGTGTACAGTTCCAGGAACACTTTGGCTGGAAATTCCATGGCAGGGCCATCCCTTCAGGGTCCCAACATTGCTGCTCCTACTTCTTTTTAAACTCAAACACCAGTTTGAGTTTAAAGGGTCTTTAGGCTTAACTTTAGATTTAGGCTTAGTGTTACAGGTAGGGTTATGGTTACAGTTAGGATTAGGGTAAGGGTTGAGTGAGTCAAAGAGCCTGCATTTCCAGGAACACTGGGGCTGGAAATGGCATGGCAAAGCCATCCCTGCAGGGCCCCAACTTTGCTGTTTTCCTTATATTAGAATAAAGGAATCATTTTTTCTCTAACACTTGCTAGATGCTTAATCCCCATGGACCTATGGTATATAGCTCTTCATACAGTATTCTTCTTCAGAGGATGCACACATAAAAGTTTTAGGCATTAGAAAAAAAGTAAACTGTTTTAAGTATCTGGACCAAACCTTTCGCAGAACCTTTCACAGAGTACTCTGAGTTGGAAGAGACCCACAAGGGCCATCAAATCCAACTCCTACTCTCATACTGAGATTGAACACACAACGTTGGCATTATTAGCACAACACTCTAACCAACAAATTAAATGGTTAGTATTAAATCCTGTAGGATATATGTGTGAGCAAAAGAACTGGACCTTCACTTCCAAAGGTCTAAGCAACTGCTGAGGTTGGTGAACACCCTTCCTATTTTTGGCTGATACTGGATGTGTCTGCTGCTGTGTGAATGGCCTGGAGCAGTGTGTGGCTTCTGGTAAACAAGAGCAAAAGAGCCAGGATTCAAGTTGTGCTGAAGCCTGTTTGCTTACCTATAGTGATAACTAAGGCTGTAATAATTGCCTTCTCATTATGACTGAGAGTGGGACAGCTGCTATTTTAACAGATCACCAAACACATGCAGAGGCATGGAGTATTTTACTTCCTGAAGCCACCTGTCCCATACTTTACCAAGCTACCTGCCAAAAAAGAGAAACAGCAATGCTTTCACTTGCTCTATTTTTGTCCAAGATTTATTTGTAAAAAAAAAAAAACCTATTTGTGTTACATAAAAACAGATTTATCTTTAATTTCCTTTCCTGCTTTGATGGAAAAATGGGGTGGGGGAGAAAGCAATAATCCATCATTTGTCTTCAGTTACGAGTTGCTGTTTCTGAGAATTTAGCAGCCCATGGAAAAAGGCTTTAAATCATGGAAATCTGTTTCCTGTGTGCCTTTGCATTACTTCAGAAAATTCACCATAATGACTTCTGGTCACAGCATTTCCTGATTGCAGAATTCTAACTTACTCCTGTACACGAGAGTGCAAAAATACAGTGTTTGTGGTTGGATTGCCCAGGAAAGCTGCACCTGCAGGGAGAGGCATGGGGCATGTGATTGCTTTCCGGAACAGTAGAGCTATTAGCTTTGTGGCAAAGGCCTCGAGCTGGAAAGACTGAGTTGGGGGAATTGTTTGACTGCTAAAGCTTGCCATATGCCTGAAATATTTGTCTGCTTACCTCTCTGTGATTACTTTTATTTCATTAAATAAAGCAGAAGAGCTACAACATTTACAGTGTAAGCATTCCAATCTGTGGCCTTTTCCTTTAAAGCATCACCTGTCATATTCATTAAGCTAAGAGCCATCACCTTAACCAAAAGGTCTAATGCTGATATTTCTGTCTAAGCTACACTTTCATTGATTTGTACCTCAGAAAGCAAATTCAAACCTTGGTTCAGCTTTTGTTATTGTTGTTATTTTTGTGTGTTTGTTGAACAAATATTGCCTATTATTAGTACAGGTTGAGTTATGATTACTCATGAATGGAAGGCAGGTCACTGAGCCCAATCTCAGCAATTTTTTTTCTTCATACGCTCTTAACAATGAACCTCCCAGGCTGTTCACATATACACACTATCCATGGCTTGCACTACAGAGGGGAAATTCCCTGCTAGGCAGATCCTTACAGCCATCCAGCCTGTATCTATCAGCAGAACAGTGAAAAGTAGACATAAGGGAAGAAAGAGATCATGCAGAATCGAGTAGGTCAAACCTCCACATTCTAGGTAAGCTAATGAGAGAGAATGCATGATCGACACAGCAGTAGTTGTTCTCTCATATGTGGCATTGTGGGAAACATCTGTAAGGCTTTTTTTGGTCTCATACACAGGGAAGGAAGGAAGAGAGGGAGGAAGGAAGGAAGGATATGTTCATACTATGGGCATGAATTTCTAGGAAAGGAATGTCCAGGAATAAAAATGTAAGTTGTTCGCCCTCTTAAAGCAGAACTGCTGATAACTATGCATGCATGACTGTAGAAAGAAATAACTGAAAATAGGTACTGTTGAAGAGAATACAGCTTTCTCATCTTTAATGTTTAACAGCAAAAAAAAGATGTTTTCTGCTCTGAACAGGTTTTCACATAGTTGTGAAGGTCTGAGCTCTGGTGAATTAAGTTTTGTAGTGCAGTTTGAGGTATAATGAGTCACTGAACAGTGAAATTGAGGTAGGGGACAGTGCCTTCACAGAGAACTTCTTGTGCTGTTTCATGTCTAGATGTCATGATTTAGCTTTTCCTTCTCTTTTCCATTTAGTCTTTTGTTTGTGTGATTTGTAATATGAACATCACAGCACTGAGAAGGGATCTCACAGGTCAAGTCCAGGCTCCCATTGTCATCAAATATTGTTAGAATTTTCATAATTCTTGCCAAACTATGCAGTATGAATCACTTGATGGTGTCCAGTCTTAACAAATAGTTATTATTTGGGGAGTGAGAGTCCTGCCAGTTTGAAATGAGTCTGGAATCCTCAGCTGGAAATGAGGTAAAAGGAGAAGCCAGCTGAATTAAACTAAAAAGATCTCATCACATTGCAGCTGTTGCAATGATAAGAAAACCATTTATCTAGGAGGCAAAATAGTTTCAAAAGGCTGGATGCTTGTAAAAAATGTACTGCTCCACCTGCATACGGAGTGTGGGAGGTTCTAATAGCTAATGACGTAATATATTGATTTTCTGAGACTAAAGGAGCTACTCTGTAGCTAGCAATTTCTGTAAGTCAGTACACAAAACAGTGCTGAGATTGAATGACTTTGCAGGATCACCTGTCCATAAAACCACCAGTGCTTGCAAAGCTCTTCTGCTGCCATAGCAGAATCAAATAGAAAGTACCTTATTTTTCCAGGATGCAGCTGGATTAAGAGTTTGATGGGACATCACAAGTTTAGCAATTCATCACACCAAAGCAAGGGGCAGAAACTGCAGCAGGAATAACATGGGCTCTTTTGAATGGCACACAGCACAGATGATACAGAGCCAGACTCTGAGCACCATGGTGTGTCGTGGGGGAGATACCAACAACATTCACAGGTAAAGCAGTGTGTGCGGGTTCGTGAAGGGTAGCTGCGTTTCCCTGAAACGTCCCTGGCAAAGGAACGCTCCGGTGGGTGCGGTACAGCACTCCAGCACGCTCACTCCTTTCACCCGCGCGGCTGTTTAGGTGCAGACTCCCACCGCACGCTCAAACCAGAGAGCTCAGCGTTACCAGAAGCAGAGTCAGGAGGGCTCTCCCACATGGCATCCCACAGAAGATGGTTTACTGGTGCAGTCTTTCTGTGAAAGAAACCAGAGACGAAAGAGACCACACCATGCAGGGTCCAAGGTTTTTGTTCTGGAGTGGGGAGCATCAGGAACCAGTGATCTGAGGGCACAGGGGCGATACAAAGGCAGGACCAGGGAAGGGAGCCAGTGGGGAGGGTCTGGGAGTGTGCAGAGTGGAGATCCATTCAGACAGACCAAGTCTGCATGGCACCACAAAGCATGACGGGAGCGGCTTTTCCTTTCTCACCATGAGGTCAGGGGATGTTCTTAAACCTCAGAATCGGTCCACCAGCAGGCCCCTGCTTTTTTGGGGCTCCTTGGCCCCTCAGCCATCACAATCACTGGCTCAGCAGCTGCAACACACAGATATTGGGATCTCACTGTGTTCAAAATCCAGCAGCTTCTATTTGTATAGAGACAAAACATTACTATTCCACTGAGATCCTGGCACACTTGTTATCTAAATTGGAGGGAAAAATAGCCTACCACAGGTGCTTGAAATGTTGTTAATCCTCATTTCAAAATATATGTTAGTGTAGGATTCACAAGCTGAGGCAACTCCAGACATTGATGCGGGCTTCAAAATACATTAATAATTGCTGAGTCATGGCAGGGAGACCTGGTAAAGCTGTCAGGTAGGTACAGCAGCATCACACAAAAAAGATATAGATCAGGCAGAAGGAGTAAATGGATACTCTGTAAGGACATCCATTAAGTTCAGGAGTCCAACTGTAAAGGACTTGAATTTTACAATGCATAAAACCACTTTCAAATGAAACTTGATTCAAGGTTTACTGCATCTATATTTCAAAGCAGAAAAAGTTGTGAAAACGAATAAAAGAAGAAAAGTTACAGAAAACCTGGCGCTTCTAAAACCCCTACTGGAAAAGGCATTCTACAGAGCTTTCTAGAAGAATTAGCTAAAAGTGATACAATATTTGCTAAACCTCTATGTTATGAAATGGAGGGATTAAGACAGGGAGAGAGAATTGTTTCAATTGCCATGCTTCCAAACATTCCAAGGTTTTAAAGAAAATATTAAGCTCTAACCCTAAGCCAAAAATTGTTGAAACTGCAGGACAATGCACTTGGCTGATGTCTTTCAGAAGGAATCTGGAATATATTGGGACAGATGAAACCTAAAATTATATTTGAAAAATAGGCTTCTTACAAACTCATTCACTGTTCCACACTACTGCAAAAAAGAGGCAGACCACTAGATACAGAAGTCTAACTGAAGTAAGATGAAACATGTTAGTTACTGTGGTAGTAATAAAAAGTGGGCTCACACCCATTTCTGCAATAGTTTCAAGAACACCGGTAGCATGGCCTGAAATCACCATATGTAAGCCGCAATTAAGGACATATTTGCCTTATTAGCTGGTGATAAGAATTTTCTCAAGGTATACTTAGTCTACTCCCACATAAAATGGAGACTGAAGAAGGTAAGTAGTGTTAAGAAACATTAGCTTATCAAGGTATTTTGCTGTAAACAGGCTGGTATTTAGAACAGATGTGCTGCCTTTGCCAATAAAGAATTCTTTCATTGGTTCCCTTTAGTGTGACAGAAACATTAACTTTGTATGCATGAAAAATTTATATAGAAAAGCCTCCAAAGGCACTGTGGGACTGCAAAAGGTTTTGCCACAGGTCACTGTCCTGTCATTTAAATGTTCACACAAATAAGGCAGTGGGCATGACCTTTGCTTTTGAAAGCCCAGTTATGCCATTCATGTCTGAGGAGTCTCAGTCAATAAGAAATCTCAACCTATTTATTATTTTACCACTTGAAGCAGGAGATAAAAGTAAGCAAGCAGCAAAAAAGACAGTCTGTGTGTTTTGCTACAGGATGAGTAAAACCCCAGGAAAATTTGGAATAATTAATTTCTCTTTAAACAACAAACTATAGTATGAAAAAGGATTACTTCATAATTCCCTGGTGACCACAGAGAACCATCACAGAGTATTTTTCATAAAATACTAAACTCCACACACAGGAGGAGCTGTTACAGTTTCTGCTTGACCTTCTCCTCAGAAGAGTACAGACAAGAGGTGAGCCTATTTTACCATGGAGACAAAAAGAGTTCAGAGAACTTAATCTCAGTGCTGCCACAAACACCCTTGATGTCTAGAAATACACTGGGGGAAAGAGAAACACTAATGAAAGACCAGAAATCAGCATTGGCATAATTACAGATATACATTGGTAGTCTACAACCTAATATAAATTTTCTGATAAGGCCAGTTAATTGGCACACAGTAAGTTTGTGATGGAGAATGTAACACCTGTAGTTCAATGACTGGATGTCGCCTCCAGTCTGATATTGTTCATCAGTGTGGCAGCCTTCCCTTGAATACTCTTCAACACAATTCCCTTCCTCTTTTTGTGTGGTCATATGCTTGTTGCAGTCAGGATTTGTCTCACTTATTCCTTTCAACTGCCGATAACTCCACTCCTTTCCAGGGTCTCTGGTCTTACAGTGATTTAATATTTCCTTTGTTAAGTTCAAGTTTATAAAACGGATATTAAAGAGCTTAAATTCCTAGGTCCAAGTCCCTCAATTAATTGTTCCTCAAAAGTGTACCTTATGATTGCCACTGGATTGCCATTGCTTTTATTCATTGATTTAACTATGTAATTCAGGTACAGTAATATAAAACAGGTAAACTGAGGCAACAGCTAATATTTAAGATGTCAATACATATATAGGAAGGTTGGTTAAGCTGTGGGCACAGCTTACGTAGCTCAGTTCATATGAACTCCCATAAGTAGAAGAAAAACTGAGGAGTAATAAGCTGCCCTTTCACAGCATAGAGATTATGTGGGTTCATTAATAGAACTATAATTAGATTTCAGTAGATGCGTGGTCTATATAGCCTGAAAGAGCCAATGCATATCAAACACATTCTGAATTATGATGAAACTGTGAAAAGGTGCCTTCTTTTATGGATGATAGCTCCTGCACAGAATGTGGATCACAGTTTTAATCTAAATGATTATTTGAAATTATTTGAAAAACATCACATTATTGTTCTACCATCCTGCCATAATAATAATAGCAGAAAGTTTGATCCAGATATTTAGCAAGCAAGGTACGTTTTGGGTCCAAATGTGTCCAATAACAGCCTGCCAAGCCACACAACAGCAATTTCCCTGGGTTTATCAAGCCCCTGTGAAGCCTCAGTAGAGGGCATGCCGCCATCAGATCCATTATTGTCCACACTGCTCAACATCTGCAGTATCATTTGTCACACTATAGTCACATTGCAAACATCATTTGAAGCCTTATTGACAGGTTCACTCTGAGGAACCAGAAGTCTGTTCAGCAGAGTCCAAAGACAGGTTATTAAGTCAAAACCAAGAAGATGACATTGTAATATCAGTGAGGAATAAAATGTTATTACAGTAGAAATTCCACTTTTCAGCTTTGTGGAATATCCCACTGTGCACTGGAGTCATGCTAATGAGAAAAAAACCTGTAGACAGATTGGACAGGATTATATACAATAGAACAACTGAACTTGTACCATTTTTCTCAAACTGCCTGAGTTGTATCCTCACAGTATGTCAAATAATGACTGAAAAACACAGCTATGAAGAAGGATGCAGTATTTTCAGTATGACAAGGTTGAATGGAACTGCTTTATGGGAAATGAACAGCACCAGATTGGAGTTTGAAATTCTGCAGATAAGTAGCAGATGGCAAATGAAGGCATGTGAATACATGCACCTCATACTAAGTCAGGCTAATTTACCAGAAATTTGTGTTCTGCTTTTACAAGTTTGCATTGGTATCAATTTTCTGTAAGTGTTCATTAAGAGTTAAAGCTGAATCAGATATTGCTCTCATATAGTTCTCCCTACACTGCAAATATTTGCATATTTTTAAAGCACTCTAATAGAGTTTACTATGTTTCAAAGCTCACAGGCATCAGGCAGAGCAGCCCCACAGGTGTAAGTGCAAGTTTGTACACATCTACAACCCCACGGTATTTAGAAGTCCTGTAAGTAACAACTTTTCTTCATATTGGCTGTGTGTAGAATAAGCACAGTTATAGCCAGATTGACAACTCATGAATATAATTGTTACAATCATAATTATTTTTGGATTGTGATTAGAGGAATTCATGGTTCTCAATGCACAGCCGTTTTAAAGAACCCATGGTGTTCTTTGGAGCCAAAAGAGACAATGCATTAGTCAATTAAACAGTCTTCCTTGAGTGTGATTTCTTAATGTGCATCAGAAAAGCACAGAGCTTGGTGTACATGGGCTCTTGTATCTGCATCTGCTTTTATCTTTGGAGTTCCTTCAGTCATTGTGAAGAAATTTACAGCTGATGTATATTCAGGACAGAAGCCCAAATTAATGCATTTGGAACAATGTGTTCTTGCTCCCATTCTCATAATGAAATTTGACTTGAATGGGAGCAGTGCTGGGCTCTCTGCAGCTACTGATTATACATGTCAATATTAGGCTGTGTTTGAGTGATGTTGTATTATGCATAAGAATAAAGTATCATGGAGTTGTTGTGAGACAGCAAGCAACATAATTACATGGATTGCAAGTGAAATACAAAGCAAAATATAGCACTATACATGAATAGTCCTTCTTAGCCTTTCCTCATATCTGGGTCTTTGTTTACTTAATTAGGAATTACTATAAACTTAAATCTCTATTTATTTTTCTGATGTTCTGAATGTACATATACTGAGAAGCTCTTGTTGACATGACTGAGAAGGATACTGTATTTTATTTAATTTACTTTGGAGACTTCTGACACCAATTGCCAGCATGCTTGCAGTTCCAATCACATTGAAAATCTAATAGCAACATGATCTTAGAGCAACAGCCATGTGTTGTTCCTGCATGAAGAAAAAACACTGCAACCCTATTCTGGTAGACTACAGGAGGCCAAGATACACTTCCCTGTAATTTCAGGTAAAGGAGACTGATTTTTTTGTCAGAATTACATTATTTTAACAGGATATTAGAAAATATTTCCCACCTTCTATCCACAACAGTATGAAAGGAATAAGTGAAAAATTGTTATCAATGTCTGCAAACAATAAGCTTAGCTAGTACAAGTGTTATTACTATCTGAGGTAATATCAGCCTTATATATTTATCCTTAAAATAAGGAAACAATCCTAGTCTCAGTTCATAAATGTGGAAAGCTAGCAGAGATATGTAGTGGCCATCCTAATTCCACAGAGAAAGAATGTGGAAAAGAAGGAAACAAAGCCTGAGCTCTGAACTCAATCCATATTAGAATCTCCCTTCTCAGAAGGAATAAAAACCTATTCTTGCCATGTAATTACTAGGATATAAGCTGGATATAAGTCCTCAATCAACAGTAGGATTTCTCAATTGATTTCATACCTCATCATAGGTATGAAATGCCTTGGACTTCTCATGATCAAACTGTTCTCATGATCAATGCTGTTCAAAAGGAGTAACTAAATTTTAAGTTTTCTACAATGCAAGACCCTTTATGTTCTCATAAGATTTTAAAAAAACCCCACTTTTCCAGTTTAAATATCTAAGATCTAACAGGACAAAATAGGCTGGAGCAGGTCATCTGAATCAACCTGGGTGCTATGAAGACTTCCAAACAGGTATTTGGAACACCAAGTGTTAATAGCAGAAATAACAGAGTAATTCATGGGCAAATGCAACAAGTGTCTTGTGATTCAGTAACAAAGATACACGGTCCCTGGCAGAGCAATCTCATGGAAATCGATGTGTTAGGAGTAGGTAATGATTGACTTGCTATTTGCAGAGGGCTTCATTGGGCCTTTCCTGCTGTCTGTACTTTGTCTTTCAGTTGTTACAAACAGTGGCAGCTTTCCTATGTTATAATTACATATTTCTAGATGTAGTTTCAGAAATTCACAAGAACCTGCACCTAAAACCAGCACCATAGTTAATTACCACAATGTTTTATTATTGACATTAATGTATGCAACAGTCCAATATAAATTTTTCTTTTATGAAGATGTTACATGTTCCCTACGACATTTTCAAAAGAAAGTGGCACAGGAAGAACCTTCACAACATTACTGTGTTACTGTTATTAACTTAAGGTGGACATGGTGAAATCTATTAATGGACGTCTCTGGGTACAAAGTTAAGTACGTAACAGATATAGCAACAGTACCAAGGCAGTTCATCCTAAAACCTCAGTAATATGTCATAGAATTTTAGGTAGAGCTATCCTATATTTACAGGAGGTGTACTGAGAACAGTCGGAACTCTGATCTGCAAACAATCTGTATTATGTTTTTAAAAATCTTTTTTAAATCAGTGCTGAGTTTACAATACTATGATTATGTTTTCAACCAGGAAATTATATGTTTTCAGTACTAAGGTGGCATTTTCTTTCTTCGAGTTTTCATGTTTATTGTTAGTATGAAAATTACAATCTTTGAACTCCATTATATATTAAATTTCTAAATTGAGATTTCTAAACTGAATATAAAAACAGAACTAGAGAGAGAATAAATGAGAATTGAAAGGAGCCTGGAGGACAGAAGCAAGGATGTGCACGCTTAATCAAACAAAAATAGGAGGTAAAATCATAGAATATACTGAGTCAGAAGGATCATCAAGTCCAACACAAAAAAATAGGAATGAGGAATAACTGGAAATTAGTAACTCACAACTGGCTAAAATAATAAATTCATTTGTTTTCACTGAGGTTTATTCTAATGAGAGTAATGTAGGGTTTGACTGTGCAGTGCGAGAAGAGCCACAATAGAAATGTTAGTGCCCTGCCAGCAAGTTTTTTTCCTTTGGTACCTGCTGGATTTGCTGTTTGTCTGAGGGACTGTGCATCCCACCCTGCCCGGGGGCACAGCCTCCTTATGCCTGAATCCAGAGCTCCCTCACCAGCCATGAGGCTCGCACAGTTGATCCTGCCCCACAGACTGCCTGAGTGTCTCAGCCTGCCCCACTGCAGCACATGGGCCTCCTTCCCAGTCCTGATGTCATATGCGAAGTGCAGGGAGTCCCGCTGCCCACTGCCCTCCAGCCATCAGCACTTGGCTTGCTGAGGAGCTGTCACACAAGATGCTGTCAGGGCAAGGTGGGGAGGGGTGTGCAGTGTCCACATCAGTTTCATGGACTCTCCCTGTCCACGGGAGTCCCAACACAACTTCAGGCTCAGTTTTATGTATTTCAGTAGTTCAGGTATAGGCACTGAAAGTTCCTAAGAAGGCAATGTATGTACAGCAGGAGCTGTGACTTTATCTTTTCTTTATGCCTTCACACCTCCTGTAAAACTGCAACTAAAAGAGAAGAATCCAGCTGACAAGGGAGCTGTCTCTTCTCTGCTTCTTCCTCTTCCTTCAGAGAGCCGGCAAAGATGGATGAGCTGATTCTGCCATGGGAGAGGCAGCTGTCAGGGCGTGCTTTATGGGCACGCTTCTGGAGGCCTGTAACCTACCTGAGACAACTCAAATACGCTCTCCTTCAATCTTGGTGTTTTCCATTACCTCCCTCATTACACACAACAGAAGACCATATATGTAGTATACAATAAAACCAGGATATCAAGCCCAATCTCAGAGTCATGATTGCAATACAAACAACTGACAGAAACTCACAGAAGACAGAAAATGGAGACCAACTGTAAATATTAACCAATGTTAACCAATAATATTTAAAATAAATTCCCGTGAAAATTGCACAATTAAAAGCTTGGGCGGTTACGGACAGACTCAACTTCCAAAAATCATACCTGCAGTAAGAAAGAAATAATTTAATACATCAAAACACCTCTAGAGACCAAGTACAATAAAAGTTAGCAAGTAGGAGTATTTGTTCTATTTTAGCAATGGAAAACATGTGGGGCCACTTACTTTAGAGGCAAGTAAGATGGGGGATGGCAGTGACAGCAATATTTCTTCTTGGCTTGGTGTAGTGTCACTGCACTGTTACTCAGTTTTTAAAACCCCATACAGTGGTGCTGAGAAAAATAAGATAAATTAATGCATTGTTCGATTTTTCACACCTTTCACTTCCTTCAACCACTATGCTCTTAGCATAGAAATTTAAGTGGGACCAAGGAGCAGTCTGGAGAGAACTGGAGAGATCTGCTGCACTAGAGAAGGGTAGAAGTGAGAACTAGGCTATTGTTCTAGGAGCACTAAGTACTCTTTGAGTGGAGGACTGTAGTAGTACCATTCATGTATTTTTTATTTGAAATGCATCCAGAAAGTACCATGTTCACTTGAACAGTCCTAGTATGGAAGTCCAGTCATGCAACATGGGCTGAGGCTTCAGAGCTGGAACTTGAACCATCCAGTGTTTGGAGCATCCATAAGACTTGTCTTCTCTCTCATCATGCTCACAACTATTCAAGTATACGTGTTCTCTACTCTCACTTTATGTCCTAGCACAAACTGATCAGCTATTTGTCAAAGTGAACTGCAATTCATGGTATAAGAATGTAGTGGATTTATATGAGGGTTCTGAAAAGCAAGGATTCATATTTCACAGTGCTTCAAAGGCAGTTGTAAACCAATCCCAATACACTGAATCTATGCAAACAGGCTATATACAAATTACTTACAGCTGCTCAAGAAGTATAAGAAGCCATGGAAGGAAATAATACATAAAGAAATATATAGGTAACATTGCAGTTGTGCTGCAATGATTCCAGAAGTCATTGAGATATTGTATAAGGCACACTTTGGAGAGAAGAAAAAACGCAGTAAAGAAGTCAGAGAACCTTTAACCAGTGCACGAATTTTAAAGTTTTCAAGATTATTTGTTATCATGAGGGCTCGAGTCTTCCTTGATGAAGAGAACTCAGATGACTGCGAGAGTCAACGCGGTAAGGGGAAATTCTAGGCACCAGAGGACACCCAGAAAATCCCAGACGTGCCCGGGGCTCCATCTGTGAGCGGGGGCCGCGCTGGCCCCGCGGACGGTACCCCGGCGAAGGGGGGAGCCTGGCGAGCCGAGGGGGACCTTCAGGTGGCCATGGCAAAGTAAGAAAGGTGTCGGCAAGGCTTTAGAAAGCCTGAGGGACACCAGGGGAAGCGCGGGATGACTGGGTCCGGCCGTCACCGCCGACCCCGCGGGGAGCAGAGGCGCCGGCGCGGGCCTTTCCCGCACATTCGGCCAGGGGCGGCCGATGCGGTGAGGCTGCCGCTCCGGTCCGTCACCGCCCCGGCTGCGATGCTCCGGGGCGGGATCGGCGCTTCGCCACTCCCCGCAAGCCCCCGGGTGGCCCCGCGGGAAGACACCGGCTGCCGCCCCGGGGCTCCTGTGCCCCTTCGCCGAACGCCCATCGTCCCCACCCGGGCTCCCCCGGCCCTGGCCGCTGCCCCCACCCCCTGGGCCACCGCCTTCC
>VXAC01004726.1:580606-640834 GCA_013399225.1 Rhipidura dahli | reverse complement strand
TCCGGAGCGCCGCCCGGCCGCTCCCCGGGGCCGCCAGCCCCGAGTGACCGCCCGCCGCGGGGCCGCTGCCGGCTGGTGCTGCTCCCGCCGGAGGGAGAATTGCCCCGAAACCGAGAATCCTGCACAGTCATGGCGGTTCCGAGCGGGGAGGACGGGCAGGCGGCGGCAGGGCTGGGGCAGGGCTGTCGGAGCGGGGTCCGCCGCCGGCCGGGAGCGCTCCCCGGCGGCCGCGGCCCTTCCAGGCGGGGGAAATAGCGGGACATCCCGCAAGGCCCCGGGGCATCCGCGACGTGGGGAGAGTTCCGTGCACCGAGACAATAGGAGCAGCCCCCGGAGCGGGGCAGGCTGAGGGAGGAGACGGGGGGTCACCCGGTGCTTTCGGGGGGATCGCAGATTTGGACAGATTGCTGCCCAAGGGCTTCTGCGTCTTAAGGTTGTAGAAGGGTTTGCCACATGTTGTCATAAATCCTTTCTCTCTCTTTGATAATTCCTACGTCATGTTTGCACTCTCGGGAACTCCCAGCGCAGGCTGGGCTGTTACTTTAGTATTTGATGTATGCTTTGCTACTCTTATAAAAGCTTTAAATCAATTTTTGGAAATAATATTGGCGTTTAAGGGGTTTTTGAGAAAGAGTCGTGTTTCTTTTGTAAGCTGGGTAAGTGGAATTATGTAAAATAATCCATAATGGGCCTTTAAATACAAGTACTACTTTGAATAAAAGTACTAAAAATATTCTTTAGAACTTTACTTTTTGCCATGCTCTAAACTCATGCAGTAGTTCTCACTTTTTCTCTCCTCACAGTCAGATACCAGAGAACGTTTGTGGAGTTTTGTATTAGTTACTTCATTCTCTAGCTCTGTGAAATGTCCAACTTTACACATAAGGAATATGCATTTACACATAGGGAATATGCATTTTAAAAAACCTCCAACAATCAGCAGAAACACTCAGGACTGATGTGAAGTATCTTTGAATTTTTCTTTTATTATTTCTAATTTATGCTTGCACCAGGGAGGTCTAGGCAAATACCACATGAGTGTTGATACCTTCCATTGTAGTTAAACATGTGATCATCTGCTGGGAATAGTTCCACAAGGACCTAATTTATTTATACTATAAAAATCTTAGTTTGTGAAATAAAAGAGGAGAAAGTAAACTAAGATCTGGATGGATATACAGTAGCAGAGTAACTAGTGTGTTCCAGTTGAAGCTGCATTTCTGGTTATTTTCCCTATTTATGCTGACATAGTTTTGAGGGAAAGACCTACTTTACTGAATTTTGTAATGAGATGTCAAGACTTTTGAGAAATTGCAAAGCAAGTGAAAACATGTCGTGGTTCACTTGCAGCACAGCTGGTGCTTTGGTTTTTGAAACTGTCTGCACAGCCAAGGAAATCCTAGTAATTTTTATCAATTGCAAAGCCTAGGAACTGAGATATAAAATGGAGACTGGAAGATGCTATGAGAAAGGTTGACTCTAAAATAGACATTTATAAATAGAATATAGCAATAAAATGTTGCTCTATATTAATAGCCTTGTTAACATCAATGAACCATAAACCCAAACAGAAGCTTGAATGTGAGGAAAAGGTACACATCTCTCTGAGAAAAGCCATCTATTTTTAGTGTCTATTGAAATTGATTTTGTTTCTGTCTATGTGCATGTGGTTTACCCAGGAGACCTACCAGGAGATGTAACCATTCCCTTGAGTAATATGCTATATTGCTTCTGTGAATAATTGTACTCCTATTCAGTAAAATAGCTAAAAACACATTCAAATCTTACAGAAACTACTGGAATTAAACAAATTCTTAAGTGCTTTGAGGAATAGAAGCCAAGGTCCTGAACTCCAAATGCTGGCTTTGAAATGAAAATAGAGTTGCTGTAATTTTTTCTTCCTCAGTGAAACTGTTCTCTAGGCTTACCCTTTTTTTTTAAATGGTAAATTATTGGTCATGGCCAGTAGACTTGGATAACAGAATTGGTAACTGGTAATAAGAAACATATTGTAAATACTTGCACTTAAACATCTTTTGCTGGCAGCTCGAAATCAATAGAACAGTTTGTGTCAGGAGGCTGTGTTTTGGACCAATTTATTGACATTTCATAACTGTGGTAGAATTCATGTTTGAGTTAGTTGCAGATGCATCAAATATGCTATGGAGATAGATAATACTGGTTTAAAACAGATTCACTTTTAGAGAGATATCTCTGCCAAGCACAGTGCTTTTCCTTTTTTTTTTTTTTTAAGGTTTTATTTAGATGTGGAGTAGGTAGAAAACCCAAATCTACTCTACCATAAGGAGCTCTAGTGCTTTTCTCACTTTTTTAATGTCATAAAGAGAATTTGTTTTTGGAAATCCTCCAAACGCAGCTGCACTGCCAAGCCAAGTTGCACTTTAGCATCTATGTGAATCACAGAGAGAACTGTGAGGTCTTTCCTTCAAGTAGTTAATCCTTGCAGCACTTTTTGTGTTACTCTTGTTGCAAGGCTTTCTTTTACCTGAACTTTCTCCTATGGCCATTCAAGCTCATGTATGTTCTGTCATTTGCCACTGTCAGATCTGATTTTTAAGATTACGAAAAAAAATTTAAAGCCCTGGGGAAGGGCGGGGGGGAGTGTAATTTAGTTGCAAGTAAAATTATCATTGGTATCTTCAACAGTACGTTTTGATTAATTTTTCTTTTTTCTAGAGGTTGTTTTTTACTAGCAAGTATCAAATTTACATGCACAACTGGTTTGGTCCGGAGTTGTTTTCTTTTTATGCTATAGCTTTGCCTATCAAGGTGAGGGGTTTTGTATTATTAGACAATTATTTTAACTCTTTCTCAAACTAAAACTTGGTTAAATTTAAAGTTTTCTTGAAAAAATGCATTTTCAGTGTCCAGCCTTTAAAGTTGCATTTACCTCTCACAGAAGTCAAGAGCTCTTAAAGGAGCAGGCACCAGACCTGCTAATTGAGAGTTTTACAGCATTTCACTTAAATTAAGCCATTTAGATGGGGAGCAAGATAGTTCACTTTCACAATGTAATTTTAATCTACAACCCTTTCCTTTCAGTTCTAGAGGAAAGAGACTATGACTCAGGTCAAACTGAATTTTAAATTCTTGTTCTTTATGACTCTGCTTTTTAAAGTAAGAATTTTGGCTGTGTTTGAGTCTTCCAGCTGTCCCAGTGATATTGCTTATAAACAGGACTTTTAACCTGGAACATCTGTGCTTGCAAGCCTGTGTTGCCCTGGTAGTTCCACTGTGGTTTGGTACCTGGCCACCTTTTCCTCTGGGAGGTGGCATTGATTCCTGCTTGAGAAAGAGCTTCATCTTTTTGAAAAGCTTCTTGTAACACCACAAATTATGTAACATGTATAGATTTTGGTTTCCTATTCTTTGGAGTTTTTTTAAAGCCTGCATGCCTCTTTTTATGCCAGCTTTTGTAAACTGTCTTCTAACCTATTTAGTCCTATTTTTGCCTGGGAGAGATTGATGGCATTCTGCATCGTGCTTTCTCTGATCTCTCCTACAGGTTGTTTCTCATTAGCATATTGCAGGCTCTGTGTTCTGCCTTCTGTTGAAAGAACAGACCTTGCAAGATGAACCAAACTGAGTTCAGAGTTTCTTCCCAACCATAAATTCCTACACTGTTTCCTCAGAGTCTGTTGGCATCAATAATACTTGCATTCAATCTCTTTTTGATTTTAAGACTATGCAATGCCTAACAGCAACTCAGGTGACCTAACATATTTTTAAGAAGAGGCCTGCTAAGTCAGAGTGTAATGACACAGGCCTCAGTTCAAAAAAAACAGGAAAGCAAAGCCTGCCTTAAGTCATTTACAACACTTCAGCATCCCTCTATCCTGTTAACTTTAAGCACGTGAGCACATGTTTAAGATTCATTAAGTTTTTGTCCTGGCTAATTTTGGGTAAAAATGGGGGAAGGTAGAATGGTGTTTGGGCTACAGTTCTCCTTCGAGGAAGTACAAGTGGAAAAATAGAAGCAGAATGCTCTAATCTTGAAGGTTAACCCCTTCTTTCCTGTCATCCACCCCATACTGTGCTTCTGGTTAGATGGTACTCACAAATGTTTTGAAGGCATTAGCTTGCAATACTGGAACATGACACTGCTGATATCCTTTTCACATTGAGGAGCTCTTAAAAAGATGCTAAGACAACTCAGTAGCATGTGAGGTTTTTTAAAAACTGATAAAAATTGACTTTAGCTGACAAAGAAAAAAATTCCTTCATCCAAGGTTGTACTTGATGATTTCTGGGTATTTTTTTAAAGTATCTATTTAGTTAGCTGCAGTGATACTAAGTGTATGATACACTCTGTGAGATCAGGTTACTGAAGTTGTGGTGTGTATCACTGTAGCACTGCAGGCTACTTTAAACAGTAAATGCTGAGATAAACTTTTAGAGTATTGGTAACACACAACTCCTGTGTGTAAATACAGCTGGAAACTGAAGATGGTGTAGATCTTTACAGGCTACATGCACAATCCCAGGCATGTGTAGATTTTAGTAGACTACCTTAGGACTTCTTTCTGATTAAGTCTTTTGTTTCCAGTGCAAATATAGAGGCTGAACTTCATCTTACAAACGGTTATATTTATTGCAAACTTCTCACACAACGTTGTTAAAATACTGCTGTCCAAGATCTGCTAGGAGTTATCTATTTTTGGTCATCATCATTCAGAAGGAGGGTGTTGAAGCCTTTCATTAGTTTTGCAGATATTTACAATGGGCCCCTCTAAGCATATTCAAACTCTTGCTTGAAAGCTGAGATGAAGGTTGATACAAGAGTCCAGTCAGAGGCAGGACACTTCTTAAAAGTCAGTATATGTAATAACAATACTTAAAAACAAGGCCTTGAAGGTGAGGTTGCAACAGAGAGGAGAACTAAATAAAAGGAGTTGCATGGTCAGTGGTACTGATTAGAAGGAGGATCTTTGCAGCAGTATTGCTGGAGTGAATGGATGAAAATAAGCAAAGCAACAAAACAAATGTTGCAGAGTGAAAAAGACCCTCAGAGGAACATAAAGAAATAGCCATTAGAAATGAGGACAGCGGGATTTGCAGCTACAAAGCCAAGGAAGATCAAGAATTTAGCAATTTTTGTGAAAGATGCATGAAGGAAGATGGAAGGCTGTCTGTGAGCCCTGGGTGGGGAGACATCACTGGAGAGTTTGTTGAGAGTGGTTTTGTGGAGTATTAGGGTGGAATTCAGATTGCTTGTCATTCCTTTGTCTGGTTTCATCCGAGTACTTTCCAGCTGTTGGAACACTATAGTTAACTGACTTGGGAAAGGAAAGGGAAGTGGTAATTAGTGGTAATTAGTGGCGTCAAGGTCCCTATTTTAAATGAGAATGTCTAAGAACACTTTCAATGAAGGAGCTGTTTGTGGAGAAGGATGAGAAAGGCTGAGAATTAGTGCCTCAGAGATGTCTATGTAGGGTGCTGTCACTAAGCCTGTGGACTAGTTTGAGAGCAGATAACACCTGAGTGTGTGTGAGGAGGGTGATGGAGGGGTTTGTAGGAACGGTGAAGAAAAGACAAGCTTAAGAAGTGGGGAAGACCACTTTGTATGGTGCAGATTTTCTTTCCCGGGGAATTAATATGATCTGTTTTAGAGAAAGGGGAGGCGTGAAATGGAAAAGAGATGAGAGACATGAGGTGAGCCATTTGTGGCAGAAAGGCAGCAAGGGTCATGGAATGGCAGCCTTCTGTGTGTCTGTGAGAATACATTAACAGAGGCTATTCTCTGCAGGTCTCTTCCATCCTTACTTGAATATTTTTTTTATGCTACGTACATTCCTGACTCCATGAGGCAGCAGTGGCATAGCTGCCTCCTTTCCTGTCCTGCTGTCAGCAGAAATTGCAGCTGGAGACACAGTCACTGTCCCAGACACCTGAAAGTCTTAGGGCCTGGTTGCTTGCTTCAGTACTGCTTCACAAGGAACTGTTTCAGAAGCTATTAGTTGGATTGTACCAAAAATACAGTATCTTAGTTCTACCCATACTGTTGGGAAGGGAGAGGACATTTCAAAACCCCTATGTAACCTGGGAATAAATTGCTACCATTTCACATTTTGGCTGTTGTAGAGAGAGGAAACAGGAAATGTGAGGGAGAAGTGGGGGGAGGAGTAGGAAAAAGAAGGACAAAATAAAAGTGAGATTTTGTATGTATAAGTTTGTTTAAAGTTTTTGAAAGCACCGATATTTTTCATGTTAAACTTTATATCCAGATTAATTGCAAGCATTTCTAGCTGAGGCTTCAAAGTCCACAATGTGTAACTACCTATAAGTTTGGGGGTTTTTTTGAAATGCTGAATGGAACACATTTGCCACTAGCACTGTACTGGCTTAGTGGCAGCTGACTGATACTCTTGTTTTCGTACTGACATTGGGCTTAGGCTATCTAAAATACATAATTATTTTAGTATCCATGAGCTGGTTACACATACTGAGGAAGCTAGCTGCTTATGACCCCAACCTTCTGTATGTTTTTCTCACAACCATCATTTTAAATGCATCATTCCCACTGATACAAGCTGTGCTGTCTGTAGCTTCACCTAACAAAGTCCTCTGTAAAGTTATTTAAATGTTTAAGTCACTGTGGAGGCACAGGAGGCAGATCAGAAAATAAAACATGGCTTGTGGATTCAGAGACTGATATAGCACTTTTATGGTCATATTACATTGAACAAAAACTGGTGATGTATTCACATAAACATGTGGAGAGCAATTATTTTTTAGAATTTTTCAATGTCTGCTTAAAACAAAAACCCATATTTTTATGTTGTTTATAGAACAATTACGTTGCATATGCAAGAGATATTTTGTAGGTTTATGTTTAGATTTAGGGGTAAATTAATCTGAGATAACTAACAGTCATTGTACTAAAACCAAAACCATTGATGCTAGTGCTCACCATGGTGTGTTGGAATAATATCCAAGTGAGGGGATGTAATTTTTACTGTACAATAACCTGTCATCATCAAGCAAGTGGGTCTTTTTTTGTCTAATGAGAAGATTAACATGTAGTTTCAGAGCTTCCCATTACTCATACTCTCATATATTTTCTTGCTTCCATCTAATTTTTCTTTATGGTTTCCTTTTGATGCACATATATGTTGTGATTTGTGTGGTTTAGCAAACAAACCTTACAGCTAGCTCTTAGCGAGTGAAAATCACCAACATGAACTTGCAAAACAGTAACAAAACATTTATAAAGGAGAAACAAATGAACCATTTCCTGGGTTTACTTTACTGCTTAACTTAAAAATGGCCGTGGGTAGCTGTTTTCTGTTCTCTTGCTTCACTGCCAGAAGCTGGTATGGTCCATTCTCTGGTACTGGATGGATGCTGTGTGTGCTTTTTTTCAATACTACTCCTTATCTCAATAAAATAAATCAAAATCTGTATTTTAAAAAAGAAGAGCAAGATAGGTAAGTCTCAGAAGACAAAGATCACTAACTAAACTTTGCAAACAAAAACCAAAATCCATGTTATTCCTGTGATGACTTTCTTTCACTTCCATGACATTTATGAGAAGTGTAAAAAAGTGTTTTATTTACTGTAGTTGCAGGAAGCCAAATTAAATGAAATTACTAGAAAATGTCTCAGGGCAGGGATCCTGTGGTCCCTGTTTTCTGTCATACTTGCCAGTGCATGGTGCAGTAAGGGCTGCCTCTGTCAGTGATGACGTTCTCTGAGTGTTGATCCTTCTTCAGTTCTTTCCCCTCCAGTGCCTGCTCACATAGACCCTTCTGCTGCTGTTACTTGTTTTTCTTGACAATTTAGGATCTTACAAATTAAGAGGACATCTGTCCCCAAGGAAGTCCATGTCTCCTCCAGTGGAAGGAGTCAGTGGGTACTTGAAAGGGTGCTGAGGTCTACAGATAAGAACTCAAAACTGTGAACCTGTGTTTTGAGCATGAATTGCATTTTGGGGTTTGGGGGGGGTGTTTGTTTTGGTTGGTTGGTTAGTTTGGGTTGTTTTTTTTTTTTCCTTTCTCTTAACAGTTACATGTAATGGGGAATTTTCACATGTTTTGGAGGAATGGGACCCAGTGAAGGAAAGAAATTTGTGCTGCAGTGAAAGAAACAAAAATAGCATCCTGGAACAATATGGGGAAACGCCAGATCCAGTGTCACTGTCACATGTGCTGTGTACAGCATTCTGCCCAAGTTTTGGTATAGTGTGTCCAGCCAGTTGTCAAACTTCTGATGATGTAACAGCCTCACAAGCTGAGACACTGAGTTATATAAAAAAAGAAAATTGGACAAGTTAGTCTTCTGGTTTTTCACCTAACCCCAAATCAGTTGCTTAGATTGCATAGACCTAATTAAGTTGGACAGCTATAATGCTTGTGAAAGACTTTGTTGACAATCAAAATCTTGTGGTTATCCAGAGTGATGGAGATGGAATGTTGTCTGACATGAGTAACCTACAGCAAATGGGAATGTTGCTGGAGACACACGGCTGGCTCCATATACAACCAACTTTGGGTCATGCCTTCATTCTGCATCAGCTACACCTGAGCTGCTCCAGGAATGAAGAGAACTCACAGACTGAACAGACTGAACACTGCATTCAAGATGAGCTTTTTCAGGCACTGTGGGTAGTGCTGTGCCCAGCTAGTAAGCCCTCTCCAAGACCAGAGTGTTAGGAATTTCAGGAACTGGCTGCAGTTCAAGGGGACCAGCTGATCCCAGGAAGGGTTCTTCCTGCTTTGGATACTGGAGTTTGCTAAACAGGATACAAGTTGGCTCCATCTGTGGTTTGTAAGATCAGGCTCCTACAAACAGCCCTCCAGCTGTTTAAGTAAATTTGATCCCAAAAACTAAGTAGCCACAGGTGAATAGTCTACTTCTAGTCCCAAAATCCCTGAGGGGTCTGAGCAGGCTGCACACATGAGTGGCCTGTCTGTCCAGTTTTACTGCTCCGCAACCACAGAGGATAAACTTCATGGATACTAGGGAAATTACTGTCTGTACAGCCATAGTTATAAACATCAGCTACCAAAATCCATGTCCCATCAAAAGTTATAAAGTTATCTTGAGGCTGATAAAATCCTTTCTGCCTCTTGGATTTTTGGACTGCAGTAGCGTCCCATGTTCAAACTTTTATCTGAAATCTTAAGAACTGGGAAAATGTGCAAATAAATGAAAATTGATTCTTCATCTAGTGGAACTTCAATAGAATTATTAAATATAGGAGTTGACAACACTAAAAAGGTGAGTCTAATTTAAGCAATGATTGAAAATCACACTAAATGAAAGTCTCTAATATGTATGAAAATGATGCCATCCCAGCAGAGTAATGGCTTTTTATCCTTGATCTTGAAAAGGAGAGACAGCAAAAAAATATGTCATAACTCTGACGGGTTCTGGGTCAAGAAGGATCATATCTGAAAAAGCTGTAGCTACTATTGTTACAAAGTTGTTTCTTGTTAACTAAAAAGATAGTGGTAGTTACATTTCTTTCTAAATTATGATAGAAAGTCTGTGTAGTGTTATTTGGCATTGTGATTACATTTTATTATATTTTGTTTCAATTATTAAATTGTTAGTATCTCAACACATAAGGTTTACTTTTCCTTTCTGAAGTGGAGGCAGAGGGGAGTGAGCAGGCAGCAGTGTGGCACGTGGTTGCCAGCTGCAGTTAAACCATGACAGAGGGCCTCTAACCCTTTTCTTCCCTGTTAAATCAAATTAGTTAACAGCATAGATTTGGGATTTTTTAAGAAGCTGTTTTCAGTCATTTTAATCATGCTGGTTACAGGCCCCAAGGAAGGGTTTACAGATGCCAAGCAAGGTGGGCCCATATTTTGGCTGTGACTGGGACCAGAGATGTCCTCTCCAGGAACTACTCTGAAAGCTGAGCATTCATGGGGAAATCACACAGAAAGGGAAGCAACTCATCCTGCCACCTAATAATTTACTCAGGGACCAATGAGGGATTCAGGAGACAAACCAGATTGTAGCTATGATGATGTAATAGCAAGACAGGTCTAGTCTAAAAATGTGATCACAGAGGCACCAGCAGAGATCACATATGCAAGTCATCCTTGAATCTGACCAAGAAGACAGTTCAAACAACCTGAAACATATTTTTGAATGCTTTACTGTTAATAACTTGAATTATGATGATGGTAAACCAGGCAAGGAAGGAGTTTGAAGGCATTAGCTCTGATTATAATTTGGTACAGTTAGTTGAGTGTGGAGGAACTCATTTAAGCCAAGTTGGTCCCTGGCCTGTGCAGCTTCAATTCATTATTTCCTGATGGAGGTCTCAGGACTCAACCTTTTCCCTTTCCCTTTGCCTTTCCTTTTTCTCCTCTTTCCGTATGTGATTTCATTCTGGGTCTAAAAAGCTGCTGTCATAAGAATTACTGAAGCTAAAAAGATTGTGCTTTGTACCATCCAAAAGCTTTGCAGCCTTGAGTCATATGGAGGATAAAAAGCAAATCATCTAAAACATCAGTGGTTTTTAAACCACTCACATTTGACCATAGAACAGGGAAGAGAGAGATGTTTACCATGATAACAGGATTTAAATTCTAATTCTTCATAGCCTTATATAATGTGTACAGTATTTCACAAACTGGTACAAGCATGAGTGAGAAGGCCTGTGAATTAGCAGAAAAGATGAGATGTTAAGCAGACTGCTGTTTTGAGCAATGTTATTTAGTTACCTGGATAAACATTTCCTTTCCCCAAAAAATTGGAAAGGCTAAAGACAGTATGCATTTGTGAGACTTTGCAGTGTTCTCCAGTGGCTTTGTTGCCCATGACTAAATGCAGGGCAATTACATCTAATCTTTGTTGTATTAAAAGCTAAGTATTGGCTTCCTTTTTATTTCTTTAGATTTATTTGTGCAACCTTCATGTTGTCCCTGTGGCTGGTCATGTGGAATTTAAAATATTTCTGTTGTCAATTCTTGCCACGCTGTTTGTTCCTTGAGCTGCTTCATGTATTTAAGCCACATAGCATCCTCTTATCCTGAATAATTCTGTCCCTGCCCTAGTGTTGGAACAGATTTCTCTGTTGTACCCCTTCCATCCACTCACCAGAGTGATACCAGTCTTCTCCTTCCTATGCATTCTTTCTTCTGCTCAGGCAATGTCCTTTCTGAGTTGCTCAGCAAAACCACAGCACTCTGCAAATTAAAACTTGCCAGAAGATCAGCTTCTGTGATGCTTGCAAGAAACGAGCTAAGTAATCTGCTTATCTAGTTCATTTATTTCATGAGTGACTCCCTCCTTCCATTGTGCCTGCAGGAAACTTGTTGATTAAATCTACTTACTTCTATTCTGTCTTTATGAAATTCTGGGTTGGCCTCATGGAGGTTGGGTGAATTCTAGGAAATCACCTTTCAGATGCCACTGTTCTTCCTGCACCTTTGTTGATTGTATCCTTTGTTTCTTCTGATTAGAAACACCACCGTGTCCTGCAGATAAAGAGGCTTTGCTCTTCACTTGGCTCTTTGTGACTTCAGCATAGCACCAAATATGTGTAAGAGTCCACCTTTTTGGAGCTGATTGTAGGCTCAGTGTATTAGTGTATTAGTTTGGGAGCTAGTCCAGGCACGATCAATATTTTTTGTCTCTAGCAGGTGTGTCCTACAACAGTGTGTAGGAGTGTTTAAAACACTGCAGAGGAAGTTAATAGCATTTGATGTGACTGCTGACTGTTGTCATTCTACTCCTTGCATCTTTCATGTTGTCTAATTTTTGAGTTTGTAACTCAAAAGAAGTTCTGTAAAATAAATAAGTGGGAAGGCTCTTGACTTGTTAATGCTCTCTAAAAAGTACAGATGGTGTTATCCACACTTCAAACTGAGTATTTCCAGGTACTTTAATGGAACACAATTACTTAATATATAAGAGTAACAATTGAAAGAAACTTTTTTCTTTGTAAGAGGAGGTAACTAATAGAATCTTTTTATAATTGTACTATGTGGTGTCATGAAATAATACATACAGGGATCATTTTTATTCCTGTGCTACATATCAGACATCATTTTTTTGTGGCTTGGGCTTGTCAAGTCTTTCTAATGCCCAAAAGAGTGGGTCTCCCTTGCTTGCAAATATTGACTTGTATATTTAGTGTCCTCTTCAGCAGGGCACGGAGATCTGTGGGACATTCAGCACATGCTGTGGATATGTGAGCTGGAGTATAAGATGTGCCCATTGTTCAGTTGTTGGGAAAGGCATGGCCTTGGTTACATCAACATCCTCATTTGATACCAGTTTGGGGACACTATCATCTAGCAAGCTAATGTTACATAATAATTAATATTCATAGATACAAAGGCAGTGTTCCTCTAATTAGTAAAGGTTCCAATTTGCTCAGTAAGAACAAGCTTCAGTTTGAATCCCCATATTCCCTACGAGCCTTGCCTTGGAGCTGGAGGCTGGAGCTGCACTAATGGAGTTAATTGTCTGGTTACTTTTCCTGCCATTTGGGAAAGGGTTGCCTGGGGATGAGTCCTGAACAGTACCATAAGCACCAGTAATTTGCTGGATGGAAAACAAGGGAGCTGAGTTTGACCACTCAGGAGTTACTGCTGACTGGCTGCCTGGCTGCAGTGCCTGAGCAGAAGGTGGAAGAGGGCACAGGAAGGGGTAAGAGCCCTCAGGAGAGTACAGGTTCCTTCAGTGAACTGGTTGAGAGCTTTGCTGTAGAATATCCCATCAATATGCACTTTTTCTTTCCCTCTTCCAGCTCAGCTTATGATACCAAAACAAGACAGAAGGTGGCAGTGAAAAAGCTCTCAAGACCTTTTCAATCACTTATCCATGCCCGGAGGACCTACCGAGAGCTTCGGTTGCTGATATTTTGGAAGCATGAGAATGTAAGTGGAGAGTGAGTTCCTTCCCTTTGGATTTCCTATACAAAAGTTTACAATATAGGCTTAATTTCAGTTAGGTACAATCTGTTTTGAAAAGGATATGCAACTGTCTAGCTACCCAAGATACCTGGACCTAGTCATCTTAGGTGTAGTGAAGTCACTGGACTTCAGAAACTTTCAGTAACAGGCTGCATTTTTATTTTAAAAACACCTAATTACATCTTGAAGATGAGGTTAATGAAACTCAAGTCATCCTACTCTTCTCTAACTAAAATAATAAAAGTATTCTATTCACTACTGTTGAAACATCTTGAAACATCAGCCCAGGGGAAAAAAAACACACCTCAAACCTGCTTTTGCTGAATTTGGATTCTGTTGAGAAATTAAGGGAAGATTAGTCTCTTTGCAATTGACAACAGTGTAATATTTAAATGAAAGACAGTAGACCCTACATAAATGAGTACTGGTCTAAATTTATGTGGTAAACAGTTGATTTCAGTGGAGCATCCACTTACTTAAAGGTAGCTTGATGACTTGAAGCCTGAATAAAATATAGTTGATTGAAAAGTATCCTAGAGAAAGAATAAAAAAGTTAACAAAAACAGACCAAGAAAACTCATGAAAGTGTGTATAATCTAAAGTATAACTATTGTATACGGCATGTGTCAGCTTTTCTGTAATGAGACATTAATTCTTCTGCCTTTTTCTTTTACTCTTTGTAATTAAGATTGTAATTAAGATGGCTGAGGTGATACCTTTATAGACCACCTATTTTATAATTTTTCAATATGGCCATATGTCATAATTTTGTAAGTTTCATCCCAAAAATGCTGAGCGCTGTCAGTACAAATTCCATGTTGCTTTACAGGTTCATAAAAATAAAAAGTCACTTCCTTTGCCTTCTTTCATCTGACAGGTTATAGGACTGCTAGATGTTTTTACACCTGCAACATCAATAGAAAACTTCAACGAAGTGTAAGTAAAAATTTTTAAATCATTCTTACTAGTTCCTAAGTAATTAAATACCATTCTGGTTTTTAAAAGGAAGACCATACATTTCTAAAAGACTTCCAGCCACAGTCAGCTTTGTAAAAATCTTTTTGCGATTTTCCCACAAAGGAGGAGGCAGGGAGATGGACCTAATTTTTGTACTTTTCTAGATGATAATTCAAATTATTTGAATTAGATTAAAGTTATATGGTAAATTATTTAATGTTGCATAAATGCCAGCAAACTTTAAACTTTTTCAGTTCTATTGTATGTTTGTAACCTGCAGATTATTTTTTCACTGATATATGGTAGAGTTCAGGGATGTAGGAAAGTATTCTGTTAGTTAACTGAGACAAGGTAAACTCAGGCTAGAGTCTTGGCTAACCTAAAACTATGTGTATTTGGTGTGACTCAAACATACGATTTATGCTGAGTTCATTTTGGTTTACATAATTGTATAAGCACTTAGGTAAGCAATTTAGCAGAAGAAATAGTGATTTATATGTTTTTGTGTCCATGGAAATTAGTGATCAAACCCCTTTGACTCTGGGGTAAAATTACACAAATGGGAATTGGGTATGAGAGATGCATACTTTTGCTCCAGCAGTGTGTTTGGAAAAGAATCAATGTTTCTGCAAAATTTGTCAAAAAAAACCCCTTTGAGTGGGAACAGGGAGGGAAGTTACACAAAACACTCTTTATTTCTACCACTCTGATGTTACCCTCCATCATCAGATATTCCAGGGCCTTGCAGGTCCTATAGTTTTGGTGCCTCAGGAGCCACTTTGATGTTGGGTGAGGCTTCCTCGTCATCAAAAACTATGTTGCATGTATCACTGCTATAGTGTGTCATGGAGAAAACAGAGATAAAAGATTCTAATATACTGCAAGGATTTTTTTTCATTATATTAAGTCTCATAGTAGTGATTGCATTATTAGAGCTCATGGCTGATATAAAGGATATAAAATGTGTTACTAGACAGTGGAAAAGGAACCTACATGGCCTGGGTAGATACTCTTCTAGAAGAATTTATGTTCTGCCATTCTGTGTTTTTTTGTTCACTGTTTTATTTTCACAGATATCTTGTGACAAATTTAATGGGTGCTGACCTGAATAACATAGTGAAGTGCCAGAAGTTAACAGATGATCATATACAGTTTCTCATCTACCAGTTACTTCGAGGTCTTAAGGTACTGTCTGGGTCCAGGAATCTAAATGTTGTAGTGATGAGTCAACAATCTAAATGTTGTAGTAAGGACTGGTTGGTTGCAATGAGGGTACTTCAACACATTTTTTTTAATGTCCTAAAAGTGCGCAAATAGCAATCATTTCAGAAATTATCAGATAATTTTTCTAACCAGATATAAACCCCCAAGCCTACCAATGTTTATATGCACAGTACACATGATACTCCCCTTGAATGTTAACTTTAAAACAGTGTCTATTTCAGTTCCCATTGCAGGACAATAACATGCTGTATAATGTCTCAAAAATTCTGGAGAATGTGAAATGGATGAAGAACAATATGGAAAGTAACTCATGTTTGTGCTTTGAAAGACATGAGCCACTTTGAAAAACCACAGTCCTGTTTTTGTAGAGAGTGTCACATGGGGGAAGAGATAACCAAGTTAGCTGGGTCCTTTGGGAAATGCCTGGAAGTAGAAATTTATGCCAGCAATGCACAATGCTGTACACAGTCACTTAGGATTTACTCTGCCCGTGAAGTCATTGTTTTCTTTAATCATATCAGTTAAAATTTATACTCTTAAATAACATAGGCAATAGGCAATGAATCTACAGCAAAATTTTCTTCCAAAAGAATCAAAGTATGTGTCATTTTGCTGATGTTTAACATAAAAGTGTCTATAAAGAGGAGAAGGTGGATGTAATGCTTCCTGTTACTAGGTGCTAAGCTTTTTCTCAGACCGATATGGATTTTCCCAAGATATAAGCAAACAGAAAAGAGGTCAGCAGCTTTACTAGCTAACTTAACAATAACTGATATTTTAGGCACGGAAAATAATTATATGTTTAAAAGCAAGCCATGGTACATACTGGCTCTGAAATATACTTATTACATGATTTTCAGCAAGTCACCTTGTGCCCAAGACAGTAACTCTTATTCATGCATGCAGGTTCCATCACTTTAAGTACAGATTTTAGTGAGTAAAAATTGCAAAACTGAGCCCTTAATTGCTTTGTCTCATTTGCGTGAGTTAATAGCTTAGTTAGAAAGATGGATTCTGGCATTAATTATCCTGCTTGTGGTTTTGAATACAAATCCGTGTTGTGTCAAAGCTAAATAATAGTAAGAATTGTGCTCTAAGTGAGTATTAATTTCAGAAATGCACTCAGGTACGTTTCTGGCTCTGTTTGAAAGGGGAGGGGTTGCTGGTGGCTCCTCTCTTCTGGAACTGAAATTCTCATATCTCATTAGTCAAAGAACATTTGATCATGTGTATGACTGCTTGGTGGCACCAGGAGGGGCTCCTGTGGTTGTCTCAGCAGAGCAGGGACATGGCTCCTTCTGTTGCAAGCAGTGTTTTGGTTTCCTGTTCATTCAGCTGCTTACAGCTGCTGTGAGGAGCACTGAGAGGTGACCCTGCTTCCAGAAACATCAAGAATGCCCTTGTGTACTCTTTGGGTTTTCCCAATTGCTATACAGTTTTGTGTATAATTCCTTCTCCTAAAAAACATGGATTCACCTCTAGAGAATGGAATGTTTTCAAGGTCTTTCTGATGCTGATTGATAAGGTCATGGGTAAACTTGCTGTTAATCCTAACTAGAGAATGATAGGCAGTGACAGAGTAAGCTTTTCTCAGTTTTTGATTTTAAATGTTCTATGTAAAATAGCAGAGGAACTACATAGCCACTGAAATACTGCTTTGAAAGTGAACCTGAAGGAATGCTGTGGCTTAGGTGGGTATTTTGGTCACTAACCTGTCCCAGAGTACAAGTGTGGCTGCTTTCACCCACATCAGTGTTCACAGTATGGAAAGGTGACTACATCATGTAGGAGTCAACCATGCTGCTCCCTAGGCCACTGATTGCACTAGCCACTAGCTGATCAACACGGACATCCAGGGAAGGCTGGAACAAATTCCATATTGGTAGGAGACTTTAAACACAAGAATTGCCGTGAGTGCTGCCTTTCATGGTAGAACATAGCCTTCATGGTTACCTTTCTTGAAATATCCAGTTCTGGATAAGACAAAACAGGAAGGTTTTGAAGTTTGACATACCTCTGATCTGAAAACATGGTATGACATAAGTATTTTCTGTTTATAAAACAGTCAGTCTCAGAAGCAAATAATAAGACAAGGGGCTTCGACCTCCCTTCACCTCTAACTTCAGATCTTACCTTTTTTTTTTTGTTTGTTTCACAGTATATTCACTCAGCTGGAATCATCCATCGGGTGAGTTCAGTCTTTGAGGTAATGAAAATGAATGTAGTGTGTCCCTCTGTGCATCAAATGTGCATAGTATATAGTAATAGTTACGATATATTTTAAAAGGTTGAAATAGTACTTGAGTATCTCTCTGTGTTCTGCTGCAGGACCTGAAGCCCAGTAACCTAGCTGTAAATGAAGACTGTGAATTGAGGGTAGGTATCATGCTGTCATAGCAAAGAGCATTGTGAAAACTCTCAAGATGACAGTTTCCTAAAAAAAATTAGTTACCATTTTTGTCTCATTCCATTCATTTCAACTGTTTGCTGCTTGTCCATGAACATGGGTTTTCTCCCAAATGTTAACTTAGTGTGAATGCAAATATCTTTGCAAAATCCCTCTGTACAGATGGTACATAGATAATACTTTGGCCCCTGAATGAGTACTTAGTGAGCATATCTTGAGAGTCTGACCTGTGATATGTATCTGCATCTGCCATGTATAGATGAAGCCTTGTAACAACTTTCATTTTTGTTACCTACAAGCTAAATTAAATAGTGATGGCAAAAAATATACCAGTGTTACTAGTTACAGGCAGTAAGACAAACAAACAAATCTCAACCAACCAAAAAGAACCCTGTAATCCTTGCTTCTCAAATGTTATTTTGATGTACACATCTATACAAATACATCTCTTGGTGTATCTGTGTAATATGATACTACATAAGAAGTATGAGACTCTGGAGAAGGAAAAGATGTTTTGTAGCTTTCTGTGCCTTTAAGCTTAAGAATGAGAAGTTAAACATTTCTCCATGTCAGCCAGAAACATCTTTATTCCTGTTTCTAAGTCTCTGATGTAATCACTTTATTCCAGCTGCAAGGGATTTAAGAAAAGACTCCAAATACTACAAGATCAGCAAAAAATCACAGTAATGAATAAGAGCAGTGCAGTTAGGTTCTTGCACTAATCCGGATCTGTGGTGAGAAACTGTAGTTCCTGTTTGATTTAGTGACACTTGCAGATGCTCAGCAAGTTTCATGATTATCTCTTTAATGTCTTCAAGCATGTATGTTCAGCATCTGTGGAATTTTGTGGGTCATCTGTGTTTGATCATATACTCTAAAATATGTACTGTATTTTTGTACTGTAAGTAAAGGAGACTTTTAATTTTTTTTATATTATGAAATCTGTGCATCTCTCTGTCTAGCATTTGTTACACTGCTCTCTGCTTTGTTTATATTTATAGCTTTACTTCCTCAAAGTATTTTCAATAGAACACACTAGTGGATATTTCCAAGTACTAACAAAAAGGAAGTAGAACCAAAAAGAAGGAAAATGTGTGTGTGCACACTTTTGATAGGAGGGATCAGCTGTTAAGGAAAAATATTGCCAGAATCCTTATAAAAATAAGGGCATTAGTGTTGAGTTTCACACCATTATTTGTGTCTTGTTTGCCTCATGTATTTTTCTTCACTTAAGAAATAAATCATGCTTTTAAACTATATTGGAAGTAAAGATGTTGATGATTTATATCTTAATATTTTTCTTTAGGCTTTGTATATCTTTTAATTGGATTATAATTTAGGAATTTTGAATGACACTCTTGAAATTTTCTTATTCCCTATGAAAAGGATTAGCCATCAGCTTAATAAATAATCCTGGATCTCATCACAGGAGATACTCCATGATCTTGTTCACATTTCTATGGGAAGAGATGACTGACTTAACAGCACTGAGGCTCAGATGGTACCCTTTCACAGCAGTCTTTCTTAGAGCTAGGGTCCAGAATTGGTGGGACATAGACTAACCAGAAAGCAGAATAGAAAGCAAAGAAATGAGCTGGGAAAATTCAACTGAAGTAACTTCCCATCAGTGTAAACTTAGCAAGGGAAAGCATCTGGAGGGGAACACTGCAACCAAGCCTCTGTGTAAATAAACAGAGCTCTTTTGTTTGTTTTGGTGGGCAAGTTCTATTGAAAACAAGTGGGGTGTGATTTACACAGGATATACATTTCTCTCCTGGTGGCATCGGGATAATGTGTGACTTGAGTAAATGCTTAGACATAAGAAAATTAGAGAACAGAAGTTCTGCAGATTTGTGATCAACTCATTTGTTCTTTAAATGGCCACTGGCACTTGCTGCTGGCATTTTACACAAACACTCCCAGTTGACAATAATATTTCATTTTTTATAGCAAGAGTGTTTATTTTTAGTAAATGAATGTCAGTGGAAATTAAACTCAAGGCAAAATATAAAGTCTGCCTTGCAGAACAAAGTGCCAGGTTCACTGCAGTGGAGATATCTTCATGCAGTACCAGAGGCTGCAGGGATAGAGCAGGGAGAGCAGATGAGCTCCTCTGCAGAGTGCTGCTGTTTTACTTCACCAAGAGTGAGGGACTGTGGAAAACTCAGAAATGAGTTATGGGAAAATCACGACCTATAACAAAAGTGAAAGGGTTTTTTTTTAAATTACTATTTTATTTTTGTTCTGTAGATTTTAGACTTTGGTTTAGCTCGTCAAACTGATGATGAAATGACTGGATATGTTGCAACGAGATGGTACAGAGCTCCAGAAATTATGTTAAACTGGATGCACTACAATCAAACAGGTAAACTGAGAAGACCTGTATTTTGCTACAGCTGGATTTAGTGCTGGTTTTAAACCAAGAAGCAGCTGTGTTTAAGGATCTCTTTGATTCAATGTGTACATTTCTGTGTCTGTTTTTTGGCAGTTGACATATGGTCGGTTGGATGTATCATGGCAGAACTATTGAAAGGAAAGGCTCTGTTTCCAGGAAATGATTGTATCCTTAATATAAAACTTAAAATGCAGCTATAAAAATGCTGTCTAACTCTTCCTTTTTTTTTTTCCTAAGGACTTGAGTGTTTCTATGGACATGTTTTTGAGGTAACAAACTTGTAAAAGAGTAAACAATGTGCTAATCTTTCAGTTCAGTGTATATGACAACTGAATATGAGACCCACTGGTAGGATAAAAACCAGTAACATATGTTCCTAAACAACAAAAAGTTACATTTATTCTTCTGTGTATCTGTGTTTAAATAATAACCTAGTTACAACAGAGTAGATTTCTTCCATGTGTGGATCTTACTGAAATAACATACACTAATACTGAAGCTGAGTAAAGGCACTAATTTTTCATCAGCTAATACAGTTTTTGAACTGCTTTTAGGCTGAAAGTTCCTAACATGCAAATGAGTTAACTTTTAAATAATAAGTGAATTAACAGGCCTATTGTGTCCTGTTATATTAAAAAAAGCCAGTAGTTCCAGAAATGCCGCAGGAGCAACAAAGCCTTCTCTTTTCTGCAGCACTGTGCTGGGGTCCCTGATGGAGCATCAGGGATTTCCATTGGCTTTTCCTGTGCTGGCAGGAGCAAAAAAGAGGTGTTGCTGAGGAGAGCAGTAAAATAATGAAAGAAAATGGAAGGAAAACTCATAATAAGGAATAAGGAGGCAACTGCATCAAAGAGGAAAGCTTTTATTATGAGAAACAAAAGCACATTCTTCCATAGTGAATATTGACATTTCTTGCTACTCCAAAACCCCTCAAAAAGCAAATACTTCTGCTAATACTAAGCTGTTGCTGGGTGCAAAGCATCATGACATTAGAATTGCCTGAAATAGCCTGAAGAGAGCTGAGACCAAGTCTCCCCACTGGCCTTTCTATTGTGCTCAGCGTCATTAGACTCTATTGTAACCGCAGGCACTCTCCAGGTGTTCATCAGTGGGAGGTGACCGTCCTCAGACTGTTTGATTACATGTGGTATGTGGTATTTGAAAAAATCAGTATATCCAGTTTGCAAGAAATAAGATTTTTTTCATTGTTATAAATTATTGTCTAAAAATATATTATTATATCAATTTAAATAGAGCTGTAAAATAATCTAGAGTCTTTATGAAAAGTGTAATATACTTTACAGGTCCTGTATGACAATGAAAAATTAACATTTTCAAGGTTTTTAATCTTGAAACCTATATAAAACAGATTTTTAAAGTTACCAAAGGAGAACTTTTCACTTGCCAGTCTTCAGATTAGTAATCTAGCCCTATGAGCTGTATATTATATTAGACTGATCTTCAGAAATCCCTCAGATCTCTGAAACATAGATGTGCTATTAAGGTTAAACTTAAGAATATATTAAATTGGGAACTAGGACAGAAAAGCAATATTTTTCATGCAGCTGACATATCTGACAAGTTAGTATAGTACAGTAGAGAATTTGATACTCCAGGACTAGGCTTCAGCAGGTATGAATTATATCCTTCCATGGGCTATGGTGGAATTGTCTTGCTGAATGGTTTTAAACATTTTAGTTACGTGCATGTAAGCTCATTAATGGTCTAAACCCAGAAGGATTGTGTGCTGTTTATTTCCCTGAAATAATGTAGATATCGATCAACTGAAGAGAATAATGGAAGTTGTGGGCACTCCCAGTTCAGAACTTCTGAAGAAGATATCATCAGAACATGTGAGTTCACAGCTTCAGTCAGTAAACTGACTTTGTCATTCTTTCTCTAATTGGCATTATATGTCACTGGCTATGTAAAATGGACACTCTGATTTGGAAATGAGCAAATACCTCAAAATGATCTCTGTTTTTTTGCTCCTGGAATGTCACCATTCAAAAAAAAATGCTTTTGGAGGCATCCAGATGCCTTGACTGTCACCTGGAAAAATTTGATACTTGTTCTCATGTACTCAGTTTTTGCAAAGAGTTAAGAAATTAGTCCTGATGATCTTTTAAATTGCTGTTATTCTTATAATTAAAAAAACTAATTAAATCAAAAATATCATGCTCTGAGATGATGCTCATCTGTAATTTATATGCTTTCCATCGTTGTAAGGTTTCTAAACAGAGATGTAAATAAGGGGTGTTCTGCAGGAGTGCTCTATTTAGATCCCTAATTTGAAAATTATATTTATTCATGTCTCTGAATGCTTGCGTGAGGTCCACTTTCTTAATAATAATTGTAGTTGAGTGTGCTTTTTAACTTTCCATGTGATTTCTTTGAAACAGTCATCTAGTAAATGTTAGTTAATTTCTCTGCTAGTTGCACTTAAAAGATTTGTTGTAAGCAGTTACAGTGGATTGCCAGCTGAGGAATGAGCTGTAGTATTGTTTGGTAAGGGTGATGGGCAGAGTGTCAGAGTTCAGATAAACAATGGCACACAGATACCTCCTGAGCTGCAGCTGTTTTCTTAAACCTTACCTGTATGCACCTCAGAATAATACTAATGGCTATTTCTCAGCTTGTGTATATGTTGATGGGTTTCCTTTGACCTTACTGATGAATACAGTAGTGGATTCAAGTTAGCAGGAGTAGCAGGAGAGCCAGAACAACCCTGTACTTCTGGAAGGTCCAAGCATAATGAAACCTCATCATCACAGGCCAATACACAGTCCCAGAGTTTCTGGGTACCCACCACCTGAGAATGGCTGGGGCAGGAGACTAACTAAGCATCCATCCTACGTGCCTTAGACCAAAATACACCTGCTTAAAACTCTCTTGCTTGTTTTCCAGTATAAAGGAGTGAGTGTTTGAAACAAAGTCATACATTGTGGTTTTATGTAAAGAGGATTTCCCATGTATAAGAAACATAAAAAATATGATGTCTGGTATTTTAGAGTTCATGTGCTTACTGTTGAGCAAAATTTAACCCTGTGGATGTGGTATGTATATTGACTTATTTCTAGGCAAGAAAATACATCGAATCTCTTCCACATATGCCTCAACAGGATTTGAAAGCAGTGTTTCGTGGTGCAAATCCATTAGGTAAGAAAGTCAGACTGACAGATAAAATTTTTCACTAACATAGGAACTCAGGCATTCCTTGAGTTCCTTGCTGTGTGATCCCATATAATAATAGACAGACCAGTGAGAAGAACATTGCTTAACCTTCCATCCTGAGACTGTTTTCCCTTCATGAAACCTGTGTCTTTTTGTTTCTGGTGGAAATTACAGGAACCTCCTAAAGGGAAATGGTCCATGGATGAAAAGCAAAAGCCAGCTATACATAGCAGAAATAAATAAAAATATCAAGGAGTCTAGGTTAGAGACATCACTTCTGGCTCAGGAAGGCCATGAGCTGTAAATTGCTGGCAAGCAGAAGAATATACCAGGAAGTGTAGCTGTCTGAATGACCCTTTTGAGTATTATTTCCTGGGAATATATGAGCCATTGTTGCACACGGGGTACTGGGCTAAGGCAGACCTTTGATCTGATCCTTTACAATTGTGTTTCTGTCTAATCAAATGGTTCTGCCTGTGCAAAAGAAATATTTCTGTGAACTTTTTCTTGTGACATGACAAGGGAGACACTTGAGTCATCAGAGTCATCTCACTGCAGTACCTGGTCAGTTCCATCAAGTGCACATTATAGGGAAGTATTGTGAGTTAAATTGCTTTAAATTAATTTTGTGTTTTAATACTAATTTTATTCTTACAAATACAAGTAGTTTGGAATGCTTCTATATTTAAATATGGGATTTATTTGCCTGTAAATGAGAGCATGCTACAAATTAATAGCATAAATATGAGTATGCTATTAATAGCTATATATTAATAGCGTATTAAGTATTAATGACAATGTTTATATGACAGCAGTAAAAAAATTGATAGTATTTTAAATAGTTATGATAAAATGCCATAAAAAATTAATTTCAGCCATGCAACTCTCTTATTTCTAGTATACTTCAGATGTCAACTTCAAACATATTTTGTTTATGCTGGGTCCTGTGAAGTTGCTTTAGGGTTTTCATCTGATCATTTCATTGGTGCAGCTTATTAGAAGTGTAATCTCACATTTTATTATTCACAAGTTACATAGCTTAGTAGCAATCAGTGCAAACTCAATCACATGATGCACAACACAGGATATCACCTCATAAGTACACACGGATCTTTTTAAAAATAAGTCCTTGGATATCTGAAGAGGTGAATCAGATCTCAAGTTGACTGTAGTGAACCTTTGTGCATGCCACAAGCAAACCAGAAGCTTCCTTCAGCTGTTTTGTACTCGCAGTACAAAATCTTCAGAACTTACTTGTTATGTTGTCTAAATTTTCTCAGTAATACTGTGTTTAAGGTGAGTGAAAATAGGTCATGGGTAAAGAGTTGCCTTTTCTTTTATTTCCTCGTGGTCTCTTCTGGCTTTGAGACGCATTTTTCTTTTTCCCTTAGCTGTAGATCTGCTTGAGAAGATGCTGATATTAGACAGTGATAAAAGGATCACTGCCTCGGCAGCACTTGCACATCCCTACTTTGTTCAGTACCACGATCCGGATGATGAGCCTGAGGCCGAGCTGTACGACGAGTCCATAGAGAACAAGGAGCGAACCATAGATGAATGGAAAGGTATCAGAATTGCATGCAGCAGTGAGGACATGTAGCAGAAGAAAGCCTTACCTAAATAACAGTTTCACCACTGCTAGCCAGAGGAATTTGAACTTTTAAGCCTCAGGCAAACAGGATAAGTTCATATGTGTGCTCATGGGAGTGGACAGGTAGAAAGGCTTATGTTTCCTCTCTGGGTTTTGCCCACACCCCCCATTCTGTCATCTCCTTACTAGACTCCCTGTACCAGTGAAAGCTTAACTAAAAGTTTATGCTAGTTACCAGGTAATCATACATTCTGTTTTGCTTTTAGTTTTCTAGGTCAGATCCCCAGCTGAAGTAACTGTCCTGGGGCACATGACACTGCTTGGGATTCTGGTCTAGCTCAGTTCAGAACCAGAGAGAAATATTATCCACACAGATGTGTATTTTGTTAATAATTCTTTAGATAGCAAAGGAATTGGGATTAATAACTAAACCATGCTATTGGTCCTGTTTGAAATGATAGTTGATGATTTTACTTGGGAGTGACACCCCAAAACCCTTCTTTGATAAATACTGCAACAACCTTCCATGCTTGCAACATGATCATATTGCAGTGCAGTATCACGGAAGTAAGGTGGCTCAACATTAGACTGCAAGTACACTGAAAAGTACAGTCCAATTGCATCACTGTCTAATGAGGACATATTATTCTAAAAATTCCTTACTAGAGATTTTAAACTGAGAATAATGTTGCAGAAAACTGATTGTAACTGTTTATCAATAAAGCCTTTCCTGGGCTTAAGATGAAATATGTCTTCTATAAAATAAGGGTTTTTTTGTTTCTACTTGCATCTTCTATAACTTCTACTCTGAAAAGATTTGTTAAAAATGTATTATCATAGTGGTTAGGTTTATGATGAAGAATACTGACCTCTCATGGCCTCCTCATGCCCGTCCACGTGTGCCCTGTTTTATCCAGAGCATTACAGGGGAGAAAGCAGACTGTCTACAGCAAATGTATCTTAAAGAAAGATAATAGTGGGGTCATGGCTCTCTCTACAACAAATCAACCTCTCAGAGCCCTGGAAATGCTTTTCTAGAAGCTGACTGTGCCTGTACAAACAAGGAGGATTGACTGGCATAGCTTACTCCTTATATGTGCTCTCCTCTGCAAAACCTGTCAGCCTACAGCACCACCCATGCATCTTCTTTTTTGAGAGCTGTGTTTGTTTGCTGCTGTACTTAGGAGTGGATGATTTTTTTTTTTCTACTGCTTTTTCAGTTGCCCAAGTCTGTAACAGGAAAGTTTAACAATTTCTGAGTCATGAAGCTGATTTCTGTGTGTGATGAAACTCCGTTGAAATTATTTCAGGAACAATCTTAGCTTAACATCTTAACACTTTCTAAACTGAAATGAGGACATGAAGGTGAACTTTCTTGGAAGGACAGTGTCGTATTATTTATCATTACATTTATCATGTATCATTTTTTACATCATTGACCTTGATGGAGCTACAGGTCAAATTCCTTTTTTATTCAGGTTTAAAAAAAGGCCTTAGACAAAAATCTCAAAATTGGCACAGCTGGTTTGTAGCTTGTCCTTCTTCCCTCTGGCCATATTTTTATCTTGGGGAATAATCTTTTTCGTTTTAAGTACAGCATGCGCCACATTTAAGTAAGACGACATAAAATGTTTGTAGTGTTGATGAAATATTGACCCAATTTCTCAAGATGTCAATGGCATGTTTCTGCTCTTTTTCTGTTCAAGTAAAAAATCAGTGGTGCCTAATCTCAAGGGACTGAGCACCAAAGTAAAATGAGATTTCAGACACTTTGTTGTATACATCATGCACTTCAGAGTCTTCTTGGCCTCTGTTGCACACTGCTGAGGTTTGCAGCCCAGGCTCATCGATTTCTTACTGACATGTTTAATAAGTTAGAAAATATTTCAAAATTTTAGTGGCCAAGAGTATGCTATTCAGAGTTGTGTCAAAGCAGAAAACAGGACCTGAAAAGATAAAGGGTTATTCCCAAAGCAGGTTAAAATAGCAAGTAATCCATGTTTCTAGCTATTGATGAATATAGAACTTCTTGATGAAAGCTGTTAAATGCTTCTAAAAAGAAATTTTTTCAGAGAACCATAAAAATAAGTTAGCTACGGTAAAGCAAAAAAAAAAAACCCAAACAAAACAAAAAACAGGATCCCAAGGCATTAGCACAGAATTGCAAGTGTTATATAACTGAAGGCAACTGACTGAGAGATGATAAAGAATGTTCTCTACAGTTAAAAGTGTGCATTTAAAAACCTATCTAGGTACTTTTAAAGATTCCATTTTCCATTACATTTTGTCTTTTATTACATCATTTTGGCAAGTCATCTGACAGCATAATTGATGTTTTCATTTCAGGGCCCATGTATTTTAGTAATTAGTTAAGGGGGACAGTCATGTTGTACAATAACAGTATTTGTGAGTCTAATTTTTAATCTGAGGTTAAGAGGAGGATTCCTAGTGAATTCAGTCTGGTTTTGGATCTGGATGCTAAAAAGGTTGGAAATACAAACTACAAGTCACATGTATCTGTAGAACTGTTTTGTCTGGAACATTTTTCTTCTGAAGAGAATATCACCTAATTCTTCTCTCTTCCTTATTCCCCCTCTACAGAACTTACCTATGAGGAAGTGAATAGCTTTAAACCACCCGACTTGAAAATGGACAGCCTGGAGATAGAACAGTGAATACAGGCAGCTCTGTCTTGCCTTGCTGCACTGTGAAGACTGTTAAAATATTATCATACAATTTAACCTGTGGTCAGATGTAGATTTTACTATCCAAAGATGTTGGAGGAGATGTGGAAAAACAGATGCATTAAATAGAAGCCAGATGTTGTCTGTTTTGGGTGGGGGGGGTTTTTGCCTTGTAATATGAATGTATTCCCAACTCACAAAGGGTGGTAAAGAACTGCTTCATTCTGACAAAATTATGCACTGAGTTCTGTCAAGCTGTGTGTTCTGCATGTTTCATTTTATCAGTTGTATTGCCAAAATAAAGGTAACCTTTTAAATTAATTTTTAAATTGTACATTTAAAGCATGAATGTATACAAACATAAACGAGAAGTCCATAAAAACAATCCTTTTTTTTGTGGCATTTTATCTGTCTGTTTTCGTACTATTTATAGTTAGTGCCTTTAAGAAGAGAGGGCGTGGTAGTGAGATAGACAGAATATGCATATGTAGTCATATCTGTGGTGGTCTTACACATTTCCTGGATGTCTCTCAAGCAATCTTAACACCAGTTGAAAGTCAGTAAAAATAAATCTTTCTCTTCTCTTGCCATTCAAGTGTCTGTTCTCATTATTTTCCCCATGTATTTTTTAATCTGCACAATGCCCATTTGTGAGACAATTTTACTTCCCAATGGTATTCCTAACTGTGCCACTGCTGGACTGTTGGTGAATTTGCCTGGGTTTACAGGAAGGTGCCTTGAAGGTACTGTGGCAGAGCTCTGTAGACTTCTGCAAGCTTCAGCAAAGGCTGTCAGAGATGGCAGTGCAGGAGTGCTCAGTTCAGTTCACAGCTTTGAATTAAATATTCCACACTGTCTTATTTTCCTTCACATAATCCTTGGGAAAGTGATCTAATAATTGCCATTGGAAGCCATGACAAAACAAGATTTAAGAATTTGACACATTCTCATTGGAGGTTTTTTTAAAGTAAAATTTTAAAGGCTTTCCAACTCTGAAAAGTTGGGAAATTAAATAAAAAATTGCAGTATACACCAGATACTGAGATTTCTTAAAGAATTAAATTTATCTGATTCCTCCACTGAATGCATAATACTGTGACAGGAACATCCTTTTTGGCACAATGCCTCTTGCATTGTACTAGCTGTGTCTTTCTACACACCTGTGATTCACAGTTGTTCAATGTTCATTTTTGTGTCTTGTTCTTGCTCTGTCAGAGTCTTATTTTGGAGGTGGCTTTTTATAATATTTAGGTTTTCTGAAACTTTTGTCATTAATATTCAATTGTATAGCTATTATATAAGGTAATGGATTCTACTGCATTTACTTGCGCTGTATCTTTTCTATGTAAAAAGAATGGCTTTTTCTTAATAAAAAGATTTAAAAACAAAAAAATCAAGTCCAAGAACTTTGATTTTTTCAGAAATACAAATAGGCATTCCATCTAGAAAATATGCTCCTAATTTGTGGGCTAAGTGATGGATTGTTTTGATAATGTTTTCCAGTTATCCAATACTTGCGTCAATGAAATTGTATAGCCACTTGTATTCAACTTTCCCCAGGGCATATTAATCTGAAAGTAAATGCCTGCATGGATTTCTTGCGACTTCTCTGAAGTGCTGTCAGCCATCATTACTTTGTCTTCCTGTGAAGTTGGATGAGGCCTGTAATGATCATGCAATGACTGAATTTCATGCTGACTAAAATAGGTGAAACATTTTTAAATCCTTAAATTATTTGTCTGACTACATAATGAAAACATTCATTCAGTCATATCTTAAACATTTTTAAAAATTTGGGTTTTTTTCTAGTTAAAAGTAGCTCAGTGCTTTATTTTCTCTGAAATCTGATATTGAGCTTACAAGCCTATTTGGCAGCTCCATTTCAGCTGGAAGGGCAAAGATGAAGTAAGAGATTTCACAAGAACTTTTTGTGTCCGACAATTAATTTATTATGGGGTTTGTCCCTTCATTTGTTTGATCCGGTTTCCTGGCTCTGAGGGTGGCCGTTGTCAAATGTTTCAAAGGATGCATAAAACTGTGGTTGCCATAGCTCTGCCACTTGAGGTAGATAGAAAGTTTTGTATTTCTTCCAAAATTTGTTCTTCCAGAAACTCTGAACCTTCCTCTGAATATTTCCTTTGACATTCAGAGATGCAATTTTTTTCTAGGAGATAAATTATGTAGGAAGAATATGGTCATAGCCACATTGAAACTAATGAAAGGTGACACTAATGGGCAACAATAGCTCGGCTCTTTTTAATGAATTACCATCAAAACCTGTAAATCATCTCATTTTAATATTGAGAAAAACAGTAGGGAGACAGTCATATTTTTCCTAGATGTGCAAAATGAAGGCAATTACTTAGACCTCAAAAGCCAATAATTAAAGTATTTTTCTAGAGCAGGTAACAAACTCCCTTGTGGCAATCCAACATGGGACTTCAATTTGATAACTTTATCAGTTTATGACAGCGGGAGAGGGTAATTGGAAAGCTAGTACCCCACTGGGACAGAAAGGTGGAAGGCTTAGCTCTAACAATGCGAATCATTTGAACACAGATGGAAGAAAACATTTATCAACCAACGCAAACAGGCAAATGGAGGTAAACATCGAGGAGTGAGGGCTTTGTCAGGCTTGGTGAGGCAAATGGCTTAAAAATTTTAAATAATAAATTTTATAGATTAAATAAATATAAAACTTTTATCAAAATTTTTTTGCTAAAAATGTCTTTAATGAAGACATTGATTATGTGACCCATATGTTATTTGCAAAACTTGCAGTGGTGCCTGCTTAAACAGTGGGGGTTTAACCTGACAGCACTCTTACCTTCATGAGCACTTTGTAGGTGCTCTAGACATTGCAGGTGTGTTTGAGGAGAGCAGCATAGGTTTTATCCTGCATTAAATTAGGGTACTCTCATCCCTGGCTGCCTGCAAAGCACAGAGGGGAAGCTCAGAGGAGCATGGCTGGACTTTGCACATGGAGGAGGTACCTCGCGCTTCCAGTGGGGAGAGCACAGCTGTCCAAGGGCTTTCTCTGGTCAATTACTGGCATTGAAGGCAATTTACTTTCCATCTGAATGTATCTAATTTTAGCTTCCAGTCACAAGAGCTTGTAATCCATCCACCTACTGAACTGAAATCACTTCTAGTATTTATTATCTCACTCTATAATCAGGGTTAGTGCAACCCCAAGTCTAGTAATTTTATCGTCACTGGCAACTAAAGGTCTTGCAGAAGGAAAATCTTTTGCATGCATCTCAATCTTTTGACATGCTGAAGTACACACTACAGTTTTAGAATCTGCATCTTTAAGTTCTTCACCTCATCAGCACTGAAACCCACCAACAGGAAATTGAAATGACCCAAAGCAGACAGGAATAAAAGAAGTTTAATCTACAGTGGACCAATGGAAAAAAAGCCAAGGATGGTTTAGAGGAGAAGCAGAGTTTTAGAGGAATATCATGTGCCGTACCCTGAAGATACGAAGTGGCTACTTGAGTATGAAACAGCAGGGTTACTAATAAGTCTGCAAATTTATAGAGAGGAAAAATAATAGGAAATTAGGTAATCAGTACTGATATATTTTAAAAAAATGTAATTATCAATAGGTCAAGAGTCATTATTTGGACAGCATTGTTGCAGAGTTCCAGGTAGTGCTCTTGGTGGTTTTTTTGTTACGGTATAAAAGATGAAAGCAAAAGGGAAGAAGGGTCAGTGTGCTGCAAGGTCTGACACAGCAAGCTCACCCTAAGGGAGGGGAACAACCCTTTCAAGGACAAAATGTTGGCAGCAAAAGCACTTTTGACAGAGGTGGGAAGCAGTCAATACAAAAGTCACTTCCTTCCTTTCTTCCTGTCACATGTGCTCCTGGATCATAACAAGTAAGCAGACCTCCACTTTCCCCACTCATGGGACCTGGTCAAAGATTATTCTGCCCAAAAGGTACCGTATTGAGCTGCCAGCGCAAATTACTTTAGTATCCTTTGCTACATCTGTAAATTACTGACTTGGCCTGAGAATCCCTGAGCAGAGGTAAAGATTTAGCTCTCATGAAAAGAGAATTGCACTGCAAATTGGGTAAACTATGTCTTTTGTTAGCAGCAGAAAGGGATTCAACCTCAACAAGATCAGTCTCCTTAGGAAGAAATAAATAGCAACACTTCTATCTGCTTTAAAAGCAGCTTCTTTTTTTTCTCACATTGCTGCTACTGTTGCTAGTGTTTATGGATGCAAACGCTGGTCTTTAGAAAATCAGCACACTTGCACAAGTGAGAGTAACAAATGTCATTAATTTATGAGTCTGGGTAAGGGGTTTTAAGGCACTAGTACCAAGAGGTTTAGAAAGCTACATTAGTGTCGCTGCCACTGCCCTTCTTTCTGCTGTAAGATAAAATATTGAACTGATACACCTAATATGGTCTAAGTTTTCACTATTAGGAGGGAATATATTGTGAGCTTTCTGTGTGAACACTGATCTGCCAACCAATCTTCCAACACTTAATCCATTAGACCGGAAATTTCTACATAATGAGCGAAACTCTTCAATTAGGCTTCAATCTTGTGCACATACAAATGCTTCATTTTGCACTCTCATAGTCCCCCAGCTCCAATTATTGCCGCAAATTAAGATGTGTACCATAGCACAGAGGTTTTAGACAGTCCTTTTAGGTTCCAATTTGATCACAAGTCATACTGAATGCAGTAGAAATACTGAATCACAGTGGCAGCCCTGAGACAACTATACATTAAATCTGCCATAACTGGCAGCCTCCACGGAGCAATACTTCATTCCTTCTAGACCAATATCCTGTAGATTAGCACTCAGATAATACATTCTATATTAGAGCCTGATGGCTCAAATCAAGAACCCATAGTTAAATTATACTCTGTGCAAAAACTACACACAGTACTCCTGTCCTGCCCAGCTCTCTCATTAGGCTGAGGTGGAAACAGAAAAACCTAAGGCAGCATTGAGAAGGATGGGTGAGATGGGGGTAAGAAAGCCAAGATGGTTTTGGTGATTTAAACAGGAGATGTGCACAACTATGCAGTGACAAATGAATAAAGCTACCCATCAGTGATATCCATTAATGCTCTTTTCATATGATATTTGCATAGAAGTTGGGAAACTCTTCAAGAGGTTTTTTTTGCTCTGTACGCTATAGCATCTCATACTGCGACAGTCTGTGATAGTTTAAAAATTAAACTCCTTCAGTATATTGTAGGAGAGGACCTTTTGGTGGATCCTGAGGAGAAAAAGTCAGGAGAGCATTAAAAGTAGTTGACTTATACATAGGTGTTTACTACTCTATACAACTGGCCTCTCTTCCATCAACCTCCAGCAAGCAGGGATAATGGGGTAGTACACAGTTACTTAGTAAGTTCTCATTTGACCTCTTTAAAAAAGGAAATGTATGGTTTTAATTATTTTTTTTAAATAAAAAAGCACTTAGGTGGTGCATATTAATTCCTTTCTGCCGATGGTTTAATGACCTTGCAACATGGCAAGGCCCCCAGAAGGGCTACATGTCACAGAAACTGGAACTGAAGCACCCTGCTCATGGGGCAGAGAGACAAAACCAGAAAAGTTGAAAAATATTTGGCAGTGACCCCAGTGGGGAAGGGTGGTGACAAAATAGTACAAGAGTATTTTCAGGTTAAAACTGGGATTTTTTAATTATTATTTTTAACGTTTACTTCTTGTTGTAATAAATAAAATGAACTTACTTCCTCCATGGCAATATCTCTAGGTAGACAAGCACAGAGTATTTTTTGAAGGTGGAGATATAGAAAGTTTGTTAAAAATAATAATGTTCTAGGAATCAGCTTTTGACAATTCAGTGAGGTTTCATTTAAGTTATGTTTTACACAACTAGATTATTCGCATATGAATCAGTGTATAAAGAATAAAATGACCATGTGAAAGACAGATATAAACAGACAGAAAGGTGGGAAGATGTTTGATTTTTCAAAAGACTTTGTATGATCTCCTTTTCCGTTCATTATCAGTGCCTGGACTGGAGCTCAGGTGCCAGTCCCTCTCCCTGCTGACACTGATGCACTCCAGCACCCAGGGCCCAGCAGCTCACCCATGGTTCAGCTCCTGACAAACAGGGCTGTGCCGTTTTGTCATCTCCAAGTGACAGTCTGTGCTGAGCAGCGTTGCCATCAGACTCTCCCACCAGACTTCATACATGTAGGATTTCTCAGGAAAACATGGGTAGATTTCTCACTGCTTGCTTGTAGAGCTTCTGCTCCAGCACCAAAGCTTCACCTCCAGGCTGGAGTGAAATTGAGCTCCCAGTTCCCAGAGGGATTAGAAAGAGTACTGTACACATCCCATCTACCTTATATGCTTTGCAGTTGATGGCAACCACCCAGCACATCAAAAGATGGCTCTTTGAAAAAACCCCACCACATTCTGATACCTCTTAGATCTTGCCTGTATGGGATGAGCATTAGAAAAGAGCAATTTTTGCGCCACTAATGAACTTACTATTTTTTGTTAATGATGGCTGAAGAAGATCCCTTTTTTCTATTAACTTTAGAACAAACTTATGGTGGAAGCAGAAATATCTGACAGCATTCCTTAATCCATCCTGTCAAGCACACATTGCCCAGAATAAGGTATGGCTGTAGCATCTATTAGCCCCCTTGCAACAAAATGTCTTTGGGAAAACACATCACCATTGATCCAGCTGAGCCTAGCAGGATGCAAAGACTCATGCAGTTTGTGACACTGCTGAGACCTACCAGCTGTGGATGGACCCACGTTTCTTGCCTCACTTCCTTCACAGACACTTTGAATGGTTTATTAGACAAAGCTTCCCTTGCAACAACATGCAACATCCCTTGCTGATTTCCTAGTCTTTTCAGTAAGTTTACCAGTTCTTCTCCTGTATGTGTGACATGGTGGGAAAAGTCAGTCTTGTATTTGACCTACACAGCTACTTTATCTATCTATAGCAAAGTATGCCTTAATACTTATAGGAAGGAAAAACATGGGAAAACCAGCAGTGGATAACTGCCAATTTAAAATACGTTACAAAAGTTGCTCTGCAATATTCTCAGCTTCTGCACAAGAGTGACCTTGTCTTGGTGCTTAGTACTTTTATCTACTGTATCACAATCATATACTTTCTGCCTCGATAAAAAACAAGCAGTAAAAAAGTATCACTTTGTCACAACTGGATAAAGGAAAACTAAGTGAGGGATGAAAAGCAGAACTAATCCTCTCTGTATTAGAAACTAAGTAATTAAAAGTAATTTAACTAAGGGACTAGTTCAAAACGAGAGGAAGCTGTTCTATCCTTCACCTTACCTGTACCACATATCACACCAGCCATCATCTGAATGGCAAACAGCATAGAAAGGATGTCAGAAATTAAAAAATAATCTCCTGGGGCAGTGGATTTTTAAAAGTAAACACCTACCACTGATCTAACAATTCTCACAAGCTTCATGTTAACTGCTAAATGTCAGAAGGTTGCTCTCCATTCCCACTAAACCAGAGAACTGAACATATCAGCGGAGAGCAGCACTGGAACACAGGGCTGGTGGCTGGAAGGCTGTGTTCTTCCTGTATCCCGGGAGGAGCAAGGGCAGGGCGGCTCTTCCACATTCGGTAGTCAGGCACGAAAAGGGCTGGGCCCCTGGCAACTACCAAAATGGCACCGGGAACCACAAAACTTGCCCAGATTGCCCCTTTAGAGCTAAACCACAAAGTGAACTCTAGTGACAGCAAGTCTGAATTATCTAACCTCAGCAACATTGCTCAGGGGTGAAGTCAAACAAAACAAAGGCTTTACCAGACCCTGAAGGACAAGAATTTTAATTATATTCACACAGAGAACACATAAAACATATTTTAATCTAGGTCTTTGCCTTACATGTGCTGCTGGCCCAGGCCTATTTATTATAGAGCTATTGAGAAGGTTGCTCTTGTCCGTACTCCAGCACCACAACAATTTCAAGCCACTGTTGCAACAGTTCAGTTCACATCAGCCATGCACAGGACCACTTGCTCTGAACACTCGAACTAAGTGTGTGCTGGTTTTTATTTAACTACATGAAATAGTGTTGTAACTTGTGGTCTGACCCTGGGATGATCTGGGGACCCCTCAGCTGCTCGTCTCAGGGCAGAAGCCATAAAAAAGCTCACTTTTGTACATACACAAGCCCAGCTGAACCAGCTGCAGCCTCTCGTACTCCTTAACACTTACATGCAGCAGCCGGTGACACCTCACCGGAACCTGAGCACAAACGCAGAACGACCCCCGTGGCGGGGAAGAGACGGCCGGGAGGGGCTTGGTCCCCACTGCACGGACTCGCACGGACAGTGAGAGCCCCGGTACCTGCCTCCCTGTCCGGGCACGCTCCGCCGCCGCCGGGACACCACGCTCTTCGCGCCTCAACCTCGGCGGAACGCAGCCCCAGGCGCCCGGGCTGCGGGGAGGGACGNCGCCATGTCCTCCCCCAGGAATGGCTTCTACCGGCAGGAGATCACTAAGACCCTCTGGGAAGTGCGGGACCGCTACCGGGACCTGCAGCCTGTGGGGTCCGGCGCCTACGGAGCCGTGTGGTGAGCGGGGCGGTGGGGAGCAGTCCGGGCGGGGGGCGCGGCCTCTGGCCCGGCCCGGGGGACGCTGCCGGGCCCGGCCCTCTGGCGTGTTGCTTCTGCCAACTTTTCCCGGTTGTTGTCCGGAGCCGGGCTGGCCCCGCCCGGTGCCGCCAGCCCCGTGGGGGCAGAGGGGCGGCCCCGCTGCTCCCCTGGCCGCCCCGGGCCGGGCTGTTCCGCCGGGGGAGCCGACCCGCGCGTGTTCCGTCCCTGGAGCGAGCAGAGCCCGGAGCGCTGCTCCAGCCCTGCCCGGGGAGCGCTGCCCGCGGCTGCCGAGTCCGTCCCGCGGCACCCCGGAGCGGCAGCATCCCCGAAGCGCGGGGTGTTGTAGCCCTTTGGGCGGGTCTCTTGGTTTGGGTCTCCGTTGGAGGTGTGTTTGGGCGTTTTGCGGGATTTTTTGTCTTATTTTTGGTTTGGGTATTTTTTTTCCCACTCCCCAGCTGTTCCTCTTTAAAGTTTTTGATAGTTGTCTACATTTCATCGCAGAGTGTGGCAGGCGAATGAAATTAGATGGCTGCTGGCAGAGGTGCTTTGGGGAGGGGTCTCCCCCCGGGGCATGGGGGGCTGCGGGCCGAGGGCAGCGTGGGGCAGGATGCAGCCGCTGCTCAGTGCCGCCGGGTTTGCTGTGGTTCGCAGACTTGCTTCGGTCCTTGCTCACCAAACTCCTTCTTTTCCCTTAAAGCTCAGCCGTCGATGGAAGAAGTGGCACGAAAGTGGCCATTAAGAAATTGTACCGCCCATTTCAGTCTGAACTCTTTGCCAAACGAGCTTACCGAGAGCTGCGTCTCCTGAAGCACATGAAGCATGAAAACGTGAGTTGGGTCCTTAGCTCTAAACCACAGTTTAGCCACTCTAAATCAAAGAAAATATGTCTATTTGGACAAGACAGATGTGTAACTGAAGGGAATTCTGGAATCTTTTAGCCTGTCTTTTGTCTGTCCTACAAACATCAGTTCACACAAACTAGAATATCCTGTGGGAAACACCACTTAATTTCCATGTAGGAAAGATTGGGTGGGGAAGGTTAGGACCACAGTGCAATTTGCTCAGCACTAGTGAGAGGGATTAAAGACCAGAAATAACAAGTCTCCATCACTGTGTTCCTGTGAGTTGCAGGAGAATGCAGAGCACAAGTCTGTGGGTCTCAGGTGGGCTTGGAGGATCATAGTAGTAGTTTTAAGTGCTATTCATGAAGAATGCATATGGAATAAAAAGCCTGATAGTTTTTAGGGAGTTGTTAAAATTATGCATAAGAACATCATTCAAAATACTAATTGATGTGGAAGATTAGCGCATAACTCCATTCAGAGGGCCGTCAAAAAGCTGAGAGATCAAAAGCAAGGATGGGAGAAACTGGTAATAACAATAACTAGTCTTTGTCATTTAACATTATAATACTGATATTGTGAGTACCAACTAGGTTCATTTGAGGAATAATTTGTGGGCTATCCTAACTGTCCAGAAGGAAAGAAGAGCTTTTGTAGGTTTAAGAAACTGTCTGCTTGTAATATTTTAATCTAAATCTTTTTGTCTGATTACTTCAAAGTGGCTGCCTCATAACCACTGCTGCATATGTTAAAAGAGTTAATGTTTGCAGGAAACTTCTGTATATGGACTTTAATACTCTCAGTGTTTTCTATACTGAACATTTGGGAGCAGAGCAGCCCGTGCAGTTGCCAAGCTCCTGACTGTGTCCAGAATTCTGAGATTATTTTTCTTCCATTTCCCAGAATAATCTGTTGGGTAGCATTTTCCACTCCTAGCAGGTTTTATGCAGTGTATGCCCTTCGGAATAATACTCTAGAACTCCATTGTGACTGAACTGGTAATTAAAGAGTCCTGAAGAAAATGCATACTGGGGAGCAAAAGCACAATCTGTACAAATTACAAATCAATCTGAATGAAGGAAGAGAATTATTTACATTCTTAGGAAACAGTCTGGGCCACAGAAAGAACAGGTTTATGTATTAAGGTAAAGTTTTAACATGAATTTTGGCATCTACTGATTAGACTACAAAGACTGAATAAATGATCCTGCAGGGATTGGAGGCAGAAACTCTTCCACCCATCTGAGATGAGACTGACATGGCAGTACATCCATCAAGACAGTTCCTATCTGCCACCCCAACCTCACTCCCTTTTGTCAGTCATGTTGCCTATGGTGAATTAGGAGCAGCAACAATGCCTTTTCAGATTTTCAGTTCCTTTAGCTGCTCCACCCATCCAAAATTAAACCAGAATGACAGTATTGCTCCTCATCACAATTTTCAGCCTGACCTCTTTGACCCACGACCATTCTGTCAAATAGCTCCTTTTTGCATATTTCATACAATCATAGAACCATAGAATGGCTTGCATTGAAAGATCACCTAGTTCAAACTTTTCTGCTGTGGGCAGGGGCATCTTTCACTAAACCAGGTTGCTCAGAACCCCATCCAACCTGACCTGGAACACTTCCAGGGATGGGGCATCCACAATTTCTCTGGGCAACCCACTCCAGTGTCTCACCACACTCACAGGAAAGAATTCCTTCTGTTTATTTGATAGTTAAAATTGCATCCAATTCTTACCTGTTTTTGTTTCAAAATTACTTCTGTAATCACAAGAATTTGATGTTGGTTTTTATGGAAAGTGTGATGTTTTGTTTGTTTCACTGTGCCTCTCCAAGGACCACCTCTGCCCCTCGTAGCTTTCAGGGAATTTTTGTGTTAACCATGCAGCAATACATTCTCATAGTTTATTTATTTAACCTTATGGTCTATTCAGAATGATGGAAGAAATTGTAATGGTCTGACACATTGTGTTAAAATACAGCAGCTCTGATCCTCCATTAAGATAGCAGAAGATACCATTAAACCCGTGTTTCAGTGATATAATTCATCAGCATGTCAGTGAAGAAAAATGGGGGAAAACTACTGCTTAATACCCTAGATGACCTCTATTATATACCCTTTGAGGAATATGCTCATCTTTTTTATGTAGAAGGGTTGTAGGATGACCAGGAGTCTTGTAAAAGCAAATATAGGAGTAATTCTGCTGAATTTTCCTGGAATTCAAAGTATTTTACTTTGTAGGGAAGCTAACTCACAGGTCAATTTGCTTGTCTATTTAGGCATTTTCAGGAGGAGGTGACTGGTTGCTCACATACCATCTTTCATTAGACCTTTGCACTCCATAATGGCTTTCAAGTAAATGTAGTGATGCATATTTCTACACAGACTATGTGGTGAGAAATGTTTCTATATAAACCATGCAGACTTGATCACATGGGACTTCTCATCAACCCTTTGCAACAACTCCAAAGGAGTAATGCTACTGAGGGCCAAGGACAGAGGCTGTGAGTGAAGAGGCTGAGATTTGGCTGTTAATAGATAAATCAGTCTTTAATTACACTGGTATGTTTGTTGTTGTTTGCTTTTTGGTTTGTTTTTTTTTTTTGGTAGGCCTTTTAATTTGAGAGGGCCCTGGGTCCTTCCCAAGCTTCTTAAGCTGCTTTTACTACCAAAGAAGCAGTCTAACCCAGATCAATTCCTATAACACCGCCAAAAGGAAAAAGTTTGTTTCCAGTGGGATAAGCTGCTGAATCAGTCTGTAGCTGCATAAATAGCTGGCACAAGGGAGGGCATGGTATGGAAATGAGAAATAAACAGAGCTAAGGCAGAATGAAGAAAGCACTGCTTGAGGTTGTTTTACTCCTACATTTAATCATGCTCGTTTGTAGTATTCATCCCATTACAGCCTTTGCAGCTCTTGATTATTTCTTTCACATCTGCTGGATCTTGTACAGAGGAACAAGCTTTATACCTTTAGGAAATACTTTCTAGTAGTGCTTCTTTTGTTCCATATTTCTGCCCATTTTAAGTTCATTTAAAATTAGGACCTTTAAAACATACCTTTTACTACACTGGCTTAAAACCAAAAGCAGTGAGAATATGGCCAGCAAGCTAACTTTGGCCATGGCTTTAGCTTTCAAACATTTGTATAGCTCTGTATTTGTGTATTTCATGCTTCTGCAGTTAATGGAGATGTCTGTGTAGGCAGAGTGAAACCCAGACAAGTAGAAGTGCAGAACCTTTAATTTCTTTTGGCAAATAACTGGGATTTTCTAACACATTTGGACTGTAAGTGATACCTTGAGATCCGCTTCTGTTGAAACAAATGCAACTGAACAGTTGCTGGCAGTGGTCCAGCCCTGGCGCCCTCCTCACCTCCAGCTAGTTAAGAAAAGTTTTCAAGCAGGAGTGCGGAACAGCTGGCAAGGGGAGATGGCACTGGAGAGAGGAAGAGAAGAGGATTGGCTCATGCTGGTGGCTCATGTCAGAACAAAGTGTGGATTTTATCGAAGTGTGATGTGTGTACATATGGATATACCCATGTGTGCATATGTAGATACCCGTGTGTGCATATGTAGATACCTGTGTACCTATAGGCACCCACGGGAATTCTGACACAATTCTACCAATTATATTCTCAGTGCATTTCTGACAAATGCCCATTAAACATTTCTTGCATCAGTTAATATTTTACAGATGTTTTCTCTTCCTGGAAACTCTGTATGTAAGAGGCCACTGCAGTAATTGTTTAAAGGTACTCTATATTTTGCTCTCATCCATTGCTCAGAGTGGAAGTTATTCTCTGGTGTATTCCCACATCTGAAGACCAGTGTGTGTGTTTTGCATTATGAGAAACATGAACCTTTTTTTTTCCCTTTGGAAGGAATTGGATATCCAACAGACATCAAATTATCTGTCTCTCTACAGTTACATTTTTGAGGATGATACAATTTTAGGTTGACTGCTTTTTAATTCTGTTTTGTTTTTTATTTTGAAAAAAAGTTGAGCTTTTTATTTACACCTACATAGTGTCAACCAGGGGAGGAATTAGTTCCAGAGAAAATAGTGGGTCAGGCTATGTCCCTGCTTGAGAAAAATCTTGAATCTGTCACCTTTTTCAGTTCATCTAGCCTGACATGAGCAGTGGAAAGCAACAGCATCTGCAGTGTACAAAATCAGACCAACAAGGGAGTTGAAGATGAGTGATGCCTTAATAGATGAGAGCATGCTCACTGTGTTAGGTGTCCTACAGCAAGTCCTGCAGGACTGCACCAGCTAAAAATTCACATTCTTTGGGTACTTATATGCCAGTAAAGTGCAATTCAGGAATCCTGTCTGGAAATGGCAAATCTCCTTCTTGGTCCTTATGAAAGCAAAAACACAGTTATAACTGGACAGTTTATTGCTGTCAAAAATTTGTAAGAGAGAAACACTCCTGTCTGCTTTTCTGCTGTCTGAAAGGTTAGCACATCTAGGGAGCTAACAGGACACTGTTATAATTTCTGCTTACTTTCCTAATCTGACTCATAGGTGTTTTATGTAGGCTGGGCTTCAACTGATAGCCATTTATTCACACTCAGGTACCAATAAAGCAGACTGATGAGCTTATTCCATGAAATGAAAATAAGAAAAACAGCACTGAAACCCAAACTTTCTCTTTTGACTGCCATCCTGTCTAGAGATGAAGATGAGTCTGCCTGCAGAATTTGAATCTGTCCAGTGTTATATATGGATCCTTTGAAAGGAAAGTGTGGTGATGCTCGTGGGTATGCCAGTGTGCTGACTGGCAGGAGAAAAGAAAAGGAGGTCTTGCAGGCATTCCTCATCTCATGTGTTGGTAGTCTGTGAGGAAGAAAGGTGACTGTGGTACAAGCCTTGGCATGAGTAGTTAAAATTTTAAAAAGATTGAGAGTTCTTAGTCTAATAAAAGCATGCAGGTGCCCATGATGTAGATCAGCACAGGAACATTAAGTTAATCCTGCAGAAAATTTAATGCAGCTTAATATGTAGTTCAGTGCACCCCTAGCAAGGCTCTCTCTTAAAAAATGTACTTGCATGTTTAGCCTGAGTGCTAAAGCCACTCAACTTCACTGTGTTTTCATGCATAACATCTGCAAGAAAAAGCAGCACTTACTGTATGAGAGACATAACCTACATTACTTATTAATTTATACTAGATTCGGGTCTTTTCTTGATGTACTGCTGCTTACATCAGAAACTGTCTTTTACAGAAATGTAATGGGTCAGTCCTTGAATAAAAGTAATCCAGTACATCAAAGTGCAGGGGACGGCAGAGATGAGGAGCTACTTGCCATTGTGCTCTGCTGTTGGAATAGTGTTTGGAAAAGAGGGCAGCTGAGAAAGGAAGGGCAGAAATGACCTCACCAATGTGAATCTGTTCTGTATTTGTTAACAGTAGTTCAAGTTGCTGAGTATGGTCAGGAAACACACACAGCAGAGTTAAGAACGGCTAGAAATGCTGCTACTCACCCCCCACTGGCTTCAAAGTAAATATATTGAGTGAAAGCATATGTGTGGGAAACAAGTCAGACCAGTAGATGGGTAGTTTTGTGGGTTTGCACTTCAGGAAGATGGAGCATCTCCCTTATGAAGACAGACTGTGAGGATTGGAGTTGTTCCGCCCAGAGAAGACTCTGGAGGACCCTTAGAACAGCCTTCTGGTACACAAAGAGGGCTTCAAGAGAGCTGGGGAGGAACTTTTTACAAGGCCATGTAGTGACAGGACAAGGGACAATAATTGAAAGAGGGTAGATTCAGATTGGACATAAGGAAGAAATTCCTTACTGTGAGGGTCATGAGCCACTGGCACGGGTTGTTCAGAGAAGTTGTGGATGCTTCATCCCTGGAAGTGTCCAAGGCTGGGTTGGATGGGGTTTTGAGCAACTTGGTCTAGTGGAAGGTGTCCCTGCCCATGGTAGAGGATTAGAAATACATGAGCTTAAAGGTCCCTTCCAACCCAAACCAATCTGTGGTTCTGTGGGAGCGACACAGTATTACACCCAGTCCTTGGGATAAAAGCTATTAATGTACTTCAGTGCAGGCTGAAGAAATCCAGGTTATTTTTCAGTCAAATGTACAGTAGATGCGTTCTTTGTGGGTTTATTATTTTGAGAAAATGCATTTTGGCAGAGTTAATAGGGGTAGAAATAAGACCCTGAAAAGGCAGCACTGCTGCTGATTGCCACAGATGCTATTCATTGCCATTGCAGAGTCTACTAGGTTCATTCCTCAGATGGGCTTCCATCTTTGATAGTGTCAGTAATTGTGCTGATTAACACCAAAATACACTTATAGAAGGTTTTACAGATATCTGTTACACTTCATATAGGCAACACTATGAAAAATAAATTATTCTTATGATTGTTTATGGTGGCTTACTTTGTGCTGGAACATTATCTCTAAGTATCATAAAGTTCTTTACAAATACTGTCTTTATTGAGAGCCTTTCACACAGAAACAGAATTTTCCATCATATTATAAGGGAGGGAGATGACTACACTTTGTCCAGTTCTTTCCCTTTTCCTGAACAAGTAGCTGGAGTTGTATCTTCCTCAAAGGATTTATTTTATCCCATACTTCCTTGTGCTTAATATAGCTGCAAAAATCTCTGGCCTAAATGGAAATATGAATGACTCCGCTCCAGTACAGGAAAATAATCCCAAACCACAGCTATTAAATAAAGATCACTGAGGAAAAGGAAATGGGTCCTTCACTTTTATTTTAAAATTGATTAACTATTAGTATGTCTTAACATTTTGCACACTAAGATGGATTTCAGGATTCTTAGAAAACCTGATTTATAAAGCCAGAGAAGTAGTACTGTGAAATCCTTGCCATATTTAAAGAGTTTTCTTGTTCATTATTTGAAATTCCTTTCTTCTGAGCATTGGTCTTGGTGGCTTCATTCACTGTAGAGGATTTGCAGCAATGATAGGTTTGTCTCCATAAGTTTGCAACCTTACCTCAGCAATAATGTACATCAGGCAGCATTAAGTATCAGGAACTCTGTTTACTAGAATGGCCACACATTAGAATGTTAGTGAACTTCGTTAGTGTGTTTTGGGGCTGGTATGTTCTGTATGGAAACATGTTCTTCATGCTCCTGTGTTTCACAGGGGATGCCTGATAATGCCTTGGTACACAGATGGATGTGATAGAGCAGCCACATTATTTCATCCTCCTCTCTGTCCTTTCTTTTTATTGTGGTGTCCCAGTGTCTTTCACTGCTGCATTCTGGTGTGATGGGGTTTATTTTCTGATGGTTTTTGCTTAGGTGTATGAGGGCATGGATATCTGCTTAAGGAGAACAAGCAAGACTTCTGAGAAAGTGAGGCTTGATAATGAAAGATGCATATTGAATAAAATTATTGCTAAAATGCTAACTTCCTTCTTTGTGTATCTAAGTCTGTGGAGAGCACACCACTTTTCTGGCTGTGTATGCTCTGTGTGTGTGAGTGTGTTGTGTATACACGCTGCCTTAGGAAATGCCTGTAGAGCTGCATTATGCTCCCTTGTTGTAATGTACGTCTTTGTAATCCTGTCCTCCTCCATTCCCTCACTACCTCCACACAGAACAGGAAAGCCTTATGTAAAACTGTCATAAAAAAGAAAATTCTTACTGTAATGTTAGAGGTATTACTTTAAATAATAACTACATCCTCTGTGGGTTTAATTATTGTTTTATGGCAGTTATTCTTCTTTAATTAGTTTCATATTACAGTCCCGGGTAAATATTATTAGTGACTTCTTTTCAAATATAAATGTGGCTATAGAGAAAGGGAGTTGTAATTTTCTGCCTTCATCTTTATTAGTTTTTCTATCTTCATCATTATGACATTTTGATAATATCCAGGCTAACTGTAGTAGTTGGCCCTTAATGTGGAAAGACTAAAAATATGCGCAGTAAGGATTTCACCATGGTTGGTGATTTTTATTTAAAGCTTTTAATAAAGGAAGTTGTCTTTTTCTTGCATTTCCCCCCTCCATTTCTGCACATGCTTCTCTTTATTTTCACATTTTTTTTAAAGATACCTGATTTGGATGACAGTTCTTGATGTATGATCTGATGTCTGTATGGCCACAAAGATAGGGTTGAACAAAGTTATAAAGGTTATTAGTCTTTTAGCTTGTTTTCTAGCAAAGCCCTGCACAGCCCCATGGTGCTAATAACACCAAAGTTGTGGGTTCAATCCCTGTACAGGCCATTCACTTAAGAGTTGTACTCGATAATCCTTGTGGGCCCCTTCCAACTCAGAATATTTTGTGGTTCTGTGACATAGCAGCCTGCACCTGGGAACCACCACAAACACTCTGAGGATTGGGAGTCTTCCTCTGAACAGACAGAAATGGTCATTAATTAGGAGCAGAGGTAGAAAAGAAACAGCTCTAAAAGCCTTTGTTATTTTGGCACTGCCTGGATTAAGCAGCATCTAAACTAAAATCTGGCTTTAGATAATTCCAGCTACTTCTTAGCATCGAGTTGTGTATATTTAATTTTTTGGTGTTTAATGGGCTTGAAAGAAACACTGGTATTTAGTGTAATGCACTCAGTCAGTTTGTATAGTTCTCCCAAAATCCATACTAATAGGAAAAGCTGTAGTGGAAAATCCATTTTACTAGATTGTTACTTCTCTGTTCAGTGATAGAATGCTTTTGTTTGATAAAAAAATCTCTTCGGACAACCTAAAATATCAGCCATAATAAATCTTATAAAGTTCTTGCTAATTTTTTCTCAGTAAAAACAGTTTAGTTCTAGTTTCTTCTTTGTATTTCCAATTAGCTATTTTAGTCTATGTACCTAAATTACCCTCTTACTGAAATGAGAAGATGTTTAAAGTGTAATTCTTTGATAAGCAGCAGGCCCAGCTAGGTGGAGAGCACTTAAGAGTGCTTCATATTATGGACTGATTTGGCTGGTTTATTTTCAACACTTCAGTAGTTCAAGTGATAAAATACTGTCGCCTCTTATATAAAACTGTTAGCCTCTGAACTTTTAGTTCCAGGAGATACTTCTTATATTTTTTTATTTTTCACAGGGTAAAGCTGCTGTCTCAGTTGTAAAATCTACAACATAACAAATCCTGGCACTACCTTTAGGTATTCTTTCTGCCATGTTTATGCCTATAGTTACTGTCTCACTATGGAAATGTTTTGGATTATATTTTTTTCACTTATTAGGTGATTTAGGCTTTATTGTGTCAAATCGGTAATTAATTTTTTTTTTTTAGGTCATTGGAATTTTGGATGTGTTCACACCAGATGTAACACTGGAGAAGTTTAATGACTTGTAAGTTCCAAGTTGTTTGTGTTTTGGAGCAGAGAATTGTTGCTTGTGTAGGAGGAAAAGTTGTTGCTTTTTAAATAGAGAATTTCAAAATTGTTGCTTTGTGGACTTTTCTTCCTGAGTTTCATCTTAATATAACTCCTATGTGCAACTTTGGTGGGCTGGAGTTTTCAGATTGTCATTAGAACATTAAGACATTTTCCTGTCTTACAAGGTACGTACTTCTTTCAGTCCTAGTAAATGGCAGTTTGGTGAATTCCCTAATCTACCTTTCAAGTATTGATTTCTTACCCTAAGGCCCAGGTTTCTCAAATGGTAGGAGAGCTCTTAATCCAATCATGTAGGCTGAAAGTTATCTGTACTACATGGCACATCTCAGTGGGATCCATCCTGATTCAAGGATCAATTAAAAAGTGCTGATGCTGCTGAACTGTTTAGTGTTTATCTGCATTGTGGTCTGTTGTGCCCTGTGACTGTTTACCCAGTCAGTGGTCCAACTGATACCAGGTCCAGCACCTGATACAGGTTGTTTCCACCACATCTCCCTGACCTTTTGGTGGCATGTTAAACACAAGGTGTTTAACATGTCTGCTGTTTTAGTTGTTTACTGCTGCAGTTCTTGTGAATTAGAGTTGCTAGAGAATCAATGTTCAGAAACCCTTTTGGGCTCAAGATCGACTTCCTGTGTTAGAACTGTTCTGGATTTCAGCTAGCTTAGTTATGTTTCCCAAACAACCTTGTGTATTTATATGTTAACAAAGACAGCTATCTGACAGAAAAATGTAGAAAATGAAGTACAGAAAACATGGAGCACGTGTTCATATTGGTTGTTGAGCCAAAGGGAATGTTGTCCATATTGTCTATTGTGCTGGTGTTTTATACAACATATGTAATAGCATGCACATGTATGTGATGAGCAATGAAGCACTGTGTTTTAAATGAGACCCTAAAATCATCCTCCAGATTTTGCTAGTTCAGTGAGGTAGTCATGACTGTAACATACATTGCCTTGCATGAATATCTTAGTTTTCTGTGTAGCTGTCTTTGAAATATCATGACACATCTGGTTAGTTGCTTTCTAAGCTAGTTCTGATAACTAGCAAATTTCCATACAGAACTGGGTAATAAATCAGATAAAAACAGTTAGGCTTGGAGGGTAGGAGGGTGATGAAGGAATTGTTTGGTAAATGGAATGATCTATAATTTAATGTTGTAAGAGGACTCTAATATACACCTATGTTAAAATTTATGTGACAAAGTTAATCAAGTTAATCTGTTTGGTTTTCTTTCCTTTTTTTGGGGGAGGGATTGTTTTTTTTGTGAGGGCTTTTTGGGGATTTTTTTGGTTCTGTTTTGGTTTTGTTTTGGGTTTTTTATTTGTTTGTTTTGTTTTGTTTTAAGCTACCTCGTCATGCCATTTATGGGAACAGACTTGAGTAAGATAATGAAGCATGAGAAATTAACTGAAGATCGAATCCAGTTCCTGGTATATCAGATGTTGAAAGGCTTAAAGGTTTGCCAGTCATACTACTATTTTGATTTCAGTCTTTTTTCCTTGCAAACTGTTATGGAGAACTATAAATATTTGTAATTTAATAGCTCATTAAAATTTATCTCATCTTGTATAGTAAAAGAATATATATTAAATATAAACCATTATAACAATTTATTATGTAAAGTATATTTTTACAGCTAAAAAATCCTGGCTCTCAGAGTTTCTTGTCTTATATTGGATGGTACAGTCCCATAATCATCATCATGATGCTTCACTGGGTTTGCTTCAGTGTCTCTCTTTAACTGGGAAGCCCTTAACTGAGCACAGCACTCCAAGTGTGTCTCACCAGAGCTGAGAAAAGGGAAAGGATCACCTCCTTCAAGCTTCTGGAAATCCTCTGCCTAATGCATGAGGCTTTTGGTTGTCTTTGGTGCAAGGGCACAGGTACTTTTCTGCCAAGCTGGTCAATCTCCAGCCTTGTCTGGCACATGGGGCTATTCCCGCCCAGGATTCTGTTGAACTTTGGTGGATTCCTGTCAGCCCATTTCCTCAGCCTGTAGAGGTCTCACTAAATGGCAGTACAATCATCTGGTTTGTGAATATTTTTCTCGATTCTGCATCATTTGCTGAGTTGCTGAGGGAGCCCTCTGTCCCATCATCCAGGTCAGCAATGACGATATTAAACAGGACTGACTTCAGTACTAACCCTAAGGGGGAAACAGCTGATGGTGGGCCTCCAGCTGGACTTCCTGCCACTCATCACAACCCTTTGATCAAGGCAGTTCAATCACTGTCCAAATCTATATCCTACTTCCCCTATCTCTCAGGGTGTTATGAGAGAATTTCAAAAGCTTTGCTCGAGTCAAGGTAAACAGCACTGTCTGCCCTCCTGTCATCCACCAAGCCAGTTGTCTTATCACAGAAGGCTAATGGACTATCAGGTGTGATTTTCTTCTGTAAATCCCTGTTGACTACTGCCACTCAGTTCTTTGTCCTTGTAATGTTTGGAAATGGTTTTCAGAATTACTTGCTTATTACATTCCCAGAGGGTGAGCTGCAGCTGACCAGCCTCCCTTGATCCTCTTCTTCCTTACCCTTTTGAAAACATGAGCAATATTTGCTTTTCCATAAGAAACATGTCCTGATCACCATGACCTTTCACATTTATTAAGTGGCCTCACAATGACATTAGCCAACTTCCCTTAGAATTTATGAGTGCAACCCATCAGGGTGTTCGTTTAAATATTAAATTTGTGTTTGTTTAGATGTTCTCTATCTGATCCTCCTCCACAGAGGGCTAAGTCTTCCTTGCTCCAGACTTTTCCAGCACTTTCAGGAACCTATGATATGGCAAATATTACCAGTAAAGATGGATGAAAAGAAGGCATTGAGTACCTTGGCTTTTTCATGCCCATGGTGCAGTTGCTCGTGTTTTCCCTAGTTTTGGTTTTGCTTCCAGTTTGCATGTAGAAGCCCTTCACACTGACTTTTGTGTCTCTTACTAGGTTCAGGACCAAGAGGGCTTTGCTTTTCCAAATTCCATCTCTGCACACTTGGTCAGTGTCTCCATGTTCCTGCAGGGTGACCTGACTCTGCTTCCACTTCACGTATGCTTTTTTATGTTTTGGTTTCCCTAGGAGTTCTTGCCTCCTACCAGCTTTGCAGGTGATCTTGACTTCTAGTGTCTGTTTTTATTATATGCCCTTGTTTTACACTGTGAAATTAGGAAGGATTCATAAAAGACTGTAAGGGGCCATGCAAATTTGTCTTGTTTCCAAATGTGTAGAAAAGCTTCATCTTGTAGCTCGTCCAGTAAGTCTTAGGAAAAAGAATGATTTTGATGTATCATTTTCTTAAATAAAAAGTATAACCAAATGCTATCTTGTAAGTTAGTTGTTGGGCTTGCTTGCTATTTTTTTTCTTTTCAGATAGTAAGCCTGACTGCTAATCCTCTATTCTTTCTCAGAAATAATGTTTATATTCATCTCCCCTTTCTTAGATATTTTACTTCTGTGGACTGCAGAGCTTATGGCTATAGCAAAACAACATAATCTTGAATTTAACTGACTCACACAAAAATGATTCTAAATGTATTAGCTATCATATTTTTTGTATGTTTTTCTTCCTCATCCTCTGCTAAATACTGTTTATTACTGCTAGTCCTTTTTTCTCCTATTTGACTTTTAAAAATTGGACTGTGTATATTGAAGTTCATGGTCTTACAATGCAAAAAGAAGATACTCTTTAAGCTCCCTGTTTTTATCTATAGCCTATATTAATGTGATGTGGAAATGATTGTTGGTCTAGATTAGTACTACAGTTCTTAAATTACTGTGTTTACATTTTGGGTATACACAGCTGTTGATCATAAAAAGGCTACTAATTCCTTGCTACTTTTTTCTTTTGGTGACACAATTCCAAAACCTTGACCAAGGTCTGCAGCCTTTATCCAGGCTCTCCTGCAGTGATGGCTGTTTAATTCCCGTTGCTGCTCTGGAGACACATGGTGTAAGGAGGCTGTGGAATGGCAATGTCCTAAACTGAATGTCATTCCTTGGCTGCTGCTGGCACTGTACAGTTTTGGTTTTACAGTCTTGTGCCTGCAACACACAATGTATGGGCAGAATTTCCTCTGTGCTTCTACAGGTAAGTGAAGTCTGTGTAGGGATATGCTTGTGCAGTGGAATTTTGGATTTTTTCTGATTTTGATACAGGAAAGTCTGGCACATCCATCAAGATGCAGATTCATCCAGATCTATATTTGCATTGCCAAACACTATTAAAAAATAGTTAATAAAGCAGGACAGCATGCTGTGCCTGGACAAGAACATCAGGAACAGCATAACCATGATTCTTTCGTCTCTCAGCACTTAAATATAGAAGGACAAGTAAATTGTTTCACTCCCATCACAAAATGTAATAAATATACTTTTTTGTTGAGTCCTGCATTATTGATTTCTCTTTTACCTTACCCTGGGTTTTGTGTTCTTATTTTATATTTTTGCTCACATAGCCTTTTACATATGCTAAGTAATTATCCTTTGTGTTCTACAGTTGTACATTTAAGTGCTATAATTCCCATTTTACAAATGAAGGAACTAAAGTCAGGTAAACTAAAGCCATGTTTGGGGAAATTGGTTCTATTTAAACTGGAGGGAATTCACTTCTAATCTCGACTTTGAATATGGAGTTTTGGTTTCAGTTTTGTCATTAGTTCCCTAGTCACAAAACCGTGTCTTAATACGTGTTCTCTCAAGGGCTCTGTAAGTGGAGTGGTCTGTTTAAGTTGCAGGTAACTGTCTGGGAAGCTGGTTTCCAGGAGAGGCATTCTAATCACTAGGGATGAAAAACCTCACTTGTGTTAACTTTACAGGCAAGGAATATATGAACTGTAAATAATTAGCTTAGGTTGAGTGTAGTGGAAAGGATGAATGATTAATATAATTCCAGTGAAATGGCTTAGAAACATATTTTGGGCCTAGTGATGTATGTTATCTGACAGAGGTCAACAGAGCAGAACTTGTCATCCTGAAGGTTGACACTGAAGTCTGTTGGATCAGTGAATCTGGAAGACAAATGCAGCAATGTGTGTGGTTGACATATATAGGAAGAAAACAGCAGGAATTTAAGAGGATATATTGGGCAGCGTTTGCTTCTTAGTGAAGGCTGCAGGGGTGGCTTCTGTTAGAAGACACCAGGAACTGCCTCCATGTTGAACAAAGTTCCAGCTGGCTCCAAGGCAGACCTGCTGCTGGCTAAAGCCGAGCCCCCAGCAATACGCATGGCACGTCTCTGGTAATGGATTCAAGGGGGGTAAAAAATTGCTGTGCAATTGTGGTGAGCCAGCCCACTGCTGAACCAAGTGGGAGCCAGTGGCTGGATTTCCATCCAGATTTTGAAGGCAGAGCCATAGTTTAAACCACCTCCCACTGGGTGGAGCCTCCTCGGCATCTCCTCCTCTCTTTCTGGTTCTCTGATGCATATTCATGTGTTAGTTTACTATGCATCAGGTCCAAAGAGTTCTCAGATACCTGTTCTGTACCTGGTTCCTCCCTGTTCTCTCCCCATTGGTTGTATCTACCTCTCCCCTCCCCAGGCACAAAGAGGAGATGCAAGAGGCACTAGGGGCCATTCTGAGCTTGGAATATACTTGTTCTGGTTTTTCCCCCATGAGGGAAATGAGTATATAATATCCTGGCTCAGGAGTGGACCATTCTTTCTACCTTTGCCACAGCCTGTTGCTGATTGCCTACACGGATCTCCCAGGCATTCCCACCAGGGATCAGAACTCTGCCCCACCTCCGCCGCCTCCATTGCTGGCGCTGGGCGAGTCTGTATCCTGGCCACGAGCTGCCTAGGCAAGAAGAAAATACCCGGTGACAGACAGCCTGTAGTGAGGGGAGTGAGAAAATATGAAACAGCCCTGCAGGCACCAGGGTCAGTGAGGATAGATGGGGAGAAGATGCTACAGATGCTTGAGGAGGAATTTCCCTGCAGCCTGTGAAGGCAGTGGTGGCACAGGCTGCACAGGAGGTGGCACTGGAGGACCACAACAGAGCAGATATCCACACAGCAGCCATGGAGGACCCCATGCTGGGGCCCAGAGATGTGCCCTAAATGAAGCTGCAGCCCACAGAGAGCCCAGGCAGGAGCAGAACCCTGGCAATTTTTGTGGCAAGACCTGTGGCCCATGGGGGAGCCACACTGGAGCAGTCCTCTCCTGAAGGACTGCATCCTGTGTAAAGAGCACATGCTGAAAGAGTTCATGAAGAACTGTCTCCTGTGGGAGACACATAAAAATAAAAGCATTTACATGGCAACCAGCAACCAGCAGGGGTACTGAGATAGTAACTGTGATAGATCTTCTGTAAGAAGTGGTTTGCCTGAATAGCTTCTTAACCCATGTTTTTGAGAGCACAACTGCACACCTCAAAATTACCCTCAGGAAATAAAATATTATTCAGCTACTAGACTGTTTTGTTATTTCTTATTACACAGCAAACTGTGGAGAACAGTCTTTACTGTATCTGTTCCACTGAATTTTGGATTCTTATTGAACCATTTCAGCCAGAAATACACATCTAGCTGGAAATATTTTAAAGAAGTAGGAGTGGTCCAATGTTTGAGGCACATTGTTGTAGCCCTCTCTGTGCTAGGAAATGTGTTAAAAAACAGTGTTGCTAGCATGCAGAGCAAAAAGAAAATGAGTCAGTAATTTGTTTATTCTTTTACAGATACCAGTAAATTAGTTGTTTAAGAAAAGGTTAGCCAAGTTTTGCATGAAAATCTTGTACTTTTTAAGGTCTACTGTATCTGGGTTAAAGACAGCCCATCTGTGTTTACTTGGATTGCTTTTTTGGCGGGTCATAGGGAGCAAATATAAACTTAGCTAGTGCTCAGTTGAGGCAATATAAGGGAAAAATGCTTGCAACACCTGGGAAGGAGGAGTATGCCACCCTGTAGATGTTTGTGGTAAAACTCATTCAGCTTCTCAAGCTTAGCTTTTCATTTGTATGATGACTTTGTTTTTCACCTTTTAACTTTGATGGAATCTATTCTGAGGGGGGGGTTGCTGTTAAAGATATAACCAGCAGTGTGCATTTGTCCTTTGCAAAGTATATAAGACCTTTCTGGTATCTGTACTTATGCCTGGTCAAAGACAAGAAAGCTGTTCATTATTTTTGTCACATTGCATGTTCTACTGTAACAAAGTGTTTACATGTGGCAGTTAAATGGACATAGGAAAAACTGCATGACTGAAGTATTGTGAAGGGATAAGGGAGATTTTTTGCTAAGCCCCCCACTTGTTTCCTTGCAGGCTGCATTTCTACATTCTCTCTGTAGGCTGTTTCTGGATTGGCTGTATACAAAGTGCTCAACAGGCTTGATTTTAAAAAACATGTATAAATTGAGGGCAAGAGAAAGTTCATACTGAGTTCGTGAAGATTTGTATCAATTCTTCAGCCTTTGCTCTGCAAGACTGTACAGTTCTGTTTTGTCAGTTCTTATCATTTTACTGTCTTTTTTCTACAGAGCATGAAATATTCATTCTCTTTCTTTGGCAAGCCTTGTAATTTATCAGAATTCAGTGTGATGTGGTACCACTTGAAAACAATGACGTGCCTCTCCTTAGTTTCCTAGTTGGGACTTAGTCTGGCATTAAATTTTACTCAAGTGTAAGCTTGCATCTTGGAAGGGCTTTTATGATTACTTTTTTGTTGTTGTTTGACAGAAAAGCTGTGTATTGTCAGTAGAGAAGGCAAGTTAAACATAAATGTCTGTCTGTGTAGGTGGAAAGAGACTGGACCTTTCAGTCTTGGGTCCCCCTTCTGCAGAAATGCCTCCTGTTCATAGAGGTCTGGGGAGGTGGCTGTCAGTTCTCTATTCATAGTGCTTGAGAAGGGACAGACAGCTCTTGGGCCACACAAACACCTGTTCAAGCTTCTTTCTCATACTTATGGTAAGATTTACCTACTCTATTTCTCTCCTTTTCTCATCTGTATATACTGCCTTTTGTTCACATTTATGCTGGATTTTTTCTGTTTCTCTGCTTTGCCTTCACTCTCTGACTCATTTCCTCTTCAGTTTTTACTTCCCTGCCAAGATGCTTTTCATTTTCATTTTGCATGTTGCCTAAAACAGTCTCCCGAGTCTTTGCTAATTCCCTTTTGATTAGCTTTTTATTTTATGTACAGATTACACATACAGAAAAGAATGCTTAAAATTTAGTTGATTGTTGGATGACTTCCTAGCATGATCTGAAGCTTGCATTCCAGGATTTATGCATGCTACCAAAAGTCATCTTTAGGATAATGCCCAGAACTCCTGTGCTCCAAGGCATTTCACTTATGTTAGCTGGGTTCCTGAATCAAATATGGTTCAGGTGAAGTGGTAATAACATTGTGAAAGATATGTCTACTCTGTTCTGAATCATCTTGCCATGTTAAGAGTGAAAAATCTGTCGATAAATGGCTAATATAATGAGTAGAACCGGTAAGAACAGGATCCCATTTCAGAAAGCTGTTGAACAGAAATGGACCATCTTCTGAATGAAGACTGGCATAGTTCCAGTGTTGCTACCTACCTGCCAGGAGATAATAAAATGCAGTTAAAAAAATTCTGCTATTGTTAAAGAAACACTGCAGCACAGCACCAGTATTTCAGCTTACAGAAAGGCTGATGTGTACATTACCATCATGAATAACTGCTATTTTGTGTAATCTCAGTAGTGTTAAGAGGAGCATTTAGAAAACATAAGAGCTTTCCCCAGAGTATTAATATGATTTTGGTGCTATGAACACTCAGAAAACCTTCAGTGGGGTGAGAATGCCAGCAAAACCACACTCTTCCACCCAAACAGGTGAGATTAACTAAAACGGTGAAGGGTGCAGACCTTTTAATTCCTGTTTCTACGTTCTGTGTTCTTGGGTGCCAAATGACTGGGTCTGCCAGCTATTTCCTTGCTGTGTGCAGTCTTAGCAGCAAAAACTGACTATAGAATATTTTAAGCATCTGTTCTGAAAAATTAAGAGGCTTCAATTAGAAGACGTTGTAATATCCTTGATCAAGATAGCTACGACAGAGGACATCTTTTTCTTAATTTATTGGGAGTTCAGCTATTTACAGTTGCACTTCTGGTTTGGTGGTTTTTGGGGTTTTTTTTAAAGCGCATATGGTCTCCGTGTACAATTGACAGACTTCCTCCTCCTCCCATCCCAATTTGCTTCACACACATCCATGACAGATAAAACATTCTGCAGTTTTTTGTTTGCTGTAGTGGCTTTCTAGCCAACATTCTGTGGAGCAGCCGTGTGCCCTCAATGTCTTGTGTCAGCCCCAGGAAATCCTGTGAAGGGCTTTGGCATTTCCTACGGGTGATGTTAAACCTTGCCCAATCTGCAAGTAATCTGTGGCAGGAACTGGTCCACTGCAGATGCCAAGAAAGGCCTGGGCTCTGGCACAGCTATCGATAGTGTGACCATGCAGCAGCAGTGCCCTACCACGGCCTGGGCTGGATTGGTAAAGCTGTAGGACAAGGCTTAAAGTCAGTGGGGGCTTTTTCCCCCGTCCCTCTTTTCAGAACCTATGAGACCACATCTGGTGTGGCCTGTCAGGTGTGAGAGAGGAAAAATTAACTGTCAGAGATTTTTTTAGTCACTGCTTAAAAAACTTGGCACCTTAAATGCAGATCTTGTGCTGCTTAGGTTGTATGGGTTTTGTTTTAAGTTCAGAAATCTAAGTCTGAAATGCATATTGGATCTGTCTGAAGAAGCTGGTTTTGGTTCTGTAGCTTTGCTTTCTTTGTCTCGGTGTTTCTCATCAGTTGGATTCTGAGGACCCCTTTGCAGAGGGACTGTTGCATTTATGTGGTTAATTGCCTGTCCTGAGGGCTGCTGGGGAAGGTGGTCATTGCTGTGGCTGACTTGCAATTGTCCTGCAAAGCTCCTTTCTTCTGTGTGTTTCTGTGATGTTATGCTGGCTATTCCTCGTTGGTCTTCTCTGGCTCTGCCAGCTGGTTCACAGTGACTCTATTGCCACTTGTCCCATTCTTCAGGGTGGAATAAAATTAAAATTCTTCAGGTGAAGCTGGAGGATTTGCATCTTATTCATCTTTTCTCAAGTCTTTTTATTTAAAAGACTTTATTGTTCTCATGTTTCTTAGCATCACTAGTATTGTCTTGGGGGTTTCAGATCAGTTCCCCACACCTGAAGAGATTAGCACATCCCAGGCTGCTCTTGGAAACCATGTCCTCAGTTCAGAACAACCTTCTACATTTCAATCCTTACAAGAGATGCCTATATCTGAGCTAGTTACTAGAGGTTCCCTTTATTTACTGTGATGAAAATAGTCTCTTCTAGGGTATCATTCAGCTGGTGAGAGAAACTGCATACCTCAGTGGGGAGCATTTGGTGACAGTCATGGGTTCAAACATCTATATTTGATCAGGTATCCCAAAAGAATTAGTCCTGGGTGTTGTTTGTTGGTTTGGCTTTTGTGAGCCCTTAAAAAGGTCACTGAATGGGTGATGAAGATATTCAAGTAAAGAGAATGTCTTTCAACTTGACTGTTCCGTTTTCCACTGAGAAAATACTGAAGCATATAGCAAGAATTCTTAGATAAGACCTTGACTGGCCTTCATCCCAGTCTTAGTGATCTCTCAAAAGTCAGTGCTGCTGAAGCATATGAAACTAAACTATGATGGCACACCAGAGACACCTATTGCAGGAGAGCATTTCTGATATATAAAATAGCATGTTTCATTCTGATACATATATATATATATATATATATATATATATATGCCAAAAATTAACTTAAAACAGCATTTCATGTATGGGAAGACTTAGAAAAAAACTATGTGGTCTGTTGCAGTACTCAAACTGTTTTAGTGGTTTCTCATTATTAGGGGAGGGAAAGGACAAAATGCTAGTATAGTTATCTGAACATTAAAGCCATAGCTAAAGGGATCTTCTGTGCAATAAATTAAGATTTTCTAATTTCAATTTACTTTAGCACCATGAAAAAGTACTTTCTTTCCTACCCCAGACAACTTTTTAAAGTCAGGACCTTAACTAAAAAAATACTTTCTCTTTTTACAGTATATTCACTCATCAGGCATAATTCACAGGGTAAGTGAAAAACATGAAATATGTCTATATTTTGGTAATGTGAGTTATGTTTGTATTTAAGCATGCTCATAAATATGCCTGAAATTTGTTTTATCAGTTTTCTCTGTTGGTGCCTTTTGTTTCTTCTTCCGTGGGAACAAAAGGTGGCATGGCTATGTTGGTGTAAGCTGGGCACTCAAGTTGCACTGAATACAGCTTAGATTTGGGGTTCCTAAATACTTTGTGAAGTTGAATTGTAAGTTCCCACAAGAGCAAATAGTGTCCAAATTGAGATGGATGAAACTTTTTTCTGTATTTTTTTTAAATAAAGATTAAACTTAAAAACAACGTTTAGGTTTTCTTTAAACATTACATTAGTGTTCAAAGTTTTGGGGGAACCACAGAAACTGAAAATATTGTCCAAAATTATAGAACCTTGAGAACCTCAATTTTTTCCGGGGAGAAATTAAGCATTTGATTATTTTTGAAGCCTGTCTCTGTATAAAGTCCACTTAAAATCACTTCTGCACTGTGAAGAAGGAGTTCTGAACGATGCCCTTGTGGTACTAAGCAGCATATTTTCCCCCAAAACTGCATTAGAACAGAAATTGTCCATTTTTAATAAAGTATCGGGAGCACCATAGAAAGTGCACATTGTATAGTATCTTTAAGCTGCACATGGAAACCATGCAAACTGACAAAATAAGGTATTTATATTTTTATTTTTGCTGGGATCATCGGTTAAACTTAACCATTGCTTAGTCTTTTTCTAAGATTCCTCTTGATGACCCTTAAGCTTCTTGATTTCATTGTGGTTTTTGCACCAAATTGTTTCTCTGCAAGGCCCCTCTGATCTTAAAACATCTTTGTATAAAATAGGTGGATCCCTGTTAAGTTCAGAAAGAAAATACTTCTAAAGATCTTGTGCTAAAGTGTATCAAACTAAGGTTTGAAAAACTGAAGGAAAATGTATTTCTGACTACGTGTGTCTGAGTCACTGATGTTGCAGTATCATCTTAGTCCTTGCCAATACTCTTCCCTTTGCTAAACTTTACAACTGTGCAAGATCATTAGAAGTCCCTAAGGTGGCTTAAGGGAACACTTTTTTCATCTTGCAGTTCTATTGACTTTCTTAGGAAATTGATTTTTCCACAGAAGAGAGCATAGGGTTTTATGTAATATCTTGTTTGAATCCTTCAGTTCTCCTTCTAAGTCTGTCAGGGTAAGTAACCTTTATAATGCATATTTTGATATGCAACATGTACAGTCCAGAACTATGTATGTGAATTGTTAACCTTGTGGTGTTATTATTAAATGTAACAGGTTTATGTCCAAACCCCACTCATAGAAAAATGAGGGAATTCCTTCACTGGCAAGTATTTTCCTGACTTCNTTTTTGGGGTTTTTTTTAAAGCGCATATGGTCTCCGTGTACAATTGACAGACTTCCTCCTCCTCCCATCCCAATTTGCTTCACACACATCCATGACAGATAAAACATTCTGCAGTTTTTTGTTTGCTGTAGTGGCTTTCTAGCCAACATTCTGTGGAGCAGCCGTGTGCCCTCAATGTCTTGTGTCAGCCCCAGGAAATCCTGTGAAGGGCTTTGGCATTTCCTACGGGTGATGTTAAACCTTGCCCAATCTGCAAGTAATCTGTGGCAGGAACTGGTCCACTGCAGATGCCAAGAAAGGCCTGGGCTCTGGCACAGCTATCGATAGTGTGACCATGCAGCAGCAGTGCCCTACCACGGCCTGGGCTGGATTGGTAAAGCTGTAGGACAAGGCTTAAAGTCAGTGGGGGCTTTTTCCCCCGTCCCTCTTTTCAGAACCTATGAGACCACATCTGGTGTGGCCTGTCAGGTGTGAGAGAGGAAAAATTAACTGTCAGAGATTTTTTTAGTCACTGCTTAAAAAACTTGGCACCTTAAATGCAGATCTTGTGCTGCTTAGGTTGTATGGGTTTTGTTTTAAGTTCAGAAATCTAAGTCTGAAATGCATATTGGATCTGTCTGAAGAAGCTGGTTTTGGTTCTGTAGCTTTGCTTTCTTTGTCTCGGTGTTTCTCATCAGTTGGATTCTGAGGACCCCTTTGCAGAGGGACTGTTGCATTTATGTGGTTAATTGCCTGTCCTGAGGGCTGCTGGGGAAGGTGGTCATTGCTGTGGCTGACTTGCAATTGTCCTGCAAAGCTCCTTTCTTCTGTGTGTTTCTGTGATGTTATGCTGGCTATTCCTCGTTGGTCTTCTCTGGCTCTGCCAGCTGGTTCACAGTGACTCTATTGCCACTTGTCCCATTCTTCAGGGTGGAATAAAATTAAAATTCTTCAGGTGAAGCTGGAGGATTTGCATCTTATTCATCTTTTCTCAAGTCTTTTTATTTAAAAGACTTTATTGTTCTCATGTTTCTTAGCATCACTAGTATTGTCTTGGGGGTTTCAGATCAGTTCCCCACACCTGAAGAGATTAGCACATCCCAGGCTGCTCTTGGAAACCATGTCCTCAGTTCAGAACAACCTTCTACATTTCAATCCTTACAAGAGATGCCTATATCTGAGCTAGTTACTAGAGGTTCCCTTTATTTACTGTGATGAAAATAGTCTCTTCTAGGGTATCATTCAGCTGGTGAGAGAAACTGCATACCTCAGTGGGGAGCATTTGGTGACAGTCATGGGTTCAAACATCTATATTTGATCAGGTATCCCAAAAGAATTAGTCCTGGGTGTTGTTTGTTGGTTTGGCTTTTGTGAGCCCTTAAAAAGGTCACTGAATGGGTGATGAAGATATTCAAGTAAAGAGAATGTCTTTCAACTTGACTGTTCCGTTTTCCACTGAGAAAATACTGAAGCATATAGCAAGAATTCTTAGATAAGACCTTGACTGGCCTTCATCCCAGTCTTAGTGATCTCTCAAAAGTCAGTGCTGCTGAAGCATATGAAACTAAACTATGATGGCACACCAGAGACACCTATTGCAGGAGAGCATTTCTGATATATAAAATAGCATGTTTCATTCTGATACATATATATATATATATATA